>ML661935.1:3815658-3840808 GCA_007570785.1 Antilocapra americana
GGCGATTAATTAGACATATGATAATTAACATGTTTCAATGCCATTCTCCCATATCATCCCACCCTTTCCCTCATTCACAGAGTCCACGAGTCTATTCTATACATCTGCGTTCCTTTTGCTGTCTCGCATGTTGGGTTAACAGGGATAATTGATAGATAACTCCTTTGGTCATCATAGTGTCTGTAAAGCTGCTTTTAGTTTAGATATCAATCTTGCTATTATCATAGAATTTTAAGATTCTATTAAATTATTTCTATTAATATTCTATTAATTATTTCCTGGATAGCCTCATTTCATTAAAAAAATTCTTATAACTGTTGAATTGGCTCACATAGGAAATAAAATTGCATCTTTTACAGCTCATTGATCTCACTTTTATTTTCATAACCATCATATTAATGATACTAAACATTTTCTACTTCCAATAATAATCACAGAACTGTGGAACTTTGAGAGGTCTCAGAGAGCAACAAGCCCTAACTTTTCATGTTGTAGTGAAGGAAACACTACACTAATGGTCTGCTCACATCTCTGGAACCCAGATCTCTAGGCTTCTCTTCCCTGGTACTTTCCACTGGAATATATTTGCTTACAAGATCAGAGATTCCTTGTAATTCTGAAACAAGGCCATAAACTGTAATGCTGCACTTTCTGAAAATTCATTGCAAATCATACTACCATTTCAAAAGCAATTATAATCTTCGCTTCAATATTGCAAGGTTAAGGTCTTCCCAGTCTCTGAATATCTGTTGACATCTGGAGAAAACATTTCCAGTGATAGCATCTAAAGTGATAGTTGCTTTATTCTCAGTCCTTGAAATAGCTTAGCAGGTCAAAAAAGAAAAAAAAAAGTTTGACTATTCTAAAGTGAAAGAACACCACTGTGCAACTTTACTGTGCAAGACCAAAAGCAAAGCTCATATTCACAGCCTCCGAAGATTACACTACATGGAACAAGAAACATTCATCGCAAAATAATTGTGGTGATTATTTTTGTCTATCTTCTGTGAGGGTCAGAGTTTTTTTTAACAATATCTCAAGAAATATCTTGGTAAAAATGAATTATTTAATAGATGACATTAAAGCATTATCAGTTGCCAGACAGTTATCCACAAACTGTTTTGAACCAGCAAGAATCAACTTTCTGAAGTTTATACAGTCCCTCTCTTTTCTATTATTTCTACTACAAGTGGCTGTGTCATCTGAGGAACTCTTTTCTAAACAGTAAATAGTCCACCATATCCATTTTTTATAGATTTTTACTCTCTTTAGTTTTACTCTCTTTTAGTTTTAAGTACCTATAATGGAATTAAAATTATTGAGCAACATAGATTTCTTTTCTTTTTTTTTTTTTGAAGTCAAAGCATAACTTCATTTTTTTTTTTATTGTTTTTGCCATACATTGTCATGATATCACCATGGGTTTACATATGCTTCCCCTCTGGATCCCCCCTCCCTCCTCCCTCCCCCCTGGGAAATCTCGCTGTACCAGCCCCGAGCATCAATCCTGGGCTGGCGATTGATTAGACACATGACAATTAACATGCTTCAATGCCCTTCTCCCATATCATCCCACCCTTACCCTCATCCACAAAGTCCACAAGTCTATTCTATACATCTGCGTTCCTTTTGCTGTCTCGCATGTTGGGTTCTCGTTACCGTCTTTCTAAATTCCATATATATGCGTTAATATACTGTATTGTTGTTTTTGAGCCCAACGTAGATTTCTAAAACTGAGAATTATTTTAGTTGGTTGTGTTAGTTTTACATGATAAGCATGTGAATGAGGCATGCTGAAGTGGATCCACCAGCCCTGGTTCACCCTTCAGAACACCCCAGCACCAACTGATGTTTTGGCTGCAAATCCTTCAGGGACCTGAGTAACAATTACCTTGCTAAGCCTCTTCCAATTCAGGTACCACAGAAACTTCGAGATAATGAAATATTTGTTGTTTTAAACAGATAGATTTACAAACAATTTAAGAGACAATTAATGCAATAGCCAATTGTGAGTGTATAGTGTTTTATGGATTGAATTGAGTCCCCACAAAAATTCACATATTGAAACCTTAACCATCAGTGATAGAGGTAAGTGGTGAGGTCACAGGGCAATCTGATAGACTGATGTCTATTTAGGAAGAGTAAGAAACACCAGAACTCACTCACTGGAACTGACTCTGTCCACAGGTGCACAGAGAAAAGGCCATGTGACAACATGTGAGAAGGCGACCACCTGCCAGGCCAGGAGAGAGGTCTCAGCAGAAATCAAGGCTACTGGAACTTGATCTTGAACTTCCAACCTCCAAAATGATGAGAAAGTAGTTGCTTTTGTTGTTTAAGTGAGCCTGTCTGCGATATCTTGTTATGGTATGGTAACGTAAGCTGACTAGTACAGAGCCCTTCTATAATCAAGCCCACAATGACCTGTCACCAAATTTAGTGATGTATTTGTCTCTAATGCCAACAGAACTAAACTTATCTGATGCTTGTAAGCTATCAGTGTCCTTCACATTCCCCTTGATGATTTAAAAATCCTTCCATATTTCCATTCTGTTTCTATGCAGTCTAGTTATAAAGGGAGAGAATGAAGGCAAGAAGGAAGGAAAAAACTAGAAAGCCCTTGTTTGCTTTGTGTTGGAAAAGCACTGTGATCTACTCTTGGGTTGGAGTGTTATATGCTTATAAGAGTTTGAGTTCCTTCAGAGGAGAGACCAGGCCTTATTTACTTTTTCATAATACTTTTTAGAAAGAAGACACATAACAGACAATGTGAATTTATGGAAGTTAATTAAACTCACCCTAGATTTCCTAATTTTGATAAAATGGAAAATTCAAAACTATAATATAATTTTAAAATATGGAAAATGTTAAAAATTTCAGACACAAAATTATGTAAAACATTTTTGCTTATTTTATCATGATTCATTTGATATTTTTCTGCATTTGCTATATGCAAAGCTTTCATTTATTTAATTAATTATTAATTTAATTAAAGATTTTAAGCCAAAAAAATAGGATTTGGATTAGATTGGTGAGTACTGATGTTTTTACAAGATAAATCCTACTGCATCATCATCCTGCTTAGAATCCTTCAACTGATTATTACTGTACTTAGGATGAGTTACAAACTCTTTCAGTTGGTTTATGTATGCCCATTTGACCTTACCCTTGCCTACTTGTTGACCTCATTTCAAATAACTCTTTATTATCCACTGTAAGGCCATACCAGCTGATATATTTTCTTCAGACAAGTCAATCTGCATCCCAAACTTGTTCTTCCTCCTCATCTTTCTCCTTCTCTGTCATTTATGTTTAAGATTAAATGCCATCTCTTAAAGAGAGCTCTTCAGATGCCAGTTTCACAGAGCCACCCTCCCTCTTTTACATGACCATATTCACATGCTGTTCAGTGTGCTTATTACAGTTGAGTAGTGTATCCACTTGTTTATGACTTGTCTTTCCCTACTTAAGTGTAGGTTCCAGCCTAGCAGAGAACTTAGCTGTTGTGTTTACTGCTGGATCTCTAGGGCTCAAAACAAGAGTTCATAGTTACTGCTCATTAACTTTAATGAATGAATGAATAATGAATACATGGTCAGATGATAAGTGAGAGAACTCAAGGATGATTCCTAAAATTTTGATTTGAGCCAATGGATGGAAAGTGATATCATTTAGGGAGACTGAACACTGAAGGAGGAGAAAAGTTAGGAGTGGTTTAAAAATGAAGAATTTTGATTAACTCACATTGAATTTCATAGTGTTATTATTATAGATTTTCAAGTTCAAGTATCAGGTTGTTAGGAAGTTACTAACTCTGGATATCAATGATAAAGTCAATGACAGTATCAGTTCAATTCAGTCGCTCAGTCATGTCTGACTCTTTGTGACCCCATGAACCACAGCACGCCAGGCCTCCCTGTCCATCACCAACTCACAGAATTTACCCAAACCCATGTTCATTGAATCGGTGATGTCATCCAAGCATCTCATCCTCTGTCGTCCCCTTCTCCTCCTGCCTTCTATCTTTCCCAACATCAGGGTCTTTTCAAAGGAGTTAGCTCTTTGCATGAGGTGGCCAAAATATTGGAGTTTCAGCTTTAACATCAGTCCTTCCAATGAGCACCCAGGACTGATCTCCTTTAGGATGTACTGGTTGGATCTCCTTGCAGTCCAAAGGACTCTCAAGAGTCTTCTCCAACACCACACTTAAAAGCATCAATTCCTCAGTACTCAGCTTTCTTTATAGTCCAGTTCTCACATTTCCACATGACCACTGGAAAAAACTGATAACATTAAAGATAATTATTTCTTTATTTCTCCACTGATCTCCAGTAGCATATTGGGTACCTACTGACCCAGGGAGTTCATCTTTCAGTGTCCTATCCTTTTGCCTTTTCATACTATTCATGGGGTTCTCAAGGCAAGAATACTGAAGTGGTTTGCCAAAAAAATGATAGTATTAAAGAAACGAATATCCAAACACTTTTAATAATAACAACAATCATAATAATTAAAAATCATATACATTTGTGTGTGTATATGAATGAGCCTGGGATTACTCAAATTGTAGATGCGGCTGCTGCTGCTAAGTCACTTCAGTCGTGTCTGACTCTGTGCAACCACACAGACGGCAGCCCACCAGGCTCCCTGTCCCTGGGATTCTCCAGGCAAGAACACTGGAGTGGGTTGCCACTTCCTTCTCCAATGTATGAAAGTGAAAAGTGAAAGTGAAGTCACTCAGTCGTGTCTGACTCTTCGCAACCCCATGGACTGAAGCCCACCAGGCTCCTCCGTCCATGGGATTTTCCAGGCAAGCATACTGGAGTGGGTTGCCATTGCCTTCTCTGACTCAAATTGTAGAGAAATATCAAAGAAAGGCAAAAAGTTAAGAGGAAAATTAACTTTTTAATTAACAAATTAAAAAATTAACAAAACCAGAGAATATGTCTTCAGAAAGTAAAAAAGGAAAATTCTTTTAGAAGAAGGAGTTTCCATGCCAGATATTCCTAAAAGTTGCAAAACAGGAGAATAAGGAGACATCAACCAGATTTTCAAAACAGAGGTAGGTAAGAGTGACCCCCTTAAAAGCAATCTCTGTTTAGGTGTTAAGTGTGTGAAAAGCCAGGAGGAAAGCATTAAGGAGAGAGAAGAACGTGGAGGAGCCCAGAATGAGACATTTTTCAAGAATGTTTTGCCTAATGTGAGTGTAGTTTCCAAGATGAAAAGGAGTGGGTTGGGGGAATTTTTTTAATAGAAAGTGTAGAATATGTTTCATGCTGATAAAATCATAGTGTTGAAGTCATTATACTAGGAGCTCCTTGAGACCAAATTACAAAATCTAGGAAAATATCAGAATACAAAAAACATCTACATTATAAATTCACAAGCTCACCTTAACCTTCCAGAGTATGTAGCTATATCTTCTTCCCACCCAACACACACTGGCTTCTGGATAAAAAGATTTGATTTAAAAATAAATAGTTTGTGAGCACATTTTTCTAAAAAACCTACTGCTGATCTCATTTAATTCTTTCTAGGTTATGGCAAGTTGTGATAATCAAATATTAAATAAGAACAGCAACACAAAAGTGAATGTGAGAGTGTGATTTCCAATCTTTTTCCCACAGATAATTCAAGATAAACATTTCAAGTTGGAGTTGCATTTGTTTCTTTTCTAGAGCGCAAAAATACTGTCAACTTACTAAAATCAAAGTAACCAAAAGAGAGAAAAGTGGTGATTAAAGAAGAAATGATATTGCTCTTATCTTGTCAGCATCCATGGCTTAATTGTACAATCTTCAGTCCCTTAAAGACCAGAGAAAATGATTTGCTTTATTTAGCAAACAGCAAGTCTTGGGGTGGGGCTTCCATAGTGGCTTAGCGGTAAACAATTTGCCTGCAAGGCAGGCAACACAGGAGACAGGAGTTTGATCCCTGGTTGGGAAAGATTCCTTGTGTTCTTGCTGGGAAAATCCCATGGACAGAGGAGCCTAAGGATCCATGGGGGTCACAAAGAATCAGACATGACTGAAGCGACTAAGCATGCACAAGCCTTGGGGTAAAGGGACAAGTGACAACCTATAGTTCCCATTAAATAACAGTTTTAGGATATATCAGATTCAGACAATGCCAATATATCTACCCCAAAAAAATCTCAGCAAATTTGGCAACTGCAAGTACTATGTAAACACTGTATTTTTGAATGGAAGCCAGAAAAACATATTTCAGGAAATATATTGTAAATAGATTTTGTTATTGTTATCCAATGCCCCAGTCTTATGTAGGACAGAAATATGTTTATACACATAGTGATAAGTGGGCTTCCCTTGTGGCTCAGCTGGTAAAGAATCTGCCTGCAATGCAGGAAGACCTGGGTTCAATCCCTGGGTTGGGAAGATCCCCTGGAGAAGGGAAAGGGTATCCACTCCAGGATTCTGGCCTGGAGAATTCCATGGACTGTATAGTCCTTGGGGTCACAAAGAGTTGGACACGACTGAGTGACTTTCACTTCACTTCAGTGGTAAGTAAATTAGTAGATACTTTTCTTACTTGAATTGCCCGTTGAAGGAGGTATCATGTAGAATAAAACTTGAAGAACTAGGCTAACCATAATGTATTATTCAGAACCTTGGTTCAGCATACTAAGCCTAAAACAAGAAGTTAAAAGCTAAAGTTAGTTAATATCTTCCTAAAACAAATCAAGAATGGTAATATGGGCAATGCTTGTTAGTCCAAAGGCAGATTGGTGCTTAAAATCTGTTGCCAGTACTTCAGTACTTACATTGGTTATACTGATGTCATTGCCACCAGTGTTATGTCTATTTATGCCATTGTGCCAATGTACCATGTGTCTGCCCTGTACTTTTGCAATAAATTGCTCTATTTCCTGAAGCAACCATTCATAGCAAATGATTGCTCAATATATCACTGAAGCCCGAAGAAGTAATATGCATGCAACTCAAAGCCATCTGCTATTCCAAATGCTGTCTATTGAATAAATAAGTGTTGATTTAATCTGTGGACATTTATAAGCTGATCAAGTGAAGGAAAGAGGTCCTGAATAAAAAAACTAAATTTTCACAGATTGCTGTGGATTATTCATAAAGTGGTACAAAACCAGAGCTTTTTGAAGTCATGTCTCAACCATTGTTTTATATCCAGGTCAATAAATATTGGTTGAGTGAAATATATAAGAGATATCATCTGTCTGTAAAACTGAAAGTACAGATGACAATTGTGGATAAAAGCAACAATAATATTCATTATCATATGCTGAGGGCCTTGACACTATACTAAGAAATGTAATTTTTTAAATTTAATCTTCAAAGTGACATTAGGGAGAATATATTGTTATTATCCACATTTTTGGAGAAGAGACTTAGAGAAATTAAGTAATGTATCCAAGAGACAGTAAGTGGCAGAGTGACCATAGGAAAAAATGTTGGCTAAATTAAGTATCAATAAGCATAAGAATTATGCTCACTTGAAATTTCTGGAAAAAATATGAGGTTAAAATTAATGAATAACTTTCCTATAGGATTTTTGTTTGTTTGTTTGTTTTTCAATGAGAAGAGAATAGTAAGTGAAACCAAGTGTTTTGGTCAATTATTCATAGCTGAAAAAAATATTCTGTCCAATTTTTAGTGGTATTGTCCATATATTCTGGATTTATTTTTAATATTTTCTATGGCATAGCTTGACTGGAAATAGGTCCAGACATACATAGAGACCACAAAAAAAGAAATAGAACAACAGATTGGAGAGTATTATCTAGTAGAGACCGTTGGGCATTGTTTCTGACACATGGAACTTAGAACAGATCAGAAACCCACCAAGTTTTCAAAGAAGATGCAATATCAAAGAAACTGGCTTTAAAATATGGTAAGGGGATCTTTTATAAATACTTAAAATAATTATTTTGACTGCAACATATAAGAGGAGAAGGCAATGGCACCCCATCCCAGTACTCTTGCCTGGAAAATCCCATGGACGGAGGAGCCTGGTGGGCTGCAGTCCATGGGTTCCCTAGGAGTCGGGCACGACTGAACAACTTCACTTTCACTTTTCACGCATTGGAGAAGGAAATGGCAACCCACTCCAGTGTTCTTGCCTGGAGAATCCCAGGGACGGGGGAGCCTGGTGGGCTGCCATCTATGGGGTTGCACAGAGTCAGACACGACTGAAGCAACTTAGCAGCAGCAGCAATGTATAAGAAAAAATAAGACTTCAAAAATATACATTGAACATGGCTAAGGAGGATATTGAGCAAGGAAGCCTTCTGCAGATCTTATCAAAGAGAATATGGGGGAGATGAACATAGGAGCAACTCCCAGGTAGCTGACTTGGTTCCCCAACTCAGGCGAGTGACTTTTACATAGTCTGACAGGCAGGGTTTTGTGTTACTACAGACCAGTAACTTTAAGGTTTTTCTTTTACTTCCAGAATAAGAATATTTTTGTGTTTATGCACTCCTTGTTTCACCATTAAATAATCGAGTGGTTTTTGGGAGGAGTATCCGTAAATCATATTTTTTTTTTTGACAATAGGTCTCTGGACCCAAAGAAGTAATGTTTGATGCAACTATTACTCAAATATCCTAGATTCTTGAGATGGATATATGTTGGAGTTGATAACATTGGGAAAGGCTAAATGTGTTCCAGGTAATGAAACACAGAGGACTAACACAATAGGAGTAATGAAAAAGTTACTGGTGATCAGAAGGGACTGGCTGGATACTAACCAATTATATTGATTTTTCTGAAGCACACTTTAGAACCTATGCCAGCCTTCTTTGTGGTGAGATTGTGACTCTGAATTAGTTTTGGTCAATAAAATACAGGAAGAAACAAGGCACTCCCACTTCCAAGGGTAAACCTAAAAATTCTAGATTCTCCTTTCTTTCTCTCCCTCTCTCTCTCCTTGTCTCTTTCTCTCACCAAAGGCAAATGACTTCAGGAGAGTGGAACCACACTACAATACTATCCTTAAGTGACTCCTTCAAAAACAGACTCCTAGGAGACCCATGCTACTCACAATAGTCTCTGACATGAAGAAGTTATGTATTAAAGCATTTAAAGCACTTTGTTTTGAGGGAGGTTTGCTGTGGCAGCTAGTAGTATTACTCTGTCTAATATGTGACTCGTACACCCATCTATGCCTTACCCAAATCCTGCTTGCTTCACTCGTGGTTACTGAATAATGCGAACTCCTTAATGTCACACAAGGAGAGGGTGCCAGACCTTCATGTCACACATTAAGGGAGAGAGTGTCAGACCTATCCAAAGCAAGTTGCAGGTAAGGTAGCGTCACCTTATTCTAGAATCTACAGTGATAGATCATTGGCATTTCCTTTTCCTCATTAAAATTTTTTGATAAATTCAAGTTATCCTCTCTTTTCCTAAACACACACACACACACCCCACATGGTGCTATTCATTCTCTTATTCTGGTGGTAAGGGAGTAGAAATACACCATTTACTCCTGACGAGTTGCTCACATAGCAAGAAAAAAATTCAGCCATGCAGAGATTACAAAATGACCACACTTCTGTTTGGTAATTTAAAATAGCAAAGAAAAATAAGACCATAAAGTGAGTATTATTCACTCTATATGAATTTGAAATAATGAATCATAAAGCAAGGTAGTTCTCTGAGTAAGCTGGAGGAACTCAGGCTGATTCCTGATAGGAGTCTAATGATGAGTCAATGGCCAAGCTATTTATAACTGAGTTGGTCCCAGCAAGAGATAAGAGCCTGTGCAAAGCTTCATTAAAACTGGCATTTCTGCTGGCAGCTACCATACTAAAGAAATGTTCATGATATCATCAAGGCACCAGTGTAATGTAATAAACCAACAGATTCTATGTATGCTTTCAGCATCAGTCTATGGAATGAGAATATTAACATAGTTACAGTTACATAAACTGACCTCCAATTTTGAAAGCTATTAAACCAGAATTCTCAAAGATTGTTGTCTTTGGCTAAATAAACCTGATTTCAAGTCATAAAAGGAATCTTTAACACACGCAAGAAAGCTAGGCTGATTTAATGTAATGCAGTATAAATGGAAGTTGATTATATATAGCAAAATTACATTCCAAGGGAAAGTACATCATAAGAAAAATCATAAAGAAAGAATATTGAATGTTCAGTGTGGATTGCTATAGTCACACTACAAAAATTCATTCAATAATTTGAAAATTCTAATTTGGGGAACTAGGTGAATTGGTTTGCACAACCCTAATATAGAGCATAAGCACAGTATGTAAACGACAGGCCTTCATTTTGTATTTATAGAAAGCAACTTCAGTATTGAGCCATTCTGCCTAATTCAGATAATTATAAGGACCACCTATACTTGGTTTACTGGGCTTCCCTGGTAGCTCAGCTGGTAAAGAATCTGCCTGCAATGCAGGAGACCCCAGTTCGATTCCTGGGTCAGGAAGATCCCCTGGAGAAGGGATAGGCTACCCACTCCAGTATTCTTGGGCTTCCCTGGTGGGTCAGATAGTAAAGACTCCACCTGCAATGAAGGAGACCTGGGTTCAGTCCCTGGGGTGGGAAGATCCCCGGGAGAAGGGCATGGCAGCCCACCCCAGTATTCCTAGCTGGAGAGTCCCCATGGACAGAGGAGCCTGGTGGGCTGCAGTCCACAGGGTCACAGAGTTGGACACGACTGAGCGACTAAGCACAGCACACTGGGTTTACTAGGCTGCTTCTTTACATGCAGTATCTAGGACCCGTATCATGCAGCTCGAATAAGAATTATTATGAGTGTGGCTAAAATCTTTTTTTTAAGCAATCTGCACAGTATCCTAAGGATGCTAAAGTTAATGAACAAGAATTGAAACAGGAATTCTCAAATTTTACAATGCATCAGGAGAACTTGTTATACATTGCTGGGCTCAACCATCAGAATTTCTGGTTCAATAGGTTTAAGGTAAGTTTTCAGAATCTGCATTTCTAACAAGCTGATACTGCTGGTACAGGGACCACACTTTGAGAGCCACTGTACTAAAATATTAGATTATAAATATGTATACCTGACAAAGGACCTCATTTAGACAGCAACCATAAAAAAATCTATACACTAGTGATTTTTCTATCTGCTGAGTTATCTTCCCTGAAGATAATGGAAACATGAATTTTTGCCTGAAAATTAGAAACTTTTCTGGAAACTTCCAGTCTTAAAGTTTAAACTTTCTAGTTTAAAGTTATAGAGTTTATATGATAGATAAAGATAAGGCATAGAAAGCATTTGACCTGACATACAGCTAGCATATATTAAGCTGAAAAACAACAGAAAATAAAGATACATAGTTATACAATACTATTTACTCAGTCTCTTCAAAATACCAAATCCTTGTTTCATCTATGTAACACTAGAGGAGAATCTAGTGCCAATACTTGTGTATCTTAAATAATGAGAGACTAGGTTGCCCCCCTTCAGTTTTTTCCAGCTGGAGAATTATCTAAGCCATCCTGAGAATGGCTTTCATGTCCTGTAGTTTAAGACTGAGCTCTGATATCCCACTTCATTTTACAAAACGTGTAGTAGGGAAAACTTCATAGACTCTCCAAGAATCTGTCTTTCCTTTTCAAAGCCACTGTTCTGAACTTGAAAAACTTATAATCTATATTTCAGTGAGTCCATATTTTCTTGGTCAGCTATCATCTGCATCTAAGGTGAATCTCAATGTCATGCAGTAGAGCGAGCTATTCAAATGGCCCATCTGAAATCCACAAATCAGCCTGATAATTTCTCCTCTGTTGCTGCTCAAAGAGAATTAACTGATCTTGTCTCTCAGCTGTTGCAAAGACAGTAAATGACCAGCTGTTGCGGATACCATCCCCCTACTCTAAAAGCACAATTTCAAAGAAAAAACAATGTTTATATAAATGAA
Source organism: Antilocapra americana (assembly GCA_007570785.1). NCBI lineage: Eukaryota > Metazoa > Chordata > Mammalia > Artiodactyla > Antilocapridae > Antilocapra > Antilocapra americana. Next base: position 3,827,561 of record ML661935.1, read on the forward strand.
GAGGGAAGTTTACATTTGATTCTGGGTTATTTAATGTTTTGTTGTTGTTGTTTTTAACCTCTTGACAGAATGAAAAATTAATGGAGACAATGATAAAGATAGGAGGCAAATAATAAAAAAGCCCGTGAAAGGTTTGATGAAATACTTCTATGCCAGAAAGAGTTGAACTGGGCTTCAGAGCCTTTCTAGACTTACATTGCAAATGCACAAAGCCATCAAATTTGAATGAAGTGAATGACCTCCCCACAGGTTTGCCAAAGCAAGAACGTGGCTGCCATAGGGATCTCAATGCAATGCAATGAAAGCATTCGGGGAAAGCATTTTCCACACTGAGAACTAAAAAGTATAGCTGGCCTCTGAGTTGCAGGGAAATTTTTTTTTATCATTATAAAAAGCTTTTTAAGATTAAAGGGAATCATCTAAGATTTTATCTGTTTTAAGAAGGTAGAGGAGGAAGCAGGACACAAAGAAATACAGCAAGTGAGCAAAAATAGCAACACTGAACAAAACCAGATGAAACCTTAAGTATGAACATATTATTTATTCATTTGACAGTCTCTGGAATCAAACGAGAATTACATGTTCTGAATACATCAAATATTAGAATTTTCCAAGGATAGAAAAAATAAAAAGAAAGAAAGCATAGGTAGTGATCATACGACACCCTAAGATGAAACTTAAGGAATGTACTTATTCTTACTACCTTGAACAGAATTAATTGCTCTCACTAGCACCCCCCAAATTCTGCTCTCAACCTTTTCTTTGTTGTACCGAATCTCACATGCTGCACTTATATATTGATCTCTAGGTTGGTCAGGAAGCAGTAATAATTTTATCAAAATTAGCAAATAATGAGATTTTACATATATATTACATTATTTAAGCCTCTCTGATTCTTGAGATCTCATACAATGATCCCCATTTTCCAGATGTACAAGTGAAAGTGAAGTTATTTGACCAGGGGATGAAGTGGTTTCTGTAGTAAGAATGTGAACACCTGAATCCAGAACTCCTACTTCAAGTGGTGAATCAAACTGACTCTTGAGTAAATAGCAACAGGATTCTGAATATTTCCAGAGGTAAAGCAGGAGTGGCAGTAGGAGCCACAAGTACAACTAAACCAGACAAGTGGAGAGACTTTAGGTTTGCCTAATCCTTTTGGGTAGCTGCCAAGCTATGTTAGAGAAGAGAAGGAAAGTGAAGAGAAAGCATGGATGGTACAGAAGCTGTGTGCACATCTGTACATTTCTCTCTCTCTCTCTCTTCTTTGGAATATGTACTTCTGTTCCACATGAGGCTACAGGATTCTGGCAAGGCTACAGTTAAGTAGACACAGCTGCCTAACACATGGCGGGCTACAGTCCATAGGGTCTCAAAGAGTCAGACAAGACTGAGCCAGTAAGCAGCACAGAGAGAGGTGGGTTATGACTAAGGAATACTTATTACTTTCGGGGGACAGTTTTGCAGCTGGCACAAGAATGTCAGCTGAAAACAATGCACAACTTAAAATCTGAGAGTTATGTTTTATTCAGCGGGATTTCTGAGGACTTCAAACCAGGGACACAGTATCTCAGATAATGCTGAGCAAACTATTCCAAAGAGGCAAGGGGGATTAGAAAATCAGAATATTTAGGAGCTTTTACAAGAAAAGACCAAGTAGTGGGAACATCAAAAGATTACTGTTAATAAAAGCAAGCCAGGAATCTCAAGTTAAGGAATTTGTGCATGCGTGCTCAGTCTTGTCAGACTCTTTGGCGACCCCGTGGGCTCTAGCCCACTAGGTTTCTCTAGCCAAAGAATTTTCCAGGCAAGAATACTGAAGTGGGTTGCCATTTCCTCCTCCAGGTGAATTCTCTACCACTGAGCTACCTGGGAAGCCCAGGGAATTCAGCCCTTTTCTGTGCATGAGAGGACTTCCTTGGTGGGTCAGAGGATAAAGTGTCTCCTTGCAATTAGGGAGACCTGGGTTCAATTCCTGAGTCGGGAAGATACCCTGGAGAAGGAAATGGCAACCCACTCCAGTACTCTTGCCTGGAGAATCCCACGGACTGAGGAGCCTGGTAGGCTACAGTCCATGGGATCCCAAAGAGTTGGACAGGACTGAGCGACTTCACTTTCACTTTCACTTGTGTATGAGAAGATGCAAGTGTCTGGGCTCTGAAATCATTTCTTTGATATGCACTTTAGCTACTTGGGACCAGTATCCTTTGTTTTCTCATCGGGAGTTTCCCCTCAGAGATGGCTGCAGGGCATGACTTCTAGCTGGGTTTAGCAGCGGGCAGCCAGTTTGTCCTGAGCTCCCTCAGGACTTACAGTCTGTATGTGATGGATTGACATTTGCAGCATCCTTTGTTTACTAATATTTAGTTCTCAAGAACCAAGATGGGCCAAAGATGGACTGCCTTGGGGGAGTTCTGGGAGAAAGGAAGTTGTCTTTCTCACTTTTACTAAGATCTCAAATTAAAAAAATAGTGCAGTCGTAAAGGGTTACACTGAACATCTTGTTTAGAATAAAGTCAACACAAAAGAAAAACAGAATGAGAGAACCTGATATAAAACTGAATGAAAACGGAAATAAACCAGGTGAAAAGTGAAGGTTCTAGTTGCTCAGTTGTGTCTGACTCTTCTGCAACCCCACCGACTATAGCCCACCAGGCTCCTCCATCCATGGGATTTCCCAGGCAAGAATATTGGAGTATTCTGATCAATCAAGAATACTGAAGCCATTCCCTTCTCCAGGGGGTCTTCCCAACCCAGGGATCGAACTCAGGTCTCCTGCATTGTAGGGAGATTATCATCTGATCCATCAGGGAAGCCCTACTGATGTCTTCAAACCCACGAGTGTTTGGACCCTGAATCCAGATGTGTTCAGTCATTCATGTCAGATCATAAACTATTTTTGATCATCTCTTGAGTTTATTACCATCACTTTCATCCAAAAGTGTGTTGATGAACCTGATACCTTTGTTTTCTGAACTTAAAAATGGGATTCATATTTTTAAAAAAGCAATATTAACTAAAGGAGGTATTAAGTATTTAGACGAAAACTGTTCTTAACAACTAAAACAGTTACATGGCTGACACTTGCTATGTGCCAAGTACTGCTTAAAGCACTTTATACAAATATCAAGTTACTTAATTCTCACAACTGTACATCATAACAGTCAGTTTATACATAGGGAAAATGAGTCCCAGATTAAATAACTTTTTCAGGGTCAGGGTCATGTAATTGATCATGAGGTCTTTTAAGATCAGTTCCAGTTACTGTCTTGGTTCAGAATGCCATAGACAGTGTGGCTTAAACTCATATATTTACTTCTCACACTTCTAGACCATGAGAAAGCTAAGGTCTAGGTGCCATCAGATCCGGTGTCTGGTAAAGACCCTCTTTCTGGCTTGCAAATTTCTCTCTTTTTGCTGAGTCCTCACTTGGAGGGCAGGTGGGGGCAGGAGAGAGACAGAGAGAGAGACGTAGAGACTCAGAAAACAAATAAGCTTACTGATCTCTTTTTATAGGGCACTAATCCTAATGACTTGACCCTCATCCAGACTCAGTTACTTTCCAAAAGCCCCACCTCCTAATATCATCATTTGGGGGTTGGGGCTTCAACATATGTATTTAGGGGCACATAAGTATTCAGTTCAGAACAAAACACCAGTTCTCATCTTCAAGGGCAGCCCAGATGAGATGAATATATATGTTCTAGTATGAATTTCTAAACTTTCTCACTCTTTTTCATTATATGGGTTGTATATACTATGGATGCTCCATCATTCCAGGGCTTGGGTGACAGAAATTTAAGTGACCAATGTTACAAATAACCCAGAGACATGCAGGAAAAAGGATGAACTCCCAGCCATCTCTCTATATTCATGGCATTATATACAAAATTATTTTTGTAACTGAGAAGATTATAGAGAAATATTATACGAGTTTGGAGTCTAGCAGTGTATATACCCATTACAGCCTGAGCGTGTCCTATTTGCAAATAAACATGTCTGAAATGGACCAATTAGCACTTCTAAAATGCAAATCAGATCTTGCAGATATTGTAAATGTTCATTATGTTAAGTCATTAAAAAATACTTAAGGGACTTTCAATCAAGAATTAAAATATTTCATAAGGAAAATGTATATATTTAATGAGAATATATCAAATCTGAAAACTGAGAACTACAGTCATGCATTAATTTATTCAAAGGGAAATATTTTGATGAAGACAATGTAACTTTAGATGTTGTTTAGATAGTTATTGAGATATGATGAGGAAGGTGATGAAGATGAAATGTCTGCCAAAGAAAATAAAAATATTCTTTCACATCACTGATACCAACTTATCCCCTCTTTGCAAATTTATAGCAGATTTCTCTCTTTGTTTTATCTCTTCTGACAGGTCACAAAATGGAAAATGTCTAAAAGGACAATAAAATATGTGAGCAAGTAGTAAATACTACTATTAAGTTTTTAAAAGTTTTATATTGTCATTTTCATAAAAGAAAATTTATCAAAATAATTAATAATTTTAATAAATATTCTACAAAATAATAATGCACACTATAATAAAAACAATCACTGGGATTTTAATTTAGGGAAAGAGCTCTAGTTTAATGGCAAAATGCTGTTATTTATTTTCATAGTTATGACACACATAGAAAAATAGGATGAACTTTTGGCTAACTTTTCTCCTAAAAACAAGGCCATGGGAAAGCTAAAATCATGTTAGAAGTTTGCAGAATGATTTGCATGATGATGAAGTGGGGATATGCAGGAATTCAGGAGCCTGAAGGTTGTCTCATGCTCTCTGGACAGTATTCTCATGAGAACCAATGAAATGATGCATAGATGCACATGTCATGAGGTCATTTTATATATACACATATATAGCCTCATGAATATTTTATATGTGAACCTAACAACCAACCAGAGGAAAAAGTGTCAGACACAGGCTGCTACATAAACGGTGCTAACTGCGATTTTTATTATTTTTATTTTCAGTTGATTGCTTTGTTTAGTAAGAGTGCAAAGAATAAATGGCAATAAGCTTCCAGTACCTAACTTCATCATCGTTCAGGGTCTGTGTTTTGACACGACACACAAGATGCAGTCGAAGAAGAGAGGAATGCTGTAAACCTCCCTCCACCATTCACCATGGGTAACCAGAGAGAGGCAATTAATTTATATAGTTTCAGAGTCATTGATTTAAAAAAATGATAGTTTTATTAAATATTCTCTTGTTTTTTTAAGTAAATTGAAGTAGTTCTATAAAACAAAGTATTTGTTTCAGTATGACTCGTTAGCTCTATGAGTGAAAATATTGCTCTTATGTCTTTCTCTTCTAAAGCTTTCTTTACTTTCTGTGCATCATTACACAGTAATCTATGGTATGGATCACATCCTCCATGTGACCGGGGAAGGCGCTGTGAGCAGCTCTCGGTTTACATACAAACAGCTGAAATTCCCTGCTTCCCAGGTGTCCTTAATGGTGAAGAACCCACCTGCCAATGCAGAAAATTTAAGAGACACAGATTCTACCCCTGGGTCAGGAAGATCTCCTGGAGAGGGGCATGGCAACTCTCCATGCCTGGAGAATCCTGTGGACAGAGGAACCTGGTGGGTTACAATCCACAGGGTTGCCAAGAGTGGGACACAACCACAGCGATTTAGCACACATGAGATTTAGATTCCCAGAGGAGGCTAAATCTCTCTCCTGTGGCCTATATACCAAATCCCAGCTAACGCTCCCAACTGAGCATTTCTCAGGGACGTATAGGACTCTAAACCACAGGCCTACAAAGCATGGATGCTCTGATGGCCTGAACAAAGAAAGACGCAGTGTGATTTCAGGCCCAATGTACTAGAGGGAAAGTGGGCCCAAGGAAACAAGGAATGGGGAAAAGCTCAGAATTTCAAGTGGAAATGGTTTGCATTATACCCAACCAGAACCCGTGTCAAATAGTGTGAGTGGAGCATAGAGAGATGTTTTTAGGCACATGAGAGTCTCTTAATATTTATTTTCTGTATATTGTTTTTCAGAAAATTATATGAGGATATATTTGAGATAAAAGAGGGAAACACTAAGAAAACAAAGAAGCAATCATGGGAATGAAGAAATAAGGCTTCCAAAAAGAGACCCTCAAGATGCTGGCATAGGGTATCCCGTGGTGAGTTCTATACACCTGTTGTAGAGATGTTGCAGAAGCAGATCGAGGATTTCAAAACCAATTGATAAAATACATAATGTACGTGAGGAATTTAAGAAAAATTTTACATTTCAGTAAGATAATTTTAAATTAGTATGTAGAAATTCAAGCAAAAGGAAAAATGAGACAGTTAATATGAATAGGAGAAAAACATTTTTAAAGAAAGGATAAATAATCATAGTATACTACATGACTTTGCTATGAACAACATTTAATAGCCATAATAATGCAAACACTGAGTACTGCATGAACTGAAACTGGTGATATAAATATACATCACTGTAATGGGAAGAGAATGGAAGAGGAAGTAGATATGGGTGAGGGGAATGTAAAAAAATCATCTTTCATTGCCATGTGGAATGATGTCTCAAATGAAAAATAAAAACAGGCAGGCTAATCATGTTGTTTATAAACATGGAGATAAACTTGTAAAAAGAACTTGAAGACTTAAAAACAGAAGACTTGAAAGTGGCTACCTCTGAGGTAGAGAATTAGGAAAGGGATGGACTAGGAAAGGTGTTTTTAATGATACATCATGACTGCTTACATTGTGAATATTTGTATTACTTTGAACGTATATAAAATACATATGATATATACCAGGCCTAGGATATGTTTCCATAAAGATGAAAATTGCAATTTCTATAAATAGAAACATTAAAGTGAATAAATGGATGAGTTTGGAGAATAGGGAAAGAATTCTCCAAAGCAATGAAGATTTCAAAAGTTCACTCACAATGATCAATTAAGGAAAAAGGACTGTTTATCATGGATTCCCTTTATCTCAGGTACTACGTTGCTCAAGAAGCACAGTGTTAGATATCCACCTTGACAAACTCTGCTTTCTTTTTTCCTAGTTTTTTTAAAATTTTTAATTGGAGGACAATTGCTTTACAATATTGTGTTGGCTTCTGCCATTCAGCAGCATGAATCAGTCATAATTAGACACATGTTCCCTCCCTATTGAATATGTCCCACCCCTGTCCGACCCCACTGCTCTAGGTTGTCACAGAGCACTGTGCTGAGCTTCCTGTAACACACTCTGCTCTTAATTTCTAAGGATGACTACCTCTTAAAAATCTAATCATTTTAGTTTATGAATTCACCATGTTAATCTTCTATTTAATTGTGGTTCTGTTAACGTAATTTATTATACATAAATTTCAAAAAGACTCAAAATTTGAATTTCAAAAAGTTCAAAATTGGGTGTGTGGGGAGCCCTTTGGAATGGCCAAATAAAAGCTGTAATGGCATGGACATTACTCAACATTTGCTGATGTTTTAGTTAGATGAAAAGCTTCATACTGTAAAAGATTCTACGTATCATTGCAGTAAGTAGGGCCATTTTAATTAGAACTGTAAAATAGTATTTATATTTCACTTTAGTAGAGTTTCCAGAGAAAGACATTTTATTTTCATAGTCCCTTTAGAATTAGATTTATATGTTTCTCTGCATGGGCATCAGATAAGTTTTTTTTTTTTTTCTTTTGCCTAAAGCCATTATAGATACTTTGCGAGGAACCTCAAGAGCTGATGGTGAATTCCAAATCCTCTAACAGAGACTTGGAATTAAGTAATGTGCAAAGGCTTGTCCTTAATTTTAGGAAGTCCTACCTGATGAGATATTCAATTGTCCTTATCTCAGATGCTTAAAGAGGTGGAATGAAAAGTTCACAGACTCAGGAGTCAGGTTACCTGCTAAAAAAATCACAGCTCTACCCCTAATTAGCTGTGAGGATTTAGACAACTTATTAAGCTCTTTGCGCCCCAGTTTCCTCATCTATAAAATAGGGATTAATATTTTCATGAAGATTAAGTGTTAATGTAGGTAAAGCACTTAGAGCATGGGTTGCTGTAAGACTGCTCCCTCTCATTGTTTCCTTTGGATACTTGACGTAAAAGCTGTCCATTGTCCATGATAAGAAAAAATAAGTTTGAATACTGAGCTATGAATTGTTATTTATATTATCTTCCAGTTCATGTCCTAGTGGGATTTGTGAATAGTTCCAAACAACAACAGAGTATGATTAGGTATTCCATTGAAAGTCAAAGTCAAAGTATTAGTGCCAAAAATGTAGATTACTCACAGGAAAAAAAAAAAAAAAGGAAAACCATGATCCCTGTTTGAGTGTTTAATTAAAGAATTATTATCTCTATTAATGGAGTCTTCACCCAATTTCAGTACAGTGACTGAAGAAAAGGAAGGGAGACTGGAAAATTAGTAGGAGCAACCACATAGTAAAAAAGGTTGGCTTCCACAATAGTTACTGTGCCAGCTCTGTGTCAACAGAATAACTGACCAGAAAACAAGGCTGGCTTGAAGGTGAGCCAGCATCAACTGCAGAGCCCTCAGCCTGCAACTCCAAGGCCACAGGAAGGGGAGAAGGGAAAGCCAGTCTTAGTGGGATCAGAGCAGAACTCCTTGGCTGAAATGAGAATGTTTTCAAAACATGGGGTCTCCAGTAAGAGGGAGCAGGGTCACGGAGCTGGACTACTGTGCGGCTCCAATAAGGAAGTGCTGGGGATTGGGGGGACCTCCCCAAAACAAGCCAGAGGCTGCTCTTAGAGTACTTTTTATATACGCTTATCTCCTCGCTTTTCCTTCTCTTATCTGGGTCACACTGGGAAATACGGGTGACACAAGTATTATAGAGAAATTGCAGAGACATGAGGTAAATGATTTGTGTAAAATGTATTCTGTCTGTAGTCTTTAAAAGCAGCATGCTTCTCTCTGGGGATGTAAAAATGTATCTGCACTTTGTCAACAGATTTGGTCTATAAAAGACATCATTTTCTCTTTAGTTAAACTTTTGTCCATATATCTATGTATATGCAAATGTATAATGTTCAGTATTGTCCATGGGTCAAAACAATTTTAAAATGCTCATGGATTGAGGCCCCTGTGATTTATTTACCACACACCAGTGGAATCATTAATAAGAGTATAGATATCATTCATTACCACTGTTGTCAAAAAAAAAGAGTCACCTTTAGCATAATATAAATGTTTTGAGAGTGAAAATTTTCCATTGGAAATGATTTAGAAAAACAGTGGAGGAAAGCAAGACTAAATTTGGGGCAATTGACTAAATTTGGTTTGCCTCCAAATTCATATGTTGAAAACCTAATGCCCAATGTGATGTTATTAAGAGATCAGTTCAGTTCAGCCGCTCAGGCGTGTCCAACTCTGTGACCCCATGGACTGCAGCACTCCAGGCCTCCCTGTCTATCACCAACTCCTGCAGTTTACTCAAACTCATGTCCATTGAGTCGGTGATGCCATCCAATCATCTCGTCCTCTGTCATCCCCTTCTCCTCTCACCTTCAATCTTTCCCAGCATCAGGGTCTTTTCCAATGAATCATTTCTTTGAATCAGGTAACCAAAGTATTGGAGTTTCAGCTTCAGCATCAGTCCTTCCAATGAATATTCAGGACTGATCTCCTTTAGGATGGACTGGTTGGATCTTGTTGCAGTCCAAGGGACTCTCAAGAGTCTTCTTCAACACCACAGTTCAAAAGCATCAATTCTTCAGTGCTCAGCTTTCTTCATAGTCCAATTCTCACATCCATACATGGCTACTGGGAAAACCATAACTTTGATTAGACGGACCTTTTTTGGTAATGTCTCTGCTTTTTAATTTTCTGTCTAGGTTAGTCATAACTTTTCTTCCAAGGAGCAAGTGTCTTAATTTCATGGCTGTAGTCACCATCTGCAGTCACATCTGCAGTCCTTTTGGAGCCCCCCAAAATAGTCTCTCACTGTTTCCACTGTTTCCCCTTCTATTTGTCATGAAGAGATGGGACCAGATGCCATGATCTTAGTTTTCTGAATGTTGAATTTTAAGACAACTTTTTCACTCTTCTCTTTCACTTTCATCAAGAGGCTCATAGTCTCATTGAGTTAGACAAGGCTGGGGTCCATGTGATGAGATTGGTTCATTTTCTGTGATTGTGGTTTTCAGTCTGTCTTCCCTCTGATGGAGAAGGATAAGAGGCTTGGTATTAAGAGAGAGGAGTGGACTTACCTATTGGCTCTGTGGTAAAGAGTCTGCCTGCCACTGCAGCAGATGTGGGTTTGACACCTGGTCCAGAAAGATCCCGCATGCCATGGAGCAGCTAAGCCCGAGTTCCACAGCTTTTGAGACAGGGCTCTAGAGCCCGGGAGCTGCAACTACAGAGCCCATGTGCCTCAGCTACTGAAGCCCACGTGCCCTAGAGCCCTTGCTCCCGACAGGAGAAGCCACTTCAGTGAGAAGCCCCTGCACCACAACTGGTGAGTAGCTCACGCTCGCCACAACCAGAGAAAAGCCCACACACAGCAACGAAGACCCTCATAGCCGTAAATAAATAAATACAAAATTTAAACAAACAGAGGGAGGACTTCATGCCTTTATAAAAGAGATCTCAGATAGCTTTCTCACCCCTGCCATGTAAGGACAGAGCAAAAAAATTATAGTTTGTGAACCAAGAAGCAGGTTCTCATCAGATGCCAAATCTGTACTGGAATCTTGATCTTGGTCTTCCCAGCCTATGAAACTGTGAGAAACACAGGTTTGCTGCTTATAAGCCACTCAGTCTAAGTATTCTACTATGGCACCCCAAATGGACTAAGATAAGGAAAATGGAATTTTTTTTTACATAGATAATATATAATTATGCTTCTATAGAGTTAGATATGTGTGCGTGTATGTGTGATTCTGTGTTCAACACTGTTGTCGGTCTTAGGAACTCGTTATCTTCCATTCGTGCTATTTCCTGTAATCGATGCTGTATATTCACTGAAAAAGCTGACATTACTGCACAGTCGGCTTGAAATTTTCAATGCACCACTGTGGAAAGCCTTAAAGTTAAGCTCTGTTTCCACAGCAACCACAGTTTAGCTCTTCAGGCAAAGTTGGACTTGTGTGTGTGTGTGTGTGTGTGTGTGTGTGTGTGTGTGTGTGTGTGTGTGCGTGGTCTTAACCTAAGTGTACCAGTAAGACGTGCTGATCTTTGATGCAGCATTTATAAGTTTTATTGGTTATATAAGTGTATGCCCCAGATTTCTTTTGTGCATTTGAAAATCCATGAAATTTTACATAGAACTAATTTTTGAGGTGAAAATTGGGGAAAAAAATAACAGCATTAGGGTAAGCAATTGGGCTTTCAGCTACATTTTATATAAAACTAATGACTAGTTCTTTCAAAAAGATATAGATTTGTGTGCATGCTCAGTCACTTGGTTGTATATGATTCTCTGCAATCCTGTGGACTGCAGCCTGCCAGTCTCCTCTGTCCATGGGAACTTTTAGGCAAGAATCCTAAAGTGGGTTGCCATTTCCTACTCCCTAGGATCTTCCTGACCTAGGGATCGAACCCATGTCTCCTTCATTGGCAAGTGGATTCTTTACCACTGTGCCACCTGGGAAGCCTGTGGATTTGAAAGTTCATCTATGAAAACAACGAATCTGATGCAAGCTTTAAGAGGCCTCTGCTTCACTCACAAATACATACATGTACCCTGGAGAAAACAGGGATTCTTCTGTGCAACTGGTGCTCTTCCACATGCCTTTCCACCTGTATGTCAGTGGATCATCTTAGCTACGGCTGCATGATGGCTGCCTCATGTATCTACAAAACTAAATGAACTGTGTGTACTGCGGCCTTCAGTCACTCTTCTCTAACCAGCTGCCTTCCCCCTTAAGCAACCTGAGTCTATGTCACTTAACACTTATCTGTAGGGGTATTTCATCTTCTGAAGAAAAAATTGCCCAGTTGTTTCAGTCACAAGAGATTTCCTTCAGACACACACACATATGTTCATTCATTGACTCATTAGATTTTCTCTTGAATCACCTAAAGTAATGCTCAGACTATGTGAAAACTAATGTTGGGCCAATGGAGTACCTAAAATATGAAGGCAGTCATTTCCATTTCAGATGTCTAAGTAATCCTATTCATTGCCCGAACACATCATTTATTTCTTGCACCAAGTAACTGACAAAAATCATTTGACTGTGCAGTTTGGTACCTCTTCAAAATTATGATTCATAAATACATATGACTTCTCAGTGATTCTTAGTACTGAATCTATTTTTAGCCATTCACAATCATTCACATTACTCAGAGCAAGTATTCAAAATTTTCCACATCCCCTTCTAGCTTCCTAACCCTTCTCCCTTAGCATAAAAACTATTTTTCTATTTTGAATGAAAATGGATGCCATCTGGTGTGTCCATCAACAACTGCTCCCACCTATTCCTATTTGACCTATAGACTTTCAAATACCAATCACTGTTTACCTCTTATCTTGGAAGAAACAAATCTAGTTACATCTAAAGTATGACCCCTCTACAGTGCATGCTATGTTCTCTACCTTTTACTGACCTTAAGGATTTTCTCCAGCCATAAGTTGTTGTATATCTTGACTATCTTTTATTCCACTGCTAGTTTCTTCCCCACTGCTTATAAATATGCATAAGTTGTTTTTGCACTTAAAAATTAAAATATAATAAAATAGAAAGTCAAAGCTTTACCTTTGAGTTTCAAACCATCTACTATTTGTTCTTTCTTACACTTCTAAAATAACCAAAAGCATAGCCTAAATTCATCATATTCCAATATCACATCCTCCCATTTGTCAATCCACAGTGCTTGAACTTTTCTTATTACCTCATTATTTCGTACCAGAATTGAAAGAGCCACGTGCACCCCAATGTTCATCGCTGCATTGTTTACAATAGCCAGGACATGGAAGCAACCTAGATGCCCATCAACTGACGAATGGATAAGAAAGCTGTGGTACATATACACAATGGAATATTACTCAGCATTAAAAAAAACATTCATTTGAAGCAACTCTACTCAGATGGACGAAACTGGAGCCCATTATCCAGAGTGAAGTAAGCCAGAAGCAAAAACAACAATACAGTATATTAACACATATATATGGAATTTAGAAAGACAGTAACGAGAACCCAACATGCGAGACAGCAAAAGGAACGCAGATGGTATAGAATAGACTCGTGGACTTTGTGGATGAGAGTAAGGGTGGGATGATATGGGAG
>ML661935.1:3855808-3877421 GCA_007570785.1 Antilocapra americana
TTTTTCTAGAATGGAGCTGCAGGAGTTGCTTGTATATTTTTGAGATTAATTGTTTGTCCGTTGCTTCATTAGCTATTATTTTCTCCCATTCTGAAGGCTGTCTTTTCACCTTGCTTATAGTTTCCTTTGTTGTGCAGAAGCTTTTAATTTTAATTAGGTCCCATTTGTTTATTTGTGCTTTTATTTCCAATATTCTGGGAGGTGGGTCATAGAGGATCCCGCTTTGGTTTATGTCGGAGAGTGTTTTGCCTATGTTATCCTCAAGAAGTTTTATAGTTTCTGGTCTTATGCTTAGATCTTTGATCCATTTTGAGTTTATTTTTGGGTATTGTGTTAGAAAGTGTTCTAGTTTCATTCTTTTACAAGTGGCTCTCCAGTTTTCCCAGCACCACTTGTTAAAAAGATTGTCTTTTCTCCATTGTATATTCATGCCTCCTTTGTCAAAGATAAGGTGTCCATAGATGCGTGGATTTATCTCTGGGCTTTCTATTTTGTTCCATTGATCTATATTTCTGTCTTTGTGCCAGTACCATACTCTCTTAATGACTGTGGATTTGTAGTATAACCTAAAGTCAGGTAGGTTGATTCCTCCAGTTCCATTCTTCTTTCTCAAGATTGCTTTGGCTATAGGAGGTTTTTTGTATTTCCATACAAATTGTGAAATTATTTGTTCTAATTCTCTGAAAAAGACCTCTGGTAGCTTGATAGGAATTGCATTGAATCTATAGATTGCTTTGGGTAGTACACTCATTTTCACTATAACTAATAGTGAACTAAACACATAGTTTCATTTAAAATATACGTGTGTATGGATGTACAAATAACAGGACTTTCTTGGTAATAACCAGAAACATGATAAATAGCTTTATTGAATGAAACAATTTAATCTTTTCACTGTATATTCCACTGAAATGTCTTGTGTCTAAAATATTAAATGTCATTTTATAACATATTATCTTTCTTGTAGTCAGCAGTACCTCAATATTAGACTTAATTCTGGAGGGTGGAAATTCAATTAGACTAAATGTATTTAAACTTTTTTTTTCTGTCAAATAACCCTTTTATTGTGAAACACAGCACACTGTAAATCTATTCCACAATAAAGTGAGTTAACCTAAATGTATCGCTTAATGCATATTGTAAATACTTGAATGTTCATGACACAGGTCAAGAAGTTGAACATAGCCAACTCTAGCTTTACAGGAATCTGGAATTTAAACTTTTATAGTTTTACATTTTATACTAGATGATGAAAAATAATAAACACCTTTATTTTGTCACATTTTAAAAATTTCGCACTTTTAAAATGTGAAGTTTTTTTAAATTAAATAAATAACCAGGCATATTACTTCAAGAAAGAAGTAGAAATTTTACTTTATTGAGAGATGAAACCACAGTTATTACAGAAGAATGTTCCTTGCATTGACATATATGAGAGAGAAATAAAAATAGTGGATACATAACTTTTTAGTTTAAAAATCCTTTGTCTTCCTTTTCTTTGAATATATATTCAAAAGTAGCAACAGAAAACAAACTGAGAAGAAAAATTTAAACATGCTACTTACTCAGGGTTGGGTCTAACAAGGCAAAATTATCAATTAAAAAATAAGGAATTAACTTTGACTCTTTTAACAGTTCTTCCATCATCCTAATTCTTGAAATTTTCATAGTTTAAGATTTATTTTATATTGTGGCTTTGTTTCTAGTAATATACTGCCTCTGACCATACAGGTCAAAGAGTTTTATTAGTGTTTTGCTAATAAATGTCTTCCTGCTTTTTACAGTTGCATTTAGTTTAGCATTAAAACATGACCTTTATGCAGCAGTATAAATGAAGAGTGAATAGATGTTACTCATAAATTAATGGTCATGGTTTTGCTTAATCTTACAATGGACCCATTGCCAACTATAATTTAGGAGGGAAAACTGACGAAATAAATGCATTTAGGGAATTTTGCAAAAGAATAATAATTGTAAAAGATGAGCATTTACTTTGTTTTTCTCCTCTGTATTACATTTAAACAACTTCTCTGCAATGAAGACACTTAAAGATTGAATTAGAGTTTATGGACTTATAAGAAAGTTGAATTTGGAGGTAATGGTATTAAATATTCAAAATACTTTTGGTACAAAAGACCAAGTGATGCAAAGTGTACTGATAGAATAAGAAAGAAGAACAACCAAATCAAAGAATAAGCAGAAGATCTAAATAGACATTTCTCGAAAGAAGACATACGGATGGCCAACAGGCACATGAAAAGATGCTAAACATTGGTAATTATTGGAGAAATGCCAATCAAAACTACAATAAGTGTCACCTCACACTGGTCAGAATGGTCATCGCCAAAATGTATATAAATAACAAATGCTGGAGAGGGTGTGGAGAAGACAGCCCTCCTACACTGTTGGTGGAAGTTGGAGTTGGTGCCGGCATTATGGAGAACAGTATGGAGGTTTCTTATGAAACTAGAAATAGCCCAATCATATGGCCTAGAAGTTACTTCTGGGTATATATCTATAAAAGATGAAAACTCTAATTCAAAAAGATACATGCACGCCAACATTCATAGCAGCACTATTTACAGCAGCCAAGATATGGAAGCAACCTAAATGTTCACTGACGAATGAATAAAGAAAATGTGGTATATATATGTGCATGCACACGTATGTATACACCATGCTATACATATAATATATATAATACACACACCCTATACACACACACAATAGAATATTACTTAGCCATCAAAAACGAATGAAATAATGTCAGTTGTAGTAAAATGGATGGACATAGAGATTATCACACTAAGTGAAGTTAGAGAAGAATAAACATCACATAATATCCCCGTATTTATGGAACTTAGAAAGTAACACACATGAGCTTACTTACAAAATTCACAAAACAAATTCACAGACATAGAAATCAAACTTACTGGTTGCCAAAGGGGAAATGCCCAGGGGAGGGATAAAATAGGAGTTTGAGATTAACAGATACACACTACTATATATGCAATAGATAAATAAACAAGAACTTACTGCATAGAATAGGAAACTATTAATATAATCAATACCTGGTAATAATTAAAATGGGGAAAAGAATCTGAAAAAGAATATATACACACACACGTAAAAAGTGAAAATGTTAGTCAATCAGACTGTCTGACTCTTTGCAAGCCCATGACTGTAGCCCTCCAGGCTCCTCTGCTCATGGAATTCTCTAGGCAAGAAGACTGGAGTGGGTTTCCACGCCCTCCTCCAGAGAATCTTCCTGACCCAGGTATTGAACCTGAGTCTCCTGCATTGGCAGGCGGGTTCCTTACCACTAGTGCTGTTTGGGAACAAGAAAAGTGAAAGTCTCAGTCCTGTCTGATTCCGCAATTCCATGGACTGTAGCCCATCAGGTTCCTCTGTCCATGGAATTCTCCAGGCAACAATACTGAAGTAGCTAGCCATTCCCTTCTCAAGGGCATCTTCAAGACCCAGGGATCAAACCCAGGTCTCCTTCATTGTAGGCAGATTACTTACTATCTGAGACACCAGGGAATCCCACCTAGGAACATATATATATTTACATCTATATTTATATGTATATATAAATACTTATATATAGATAAATATATATGTGTATAATATATTTATATATACATCATATATGTTTATACATATATAAAATATAAACATATATTTTTATATTATATACTGAACACACATATTTATTCATAAATATGAATATATATGAATAATATATGTTTAATATTCATAGTATATAATAAATATATTACATATTATATGCATTTATTATATAACATATATCAATAATTATATATTATATTATATAAAATATATAATCAAATATATTAATATGTTATATATTATAAAATATTAAATATATTATATACTATGTTGTATATTATAAAATACAATATATAATAACACATATATTATATATTATAATATACATTATAATATATGTAACATATTATGTACATTATATATATATATTGAATATATTACATATATATTTATATTATATATAATTATATTATAGAATTCATATTAATATATAATATATGCAATAAAAATTGGCTCAATAAAGGACAGAAATGGTATGGACCTAACAGAAGCAGAGGATATTAAGGAGAGGTGGCAAGAATACACAGAAGAACTGTACAAAAAAGATCATCACAACCCAGATAATCACAATGCTGTGATCACTCACCTAGAGCCAGATATCTTGGAATGTGAAGTCAAGTGGGCCTTAGAAAGCATCACTACGAACAAAACTAGTGGAGGTGATGGCATTCCAGTTGAGCTATTTCAAATCCTGAAAGATGATGCTGTGAAGGTGCTGCACTCAATATGCCAGCAAATTTGGAAAACTCCACA
Source organism: Antilocapra americana (assembly GCA_007570785.1). Lineage (NCBI taxonomy): Eukaryota > Metazoa > Chordata > Mammalia > Artiodactyla > Antilocapridae > Antilocapra > Antilocapra americana. Next base: position 3,860,195 of record ML661935.1, read on the forward strand.
GTGGCCACAGGACTGGAAAAGGTCAGTTTTCATTCCAATCCCAAAGAAAGGCAATGCCAAAGAATCCTCGAACTTCTGCACAATTGCACTCATTTTACATGCTAGTAAAGTGATGTTCAAAATTCTCCAAGACAGGCTTCAGTAATACATGAAACATGAACTTCCAGATGTTCAAGCTGGTTTTAGAAAAGGCAGAGGACCCAGAGACCAAATTGCCAACATCTGCTGGTTCATCGAAAAATCAAGAGAGTTCCAGAGAAACATCTATTTCTGCTCTATAGACTATGTCAAAGCCTTTGACTGTGTGGATCACAATAAACTGTGGAAAATTATGAAAGAGATGGGAGTACCAGACCATCTGACCTGTCTCTTGAGAGCTTGTATGCAGGTCAGGAAGCAACAGTTAGAATTGGACATGGAATGACAGACTGGTTCCACGTAGGAAAAGGAGTGCGTCAAGGCTGTATATTGTCACCCTGCTTATTTAACTTATATGCAGAGTACATCATGAGAAATTCTGGGCTGGATGAAGCACAAGCTGGAATCAAGATTGCTGGGAGAATTATCAATAACCTCAGATATGCAGATGACACCACCCTTATGGCAGAAACTGAAGAGGAACTAAAAAGCCTCTTGATGAAAGTGAAAGAGGAGAGTGAAAAAGTTGGCTTAAAGCTCAACAATCAGAAAACTAAGATCATGGCATCTGGTCCTATCACTTCATGGCAAATAGATGTGGAAACATGTCAGACTTAATTTTGGGGGGCTCCAAAATCACTGCAGATGGTGATTGCAGCCATGAAATCAAAAGATGTTTACTCCTTTGAAGGAAAGTTATGACCAACCTAGACAGCATATTGAAAAGCAGAGACATTACTTTTAAGAGACATTACTATTAAGGCCCATCTAATCAAGACTATGGTTTTTCCAGTAGTCATGTATGGATATGAGAGTTGGACGGTGAAGAACACTGAGCACCAAAGAATTGATGCTTTTGAACTGTGGTGTTGGAGAAGACTCTTGAGAATCCCTTGGACTGCAAGGAGATCCAACCAGTCCATCATAAAGGAGATCAGTCCTGGGTGTTCATTGCAATGACTGATGTTGAAGCTGAAACTCCAATCCTTTGGCCACCTCATGCGAAGAGTTGACTCATTAGAAAAGACCCTGATGCTGGGATGGATTGAGGGCAGGAGGAGAAAGGGATGACAGGATGAGATGGCTGGATGGCATCACTTATTCGATGGACATGGGTTTGTGTAGACTGCAGGAGTTGGTGATGGACAGGGAGGCCTGTCATGCTGTGATTCTTGGGGTTGCAAAGAGTTGGACATGACTGAGCGACTGAACTGAACTGAATTATATATATTATATTTTTGAATTTTAAAATTTAATATATATAAACATATTTTGAGTTACATATTATACATATTGTATATATATAATTGTATATATATACAATATGTATGTACATTATGTACATCATAATAATACACGTATATAATATATATATTATACATGTATATATATAATATATATCATTTAATTGGATTTTGTGTAGATAATTCTTCAAACTTCTGAGGACTCATTAAACTTAAGTTTCTCATCTGTAAAAGGAAAATAATAAGACATACTTTAGTGGGTTCTTGTGAAAATAACGTGTGAAAAACCTTTTAGAAAAATTATAAGTATAGTTAAGTTTTATGTTAATATTATTTTTGTCACAGATTACCCTTATATCATTGTTTATGCTTTTGAATATATGTCCTGCTTTATCAAATATTATGAAGACCATTAAATATTTGCTGTGTTTTCAGTATACTTTTTATACAACAGCCTCGCTTCCTTGGTAGTTCAGCTGGTAAAGAATCTGCCTGCAGTGCGGGAGACCTGAGTTTGATCCCTGGGTTGGGAAGATCCCCTGGAGAAGGGAACAGCTACCCTCTCCAGTATCCTGGGCTGGAGAATTCCATGGGGTCACAAAGAATTGGACACGACTGAGCAACTTTCACTTTCATCATTTTCCATGTCCAATTTTGTGCTCCCTGTCTTTCAGGGGTATATTTGTTCCTTGTCCCTCTTATTTCTCTGCATTGTACCAAGGAATTATGATACAGAAGGCTATCAGCTGAAACTCAAAGTTGCTCTCCATCTATATCATAACGAACAGCGCAATTTCCTCTGCATGTAACCTTGTCTCCATCTCTATAATCAAGTCTTAAAATTCAGTCTTTTTTCTTGCTCAGTTCTAGAATAAGTAGAATCTCTGATATTAATGTTCACTCTGGGGAATTCTAGTTGAATCATTTATAGATAAATTCAGTCTATAAGCCTATATTACTTTTTTTCTCCCTTGGAGGACTGGTAATTGATGTGGGGCTGGACAGCATGGTACAGTGGAAAGGATTTAAACTTGAGAATAATACAGAGGTATGTTTCATTTCACCCCTTTCAACATATAACCTCAGAAAAACTGCTCATACTCACTGTACCTCATTTAACACTTTATTGAAAAAACTTTCCAAATTTTAATCATATCAAATAAGAAATTATTGATTTTTACACTTGTGGCCCATCCTCAGGCCAATTTTCAAGAACATAAAATGCAAATGCTAGGATACATTTTGTCTCCACAGGGTCATGGACCCTCTTACACAATAGTCTACTATTGTACCTAGATGCTTGTGGTGTCTCTTTCTCTCTGGAAAGTTTTACTTTCCAGGTCTTGCATATAACGTATTAAGGAGGTTGATATCTCCTATATAATCAAATAAGTAATCTTGGGATCTACCTTAGCCTTTTGGCTTCATAATTGTATACTATATCTATTTCTAAATAACAGATACTTCAAAACTTAGTGGCTTAAAACAACAGTATTTATTATCTATTAGTCCTCTGGTTCTGAGGTTTTCACAAGCCTATAGTGATGGTGTCAGCCTGTGCTGTAGTGATCTTAAGGTCTGAATGGGAGTGGATACTTTTCCAAGATTATTTTCATATTGTTGACAGGATTCATAACTTCATGGACTAGTAGACTGAGGTCTCAGTTCTTCACTGGCTGGTAACCAGAAAACACCCTTAATACCTCTCCATGCAGCCCTTTCCATAGGGCAGCTCACAAGATCAGAGTTGATTTCATCAGAACTTGCAAACAAGAGGTCAAGAGAGAAAGTAAGAGCAATATAGAATTCACAGTCCTTTGAAAAGTAATATCAGAAGTGACATCCTATTCATACTGTCATATTCTCCTTGGTCCATCCCATACAAGTGCACGGATCCGAGAAGCTGGTTACTGGGAAGATTTTCAGAAGATGCCTACAACAGTGGCGACTCTCGGAGGTTAGTTCAGTTAACCAACTGTCAAACATGTTTCAGGAAGCAGTCTACAACAAAGTGACAAATAATATAATGCTGGCTTTAGAAAAGTTCATAATATATTTTGGAAACTAATGGGTCTGAGTTTATCATGCACAGGCTCTTATGGGAAAATAGACTCCTAAACCAGTCTATGAGATAAGAAAAAGCTTCCCAGTGGACGCAACCTAGTCCATTTTTGACACATAAAAGGCAGAGAAGATGCAGCATATCAAACAGAGAAAAACAGCTATGCAAATGTAGGAGGGCACAACACAGGGCAGTATGCTATGCGTGCTCATAACAGTGTCTATGCAGAGCCCTTTAGAAGATGCCTCGGCATCTTTCCTTCCAGCAGGTGCACAAAGTGCTCCACAGAAAACTCTATCACATATTATTAGCTCTTTTCTGCTCACTGTCCCCAGGCTCACAGGGAGCTCTCTTGCTCCTTAGGAGGCTTTCCTAGACGGTTACTCTAGAACCTATTGCTCAGATCTGGCAATATCCAAACTCGGGCTCCTAGTGGAGTTGGCAATAATCACAAGTTACTTCCCCACACAAACTCCAAAGTCTTTGTAGAGATCAGATGACATTAGCTGTCCTGAAATCCCTGCTTATTCCCATAAGCAAACATCCAAATTAAAGTATAATTGTTAGACAATTTCCCTTTAAGTGGGAACTTTTTCATTTGCAACAATTATAAAACCCTGCTAATGTTGCAGAAAAAGTTTTTTTAATGAAAGAAAAGTATTAAAAATAAAAAAGTTATAACAAACTTGTATAAAATCCAATGGACAATTTTAATTTTTATATTTGAAAATGTTTGTGTGCTGTTGACTATCCCTTCTTGAAACATTCTCTTTTCTTGGGATACAACCCTTTGCTGATTTCTGTCCTTCACCTCTGAGTCCTCATTTATGTATAAATATTTCCAGGTCACTTATAGATCGGTAGATGTTAGTGCCTTGAAATGGCGGCAAGTATCACAGACTTACCTAATCTTAGAATTTAGGAAATAAATCTAGATTGCATTTGACTCAGTGAAGAGAGGAGTCTCCCTTTCTTGGTGATAAGGGTTTTCCTTGTACATGTAACTATCTCCTTTCTGCAGATCTGCTTGCTCTGGAAAGTTTTTTAAGTTTTTATATCAGATAGCTGCAACTTCACATGGTTCTAGAATTCCATGCAATCAATTTCCCCATCTCTCCATGACTTAGCTTCAGGGCTTCTGGGGTCATGGGCAAGAGCAGAAATGCAAAGAAGTAGCAGGAAACAGTGGCCTTTATCATCACAAAATATGGAGGTGTCAACACACACACACATTTGCTTTCTGGATGAAAACTGGTTTCTTGTTTTAATGTACTTTTATTTATTTATTTAATGTCAATCATTTTTAAAGTCATTACTGCATTTGTTACAATATTGCTTCAGTTTTATGTTTTGGTTATTTGGCCATGAGTCATTGTGGGGTCTTGGCTCCCTGACCAGGGATCAAATCTGCATCCTTGCATTGGAAGGTGAAGTCTTCATCACAGGACTTAACCCACAGAAAGCCAGGGCAAGCTTTATATTTTTAATGGAAGAAAAATTTCCTATAAGCATACTAAAATTTATTATAGCTTTAGACTTAGAAGGTAGGGCATAGTATGGAGGAACACATTTTATCAATGACCCGGTCAAAACTTGTAGCTGGTGATTTCATCTGCACAAATACTTGTTGCTGTTTAGACACAAAGTCGTGTCTGACTCTTGGTGACCCCATAGACTTTAGCCCACCAGGCTCCTCCATCCATGGAATTTCCAGCAAAAATACTAGAATGGGTTGCCATTTCCTTCTCCAGGGGATCTTCCCAACCCAGGGATTAAATTCATGTATCCTGCATTGACAAGCAGATTCCTGAGCCACCAGGGAAGCCCCAGCACTAAAGAAGACTAACTGCATGGCCGCTCCAATTATCAAAAATTGTGTCATTAAAATGTCCAAAATTAATGATTTTCTTAAAACATAATAACAACAAAGATATATACAAACAGACGAAAAATGCAATTTAACTTAGGGTAGGGGCAGAGAGCTTTCGAGGATATAAAAACTAGAGTCAGTATGCCCTAGTGAAAATCCAGATCTGCAATTTGCCTGCATTATTTTGGACAGATTACTTAAGCATACTGGTTGCTCTTCTGCAAAATGGGGAAAATAGTAGCAACCATCAAAGGAAATTTTGTGTGATCAAGGCGCTAACATTTGAAAAAGAATGAAAGATCAGTTGTCACATAGATGGTGTAATAAGCTTGAAAGATTAAAAATAAAATAGCATATCTCTTCAATAGGTCATGATCACTATGTTCAAATAGGTAATAGTTAAAAATGGCTTAAGAAAAACAATTTTGATTAAGAATTTGGAGGTCCCTGGGGTGTGGTGATGAAGCTCTGGACTGCAATCATTTCTTTACTAGGGATTTATCTGTCAGCAGTAGAAGTTGAAGTGGGAAATTATCCACATTAATTCCTCTACCTTCATTTATCATTTTTGTTGTGCTAAAATAGGGTTGAGGAATTAACTCAACTAAATATAATCACACATGGTCACAAATGTGATAGCTTATATGAAAATAAAATGAAATATTTTATGGCCTTTTCATAAATCTTCCTTTATATTCTTTTAAAATAAACCTCTTTTATAAAATGAATAAATAATTATAAGCAAATTTCAAAAGCCCTTTCAAAATACTACAGATGTGACACCTAGATAAGTTCAGTTCTTCCCAGGAACTCTATGTTATTAAATATAGAGCATATTTTCCAGTTTTGCTATCTCTATTATGGCCGGAAGTACAGTGTAAATACTCTTATTATAAAGTGAATGATGAAGGAATTTGTTTCAGATATCTAGTGTGGACACAGGAAATATTATCTATTCTCAAACTATAAGGCTCCATTAAGGTCCATACTTGTATGTCTGTATCACTATAACCTCAACCTTTATCATACTGCAGTCCAGCATATAGCAGGAATTCACTAAATATGTAACAAATGAATTAATGAAAGTTTAGCCTGTTCTCATTTAAGCTTTCAAAGTTTCCAAAAAAATTCTTGTTTCTCTGGGTAGAAGGAAGGATTATTTTCTTTTTCTTTTCCTGGTCACTCTCATTTCATTTTTCATGTCCACCTCAGTAATATTCAATCCCTAATGTTATCTTCCTTTATTACCTGAATGACTTATCTATGCCAAGCACTTTCTACATGTCATTTCCATTAACTCTCATTATTTTATGATATAGGTGATATTAGCAACATTTAACAAAAGAAGAAACTGAAGTTCAGAGAGGTGAAGTGATTTGGAAACAGTAGTAAGGGATATATCTGCAAGGGTAATTTTGTCCAACTCCAAATTACAATTTATTCCCACTGCTCTAGGTTGTCTATCTATGAAGGAGGTTATCCCAGGGAATAAGATTTATTTATTTTTTATTTGTGATCAGATAGACATACTTTCACACAAAACGTCATTGCTTAGTATCATGTTTGCACATTTATGTGTTTATTTGACTACTTTAATTTGAGGCTAAAACTCCAACCTCTTGATCTATGGTTTGGAATGTCTCCTCTCAGCATCAGCTCCTGACTTTTCCATTTAACACTTAAAGGAATTAACTTCAATACAAATGAGACAAGTGAGTGTGTGAGTGTGTATGTGTTAATAATTACAGTAATGCTAAAAAAAAACTGATATGGAAATGAATATGACCTGCATATATTGGACATCAGCTTGGCCAAGTATTTGTGCAAGGAGAGGAAGCAAATTTAGAAACCATCCTCTTCTTCCATTTCCTTATTTGATTCCAGGGCCTTTTTATTATCCCCCTGGTGATTTTGAAAGCAGCTATAAAGTTTCAGGTAGTCAACCATTGCCTACGTATTCCCCAGCCTCTGAACTGCTTTACAGATTCTTGATGGATCTGTCAAAAAATGAACACAGAGAGAATGAAAGTAATAAATAGAGATTGAAACTGGTTAAAAATACTACTATAATACTGCAATAATGTCAACTCATTTCTTCCCCAGCAACCAGAGATTACAGTTACTTGAAAAAACAATAAAAAACAAATGTCATTCTTTAGAACCTTTGGGAAGTAGCTGAATCTTAACAAAGCAAATGTTTCTAGATATACCCTTTGGGTACAATGAGACTTTTCAGTGAAAAAAAAAAAGAGCAATTTGATCCAGTCTGGTTTTATAGATCCTCACCATGGGGAAGGGATGATTTCTGCTATCATCATGCTCACCTGGGATCAAATAAGACTAGAGTTTGCTAGCAGACTCTGTTACAACTACATTTATATCTTCCTTGCATTCTTATGATGAGAATGTTTTTATGTGGTGAACATATTCCAAATGTAAACAAAGAAAAATTAAGCTGAAAGCTGCTAACGTTAAGTTTAGAGCTTGCAGAAAATATCAGCTAGTGAAGAACAGCTGCCAGAATAAGACACTTGTACTCATAGAGATGATTTTTCTTACAAAATTTGAAAGAAATTGTGACGATGAATCATAAGCCCTGCTATAAATAAATTATGACTGCAAATTGCCAGATACAGAAATATTCTCATTAAAGTCCATTGTCTTTGAAGACAAAATTGCCTCATTTATTATTTCAGTAGACTCAAACCAATTTAGAACAATTAAAGCCTGCATTATCAAGCATTCCTGATATGCACTGAAAATACATTAAAAGAGAAACAGGTGCTGTTCCAATTTAATAGGATCCATCACTGACTATCTACTATGTGAAGCATGCAACTTTGTTGTGGAAACAATTTAGAGTGTCTCACTGAATGGATGCCAACTTTCAATCAGCCAAGGACAAGGTGACCTTATCCTAGACCAACTGGTTCTTTCATTCATTTATTCAATCAATCTTCTGCATTTCTACATCACCTATTACAGACAAAGCAATCAGCCAAGCATGATAGAAAATCCAATGATAAAAAAACATTTTCATTTAAACTCATATGTATTCTCTAGGAGAGTCAAAATATATGTACTTAAATAAAGGTAATTTAAAACTGTGCTGTGCCTTGAAACTTGACAAATGTAGTGCCAAGAAGTTGAGAAGAAGGTAAACTAAGTTTTTGATTGAAGAGGCTAAGAAAATCTATGAGCATTCGACACTATGTGAACTGGGGCCTGAAGACTCGAAGATGACTTCACTTCTTAATATTAAAGAAGAATATTACAGGTGGAATCAAAAGTGAAAAACAGAGCAAAGAAGGAGTAATAGTGAAGAGTTCAATCTAGAATGACGGAGCATTAAAGAAAGTTGTGGTAGATAAGACTGAAAAAGTCAGCCAGATCAAGCTGACTTAAAATAAGCTTAAATCAAGCAAATGGTTCTAGATTAATTTTAGGCACAACTGAGAGTGTGTAGGAAAGGCAGAGGAACCTGAAATCAAATTGCCAATATCATAGAGAAAGCAAGAGAGTTCCAGTAAAAAAGCATCTACTTCTGCTTCATTGACTATGCTGAAGCCTTTGACTGTGTGGATCACAACAAACTGTGGAAAATTCTTAAAGAGATGGGAATACCAGACCACCTGACCTGTCTCCTGAGAAACCTGTATGCAGGTCAGGAAGCAACAGTTAGAACTGGACATGGAACGACAGACTGGTTCAAAATTGGGAAAGGAGTATGTCAAGGCTGTATATTGTCAATCCTGCTTATTTAACTTCTCTGCAGAGTACATCGAGTGAAATGCTGGGATGGATGAAGCACAAGCTGGAATCAAGATTACTGGGAGAAATATCAACAATCTCATGTATGCAGATGATACCACTTTAAATGGCAAAAAGTGAAGAGGAACTAAAGAGCCTCCAGATGGAGGTAAAAGAGGAGAGTGAAAAAACAGGCTTAAAACTCAACATTCAAAAAATTAAGATCATAGCATCCAGTCCCATCACTCCATGGCAAATAGATGGGGAGAAAATGGAAAGAGTGACAGATTTTATTTTCTTGGGCTCCAAAATCGTTGTGGATGGTGACTGAAGCCATGAAATTAAAAGACTCTTGTTCCTTGGAAGAAAAGCTATGACAAATCTAAACAGCATATTAAAAAGCAGAGACATTACTTTGCAGGCAAAGGTCCATCTAGTTATGAATGTGAGAGCTGGACCATAATGAAAGCTGAATGCTGAAGAATTGATGCTTTTGGAGAAGACTCTTGAGAGTCTCTTAGACAGTAAAGAGACCAATCCCAAAGGAAATCAACCCTGAATATTCTATGGAAGGACTGATGCTGAAGCTCCAATACTTTGGCCACCTGATGAAGAGTCAACTCATTGGTAAAGACCCTGATGCTGGGAAAGACTGAAGGCAGGAGGAGAAGCAGGTGACAGAGGATGAGATGGTTGGATGGCATCATTGCTTCAATAGACATGAGTTTGAGGAAGCTCTGGGAGATAGTGAAGGACAGGGAAGCCTGGTGTGCTGCATTGCATGGGGTCACAAAGGGTTAGACACAACTTAGCAACAGAACAACATCACTTATACTGACAGTCAAACATTTAGTGAATCCCTCACTTAGTAACTATGAAATTTAAATTTTTCTTCACAAAATATCTGTATATGGACACTGTCTTGAAAGAATCCATACAAGTTATCAGAGGAATAACTTAGTATTCAGACACATGAGTCTGTCATTTATCACATCTGATTGAGGAATGAGCTTCACCAAATGTTACTGACTTCGCCTTCTGAAATGTCCCTTCTTGATCACATCTTCCTACCTCCTGTGAGAAACAACTAAATCGTATGTTCATTTTGAAGCTCCTGGAAAAGTCAGCAAGAAGTGAAATGAAAGGACTTCTGTGGTTCTAGTTTTTATTTAGGCAATGGAGAGAGTTATTTATATAGATTACTTCTTACCACAGGATGGAAATGATTTTTTATTATGATATTATTAAACACAATGAGGAAGAAATAATAGGGGAAAGTGTTTGTAAATACTCTGTGGGATATGTGATATTATGGAAAAGAGGTGAGATATGTTACTAAGTGGAAAAATAAGCAGATTATAAAGCAGCATATGAATTTTGATTCTGTTTATTTAAATGTGTATATATATACACATGTATATATAAGTGTGCTATCAAATCTGTGAAAAAATTCACCTAAGTGTTAACATGCTATTTCTTGCTAAGTTGTGTGATGTAACTGGAGAATATTACTAACTTCATTTCGCTTCTCTGTTTTTCAAAGTCTATAATTCATATATAGTTTTATATAAAATAATGAAAATTATTCAACTAATCAAACTATAAACTTATTAATATTAGTTTCTGAATATATGCATGGCTAATGTCAAAGTGATATAAGGTCACTCAAAGTGCATTGGATAACCAATCAGGTGAGTTTAATCCAAATTCTGGCTCTATTTCTCACTATGTAAAAAAAGGTGTGAGCCTTAGATTTTCTAGGGAGCTTAGATTTCTCATTTGCATAATGGAAATTCAAATGTCTTATATGGTTTCTGGGAATATGAAATGAGATTGCACATTCAAAGATACTTTGAAAGTTCAACTGCTTTTTAAATATCCAACATTGTTTTGAAATAATTTCTATTTGTGGATTCAATTTTCTTAGATTAAGATTTAAGCTTACTGCTGACTGGTTTGTATATTTGAAGGAAAATATTCAAAAGGTACTTTAAAATACACAAAGCTTTATATAAAAAAAGTCTTCAATTAAATCATTAGTGGAGACTAATATGTTTCCAATAAGGTTTCCATATATTCCTTTTCTAAAAAAAATTATCTTAATTCTAATTCTCTCTAATCTAATAATTCTTTACATTTTATCTCTAATTCTCAAAAAGTATTTTTCCTAGCGTTATGTATTTTTATTTTGAATATATGAATGAGCAATTATCTCACAGGCTATACAGTTTTAAAGCAAAAATGAGTCAGATTAATTTAGACATTTTTCTTCTTTATCAGATTAGCAGGAAAAATCCTTGTAAATTTGAAATATATTCCCAAATTTCTTTGAAATTGTTGTCTTGAAAGATAGCAATAACATCTTGAAAGATAGTAACAACCATGTTAACTGCAACTTCTGGTAGAAACTGGGAATGTTGCGCCATTTGTCCCCATGTACATGTGCTTAATTCCAAGCGAACACAGGCATATTATGCAATGAAGTATTTGCTTTGTAAACATGAAAGAGAAATGTTTTGAGAATCTGATCTTCAGACAATTGAATAGCAATTTTTTTTTAATTCAGGCTGATTTTACTTGTTACCCCCATAATGTCTCTCTCAACCTCATATCTATTTCAGCTTTCAATATTCTAAATCTCTAGCAAAGAGTTTGTGTTTTCTGACTTTATGCTTTTCCCAAATTATTAATCCGTCAACAACATGTATTTGTATGCAGAAGAACTAGAGTACTTCACTAAACGTGAAGATAAAAAGGAACAAAATAACAATTCACAGATCTATAAAACAGTCAGATTTTAGCATTTAGTTGAGGAGCAAACATTATGAAGATTTTCTTTTTCCTGGTAGTTTACTGATATTGATTCAATGCTTTATAAAATTTCAAAGCGCATCCTCACCTTTCTGTACAGTGCGTGTATATATATATGTATATACAGAGAGAGTGGAGACAGAGGGAGTCCCTGACTGTGTTAGGTTTCATTTAGGTCCTAAACTTGCTGGCTTGGTACTAAATCTGAATTCTTTATGAAGAAGGGAGACATTTGAAGATACTGAAACTCTTAAGATGCTGCGTATGTGGTCTCTAAGCCATGTTCATTAGAGACGCTTTACAGCAGTATTTCATCAGTAAAGTGAACTGTTAGTCACTCAGTCATGTCCAACTCTGTGAGACCCCATGGACTGTAGCCTGCCAGGCTCCTCTGTCCATGGAATTCTACAGGCAAGAATACCAGAGTGGGTAAACATTCCCTTCACCAGGGATATTCCTGGCCCAGGGACTGAAACCAGGTCTCCCACATTGCAGGCAGATTCTTTTACCATTTAAGCTACCCAGGAAGCAACTATTTTTATCAGATTCCAACCAACTGACAAAGGGTGAAAGCTGGGTTGCCATGTTTATTTATTTATTTATTTTATTAATACAAACTCAAATCTACTCAGTGCCCTAAGTAAATATTCGTTCCACCTTGTAAAGAATTATTTCTGATTAAAAGCACGTTCCTAACATGATGTAGAAGTGATAAATGTTTTATTTCTTTAGAGAAAAAATGGTGAAATATTTCCCCATCCATCTCTATGTCTAAATATTTAGCAGAAATCTTTATGATGCAACGTAGTTCTTCACACTGTCCTAAAATCCTTCATCTGCACTAATTTTTACCCTTTGTTAATGTGCCGTTTGATTCTCTGTCATGCTTAAAATAGAACTGTACTGAAAAGGAACAAGCATGGGTAGTTCCAGTTAATGACCTATTACTTGGGTATCTGAGCATAAAGAAGCTTCATGACTCAAGGGAATAAAGAGAAGCACAAATGAACACTTAATCACAGCCGAATTATACTTGTCCAGAAATATTGCATTGTTTATAGAAAGCTTCTTGAATGTCACATTATTTTTTGAAAACTAAGGCCCTCTTTTGGATATATCTTATATTTTGTTTTCTGGCAGGGCTAAGCATTTATTTACCACTCTTCATGTTGGAGTGCATGACTCTCAATAGATCAATGGACCACGTGTGCAATGATCACTCAAAACCCGTGAAGTAAAAGAGATGAGCTTTCACATCTGTGTTCTCTGTGCCTAGAACAGTGCCTGGCACTTAGTCTAGTAAATGAACTCACCACAGTCTATCTGCCTCTTATGCTCCAAGGATGCTATACATTGTTTAACATGAATAAATGCATTTTCCATATGGGCGAACTCAGCTTAAAAATATTTCCTGAATTTGTTACAATAAAAAAAAAAAAGAAAAAGAAATAAATAAATAAAAAGCTAAAGTAAAAAAAAAAGATACATAAAAAAAATCGGGAGGGAGGAGGGAGGGGGGTTCTGGAGGGGGAACATATGTATACCCATGGCAGATTCATGTCAATGTATGGCAAAACCAACACAATAAAGTAAAGAAATTAAAAAAAAAATCTTATATGCCTAGCCTTTCATCAACAGATGCTCACACTTTATATTACAATGATTTTAATTAAAACTTTTCTTTTAGGTGGTACCTACTCAGCTATATGCATTGGTCACTCCACAAGTAATATTGGCTTTATGAATCCATCATTTTTTTCACATAAAATTATACATGATTTTAATAGATTCTTTTGAGGCAGGGCTGTTCAATTCTGAAGCTTGATTCTTTATAACTATCTAAGAATCCTCCTTGAATATTTTGTTCAAAAATAACATTCCTAAGCAATTTTGGTGAAATTTTACACTCAATGGAATGCAAGTAAGCAAGTCAGAAAATTTCCTTACTGTTAAGCATTTGAGATGAGGGTTTATTCACAATATTAGTATTCTATTTGCAAAAGAAGGTCCAGATATAAAGTGAATATTTTTAAAATAGAACCTAAATTTAGTATATACATTAAGAACAGGCAATATATATATAGTCTGTTCTTTAGCCCTTAGAAATCTTTGTGTTTATTCAATGATATTTCACATAACAGAATTTGTGTAAATTTGGCAAACACCATGTCTTATATATTCTCTAAAAATAGAAAACATGACCTTCTCAAAAAGAGTTATTTGAAACATAGGTAAAGAATCCTTTTGCTAATGCAGGAAATGCTGGAGACATGGGTTTGGTCCCTGGCTTGGAAAGATTCCCTGGAGGAGAAGATGGCAACCCACTCCAGTATTCTTGCCTATAAAATCCCATGGACAGAGAAGCCTGGAGGGCTACAGCCCTCGAGATCACAAAAGAGTCATACACGACTGAGCACAACACCTAGAAAATGGAAGAGTCCTTTTCCAAATTTTCAGAAACTTCTATATGTGTGCTACACAAAGCTAACCAGATTTCAAGTCCCAGGTTTAGGAAGAAATTGTCTTCACTGACCATCTGAACTAGAATGCCTGGAGATTCAGTCTTCTTTGACATTTGGTTAACAGTTTATATAATCTTTATCTTTTATTTTCAGTTTGGACAAGTTGTATCATGAAATGACACCAGAGTTTCCTACCGCAACGGATACAGAAATGGCATGGTTAGCTGCCCTTAGGTGATATCCTGTAAAGAGAGAGGCTGTGCAGAAAGAATGTATGTTCTACTGAATGTAGAGAATGCCAGCAACTTGCCAGGGAGTCCAGAGAAGGAAAAGGACAAGCCTCCTAGTAGACGTCTCAGAGTCATCTGAATCTAGCGATGAAGAATGGATTGGGAAAATGATTAATGGAATGGATATTGTGGTAAGCATACCCAAAGAATCTCATATTTAGGTGAAGAAACTGGTACAAATAAAATCACAGAAATGGGAAAGGATCATGGACCACATTCAGAAAAACACAAGCAGCTAACCTAAGGGAGACATAGCACAAGAGAAGCTGAAAAAGGAAGTAGCTTAAAAAATCCACAAATATGTGCCTTCTGCAAATCAGAAAATCAGAAAATGAAAATAACTACTTGGGCATTGCACACTGGTATCTCTGTATGAAAATGGATCCATGTGTAAGTGCAAGAAATGTGGAGAGAGAAAAAAGGCTGCATCTGAAATAGGTCAGCTGATTACACAGCACCTGGAAAAACCTTGGTTCATAAGCTTATTTTGGAAACTTTTCTTTCTGTCCAAAGCAAAGGAGAAAAAAGGGTGCAACAAAGGAGACTGAAATGTCTGAAAATAGCTTGGTATTTTGCCAGAGAGTGAAGCAGTGCATGTAAATGTGGAAAAATGAGAAGAAAGGGAAAGAATGCATACTTTAGTCATTGCATCAATTCTGAACAAATGCAACCATCTTCTACAACCAGAACTAGAGAGAGATTTATCAGGAAAAGTCATTTTCAAATGACAATTTGAAAAAGTGGCCTGTATGCCCCTTGCATAAATAAGGTTTGTTAATTCCAAACACTGGTTCCTCTCACAAATTATTTAAATGAACCTAAAAACAACCTAGATAAAGAAATAGGGAGATATTCCCTACCATCCTGAAAGAGAGGTGTAATATTCTTGCTTTTTTTTTTTTAGTGTATTCAGTTATTATTGACAAAAATGCAAGTGTAGCTTCCAACTAATTAAATGGAAGGAGATACAGCTCCCCTAAAGTATTTTGCAGAGGCGAATGAAACTAAGTTAAAGCCCAACCCAAATTCACATCAGTAATGTTTTCATAGTAATGATGCCTGACTTTCAGCTCTCCATACCACTTTCCAAATCAGTAGAGGATTGAGTAAGAGTTAAAGAAATCTATCCCACTCCATTACCTTTAAATTAACATAAAAATGTACTCAGCCTAAAATAAGATGCCAAAAGAAAGAAAAAGTCTCAGAATCCCACAGTTCAGAATAAAATTTGGAGTCCATAAACTATCAAATGTTCAATTCAATCAATAGAAAATGAAAATTAAATATGTCACTTAGGTAAATATGTGTTTGGTTTTGTGCAGATATAAATTCCTGGTAAGGACTTATTAAAAAATACAATTACAATTAGAAAAGAAAAAAAAAGTCAGTATTTACCTTTCACGTAATGCTAACCACAGAACAGATTTAGAGTCACTGAAGATAATAGTAAACCTTCACTGATTAGTGTAAAGTAAGAAAGAGAGGAGACACTGCCATGACTAAAAAACTACAAGTTGTATAACAATTTTAGAATAAACAGATTTTCCAACCATTCTTCATTTTAGAAATGAGGCTACAAGAAGTCCAATCAATGTAAATTAATAAGTTCATGTGATCTCCACACATTGCTAATATATATTCTTTTCTAATATTTATTTTAAGACATTTCTTAAAATGAGCACTAACTAGTACATTTCACATATTACATAGAGCTGTGTTTCTTTGAGAAACGTCTATCAATACAGTGGTATGACTATTTCAGGTTGAATATTATTGACTTAAAGAGTTGAGCATTTAAAAATTTAGAAGATAGCTATAATATTAGAAATCAATATTCCAATTCACTTCAGTTCAGTCACTCAGTTGTGTCTGACTCTTTGCGACCCCATGGACTGCACCACGCCAGGCTTCACTCTTCATTACCAACTCCCGGAATCTACTCAAACCCATGTCCAGTGAGTTGGTGATGCCACTCAACCACCTCATTCTCTGTCATCACCTTCTCCTGCCTTCAATGTTCCCAGCATCAGGGTCTCTTCAAATAAGCCAGTTCATCGCATCAGGTGGCCAAAGTATTGGAGTTTCAGCTTCAACATCAGTCCTTCCAATGAGTATTCAAGATTGATTTCCTTTAGGATGGACTGGTTGGATCTCCTTGCAGTCCAAGGGACTCTCAAGAGTCTTCTCCAACACCACAGTTCAAAAGCATCAATTCTTTGGTACTCAGCTTTCTTTATAGTCCAACTCTCACATCCATACATGACTACTGGAAAAACCATAGCCTTGACTAGACAGATCTTTGTTGGAAAAGTAACGCCTCTGCTTTTTAATATGCTATATAGGTTTGTCATAACTTTCCTTCCAAGGAGTAAGTGTCTTTTAACTTCATGGCTGCAATCACCATCTGCAGTGATTTTGGAGCTCGCCCAAAATAAAGTCAGCCACTGTTTCCCTGTCGTCTATTTGCCATGAAGTGATGGGACCAGATGTCATGATCTTAGTTTTCTGAATGTTGAGCTTTAAGCCAACTTTTTCACTTTCTTCTTTCACTTTTATCAAGAGGCTTTTTAGGTCCTCTTCACTTTCTGCCATAAAGGTGG
>ML661935.1:3877431-3934290 GCA_007570785.1 Antilocapra americana
TTTTGGATGGCAGCCATTCTGACTGGTGTAAAGTGGTACCTCATTGTGGTTTTGATTTGCATTTCTCTGATAATGAGTGATGTTGACCATCTTTTCATGTGTTTGTTAGCCATTTTTATGTCTTCTTTGGAGAAATGTCTGTTAAGTTCTTTGGCCCACTTTTTGATTGGGTCATTTATTTTTCTAGAATGGAGCTGCAGGAGTTGCTTGTATATTTTTGAGATTAATTGTTTGTCCGTTGCTTCATTGGCTATTATTTTCTCCCATTCTGAAGGCTGTCTTTTAACCTTGCTTATAGTTTCCTTTGTTGTGCAGAAACTTTTAATTTTAATTAGGTCCCATTTGTTTGTTCATGCTTTTATTTCCAATATCCATTCTATTGTTTTCGTCTATTTCTTTGCATTGATCACTGAGGAAGGCTTTCTTATCTCTCCTTGCTATTTTTTTGGAACTCTTCATTCAAATAGGTATATCTTTCCTTTTCTCCTTTGCTTTTTTGCTTCTCTTCTTTTCACAGATATTTGTAAGGCCTTCTCACACAGCCACTTTTCTTTTTTGCATTTCTTTTTCTTGGGACTGGTCTTGATCCCTGTCTCCTGTACAATGTCTCCTGTACTCCATCTATAGTTCATCAGGCACTCTGTCTATCAGATCTAGTCCCTTAAATCTATTTTCTCACTTCCACTGTATAGTCATAAGGGATTTGATATAGGTGATATAGGTCATACCTGAATGGTCTAGAGGTTTTCCCTACTTTCTTCAATTTAACTCTGAATTTGGCAATAAGCAGTTCATTATCTGAGCCACAGTCTTGTTTTTGCTATCTCTGTAGAGCTTCTCCACCTTTGGCTACAAAGAATATAATCAATCTGATTTCGCTGTCAACCATCAGGTGATGTCCATGTGTAGAGTCTTCTCTTGTGTTGTTGGAAGAGGGTGTTTGCTATGACCAGTGCGTTCTCTTGGCAAAACTCTATCAGCTTTTGCTCTGCTTCATTCTGTACTCCAAAGCCAAATTTGCCTGTTACTCCAGGTGTTTCTTGACTTCCTACTTTTGTATTCCAATCCCCTATAATGAAAAGGACATCTTTTCAGAGTGTTAGTTCTACAAGTTCTTATAGACCTTGTAGAACTGTTCCACTTCAGTTTCTTCAGCATTACTGATTGGGGCATAGAATTGGATTACTGTGATATTGAATTGTTTGCTTTGGAAACAAACAGAGATCATTCTGTTATTTTTGAGATTGCATTCAAGTACTGCATTTTGGACTCTTTTGTTTACTATGATGGTTAGTCCATTTCTTCTATATTGTGGGATTCTTGCCCGCAATGTATTAAATTCTTTAATTTAAAATGTGTATTTTAAATATTTTAAGTTCTGTGTTTTCTTTTCTTCAAACAAACTTTTCATTAGTGAAAATAAATTTGGAGAGATAATACTAGTCCAAGGAGAGAAGGAATACTATACAAGCTGCCTCATTTCAATATAGGATATCCAGGCAACAAACAGCAGGAAAAAAATGTTGGATTCTCAGTAGTCTGTAAATATTAGCCAGTTCCCCAGTTTCTTGACTTGAAGATTAAGAGACATTGGAATAAAATCTGTGTTTTTATGTAAACTGCATATTTCTCATTAGTAGAGAGTGTCTAGGTTAAAATGAACCATCTGATGCCAGACCACCTGAGTTTAAATTCAGACTCTGCCAATTACTTAGACACAGGGCCCTGCCAAGCCAAACGGAAGACAGAAAAAAAATGTGTCCCTATGTACACTTACCTAAATATTCTTCTGTATTTTGAATAAGTAGAGAAAGTGAATACAAACTTTTATATGTTTATTCACACATAGATGTTATAGATATACTGAACATATGAGCTTATGTGTGTGTGTACAGTTAGAGGACAGAGTTACATCTCTGAATTTCTAAATCTGTTTGCACACCACTGTCAAACATCATAAATGTGTGCTGCAAGAGGATACAGCAGCCTGACACCCTCGGGATCAGGGGATTGACTGGACATAACTTTTCTGCTTGCACAGTAACACTGGGTCATAAGACAAACACAACCTGCCTTTATTTAAAATCTGGATATTTGGTTTTTCATGGATTTATTTGATTTTTATTTTTAATTCGTGGCTTTAAATATTATTAACCCTGATTATTGAGTTTTTAGGCATCCTTCAATTTTGCATAAGAGTCAAGTTCCTCCTTTGACTCAGGGCACCGCTACAAAGTAGCCCCAACTCTGCAACTAGAGGAAGCCTGCCCAGCAGCAAAGCCCCAGTGCAACCAAAAGTAAACAGGAAATGTATGTTGATGCAGTAATTTCCATCCTGATGCTATGATGGAAAGATACTATAGGAAACTATAGGTGTGAAAGCAAGCAAATGACACACCAGAAGAAGACAGATAAGATCTAGGATGCTTCTGTGAGCTTAGCTCCCTCCTCCGGCCCCTAAGCCATGTAGGCTCAGGGATGTCAGAGCCCAGTTAGCCTTCTTGGAAGAACTGGAATTCAAGCCCTGCCCTGTGGGGAAAACAGCCTCTATGACATGATTATCAGCGTGACAAGAGCATTTAGCATAATGTCAATGAGATATTATTTTCCAACAGCTTCTACAGGGAAATCTATTGTTCTTAAGAATTTAGAAATAAAAGTGTTATTTATGTTTTCTGGCAGATCTTATTTCTTTATTTTCTGCACTTTGAATAGCAGAGTTCCTTTCATGAATATTCTAATCAGGTTGAAGATTATAGTCTTACAGTCCTAGCTGAGAGTTCCCACAAATGGCAATACCTGAGTAGAGTAAAGCAACAAATACCTGCCTTTGGCAGCAGGAGAAACTTCTGTTTTGTTTTTTTTCTCCATGAATAGCTTCAGTGCATTTTGGGTATTCACATCAAGAACCCTAGACAGTTTTAAAGAAAGAACTGTCATGTTCTGCTTCCACATTTGCCATTACACCAGGCTGAGTTTTATATTCTCTGGCTGTTCGCTCAGTAATTAGTTCATTTAAATATACGAAAAATGCACACTATGACTCTACTGCTTCTAAAAGAATGAACTATGACTGAATAAATGGATGACCCATTGACAGAAAAAATACAAAATGTCTGACATGTTTTCTTATTCTTGACACCCCCTGTTCATCTTCCATGGCAATAAAACTTGCTCAGTCAAAAGGATGTTTTTTTGACTGGTAAAAATAAAATTAGCCTAAAATGTCACCAGGACATTTTTGAACTGGGAAGAATATGCCAATTTGAGGGAATTTTTTCTGTCAAATATTTGGCTAGGAGAAATGACAGAAACCAGTCAGTAATAAAAAAGTTCCACGTTTTTAAATAATAAAGTATTCTGAACATCTGAAACTACACAGGAGAGGTTTGCTTAAAATCAATTAGTTTTAAATAATCATTTAAAACAGACATTTATATTAAAGTCACTCCATACAGATTGTAAAGGATGTGTGTCCTAGTGATAATATTTAATCAATACTGTTTCTTACTCTTTGTGGCAGATAATGAGAAATTACATAGCAGATTGATGTGTTTCCTAAATAGTTACTTCATGGATATGAACAAATCAAACATGTTTTATCCTCTATACTCATTTAAGGTAATTATATATATACATATATATAATATTATTCATATAATATAATCTATATATATATATTTCTTTCCATGTGGTAGGTGTATAATGGGGATTCAGTAACAAATATAATGTAATCTCTGTTCTAAATCAATTTATATTCCAAAGGAGGAGACATCCAGGCAATTACAAGGCCACCTGATTTGTGCTGTGATAGCACCTAGAAAAATTAATCTTGGAATGAGAGAGTGAAGAAAGTTTTTTTGGAGTATGTGATAGCTAGAGAAATCATAAAAAATTAGAAACTAATTAAAATTCTGAGTATCAAGTAGATAAGAATATCCCTAAAAATCTTAATCTGTGTGAAATATGCCAATCATGGTGGCTGTTACAATGAGAGGATCTGTTGAGAGAAACTGCTCCAATTCACTGTCTAAGCTACAGCTCTGGCCCACGTTCAGCTGTTTTCTGGGTTCCACTATGGCTTCTGCCCGTCAGAGAGAAGTCAGTCTTGTCACTGTGCTTTAAAAAGTAAGAGTCTATGTATGGCAAAAAAAAATCACTCCAATTAAAATAAGTTAATCAATTTTTTTTTTATAAAAGTGAGAGTAGAACAGTTGGCAGCTTGAAACTCTGTTGAGAAAAAGACCAAGAGAGAATAGGAAAAGTGAAAGTGAAGTCCGACTCTTTGTAACCTCGTAGACTGTAGCCCACCAGGCTCCTCAGTCCATGGGATTTTCCAGGCAAGAGTACTGGAGTGGGTTGCCACTTCCTTCTCCAGGAGATCTTCCCAACCCAGGGATTGAACCTGGGTCTCTCACATTGTAGGCAGACACTTTACCATCCGAGCCACCAAGGAAGTCAAACCCTAAGTAATCTAAGAGTGACGGGAAATAGGCAAGGGCAATTGGAGGACTCTGTAGATACCAAGTCGAGGGTGGGGCAGCAGCAGTAGAAGGAGAAGAGAAGCAGAAGAAAAGAAAGAAGGCCTCAGCTTTTGGTCTAGTTTCAGTCTCCCTATTACCCTCTTACTTTAATCTCCCTTATGTTTCCTAACTTCTCTGCCATCTCAGTGACCATTGAAAGAACTTTCCATATTTAAAGTAAGGTGAGTGTCTGTCCCTTGCAAGCGAATTGGTCTAACAAAAGTTATCTGTCTTCATTATAATCTATGTAAATATATTTTAAGATCCCCAAATCATTTCAATTACCTTAGTGAGAATACTTTTTAAGAAAAGGGGGAAGAAATTGCATAAGGTAGACTAAGTGAAATTATATGTTTCAATCTTTTTTATAAAAGGGAAGAAGAACATATATCTTGCTAGTTCATTGGCTGCACACAGTGACATTTAAATGAATAGGGAAAAGCCAAATGTCTACACTGAGTTCCTGCTCACTCCTTGAAACTGCTATGCATCACCTCCGAAAAATGGCTCTGTAGTTCATCCAGCCAATCTGCATAACAATATCAATTATCATGGTCCAGTGACCACAGAGCTCATCTTTTCCACTGATGCTCTGAAGTCATCCTTGTATTTCTCATTTAAGTAGGCAGAGTCAGCCTCTCTCTGAATGTTTGCTCATTTAGAGCCTGAAAGGATAAGAGAAGGGAAAAGAATGAACAGAGCCATTACCCACTCCAGCATTTTTGGGCTTCCTTTGTGGCTCAGTTGGTGAAGAATCTGCAAGCAATCTGGCAGACCTAGGTTCAATCCCTGGGTTGGGAAGATCCCCTGAAGAAGGAAAAGGCTACTCACTCCAGTATTCTGGCCTGGAGAATTCCATGGGCTGTATAGTCCATGGAGTTGCAAAGAGTCGGACACAATTGAGCAACTTAAAAAAAAAAATTACTTTATCTTCCAGGTCCTTCTCATTGGCCATTTTATCTAATCCTAACAGTATCTCTATGACTGAGGTTATCTTTTCTCTGCAGATGAGAAGATTGGCATCAGAAAGTTGTCCAAACGTCACACTATTGGAACTGGAGCTCAATCTGCCTACCTCCAAATCACCTATGTCATGATGCCTCCCATTTTTAGGCTTCGTTTAGCTCCCCACAACTGACTTGTTACCCTGAAACACTGGGGACAAAGGGCACCAGGAACTGCAGTTGCTAGTAAGGGTTACACTAACACAACCATAGTCCTAAAGAAGCAGATGTTTGAGAGGAGAGAGTGGTTAGCTTTTCTAGATGGAATCAGCTGGGGTGATTATCTGTTAATCTGCAGAAATTCTCACCTAAGAAGAAAAACCAAATAATCCAACACAAGCCAAACACATTGGAATAATAGCCATCATGTTAAAGAATCTTTACATTACTCCCTCAACTTTCAGCCTTTGTTGCCCTTCCCTAAAGAGAGAAGAAAGGGGATAAGGGGATAGTCTTTTTCACTTTTCATGCTTTACATTGACATGACAATATCCCAATGATGGTGGGGTTGGGAGACACAATCTAGCCAAGTATATCCCTTGAACTCTATATTCTGGCCCCCAATTCTAGGGATCAAGAATTTGGGCAGGGTGCCAAATTGGCTGAGTGCCAAAGAATTAATGCTTTGAACTACAGTGCTGGAGAAGACTCTTGAGAGTCCCTTGGACAGCAAGGAGATCAAACCAGTCAATTCTAAAGGAAATCAACCTTGAATAGTCATTGGAAGGACTGATGCTTAAGCTGAAGCTCCAATGCTTTGACCACCTGATGTGAAGAGCTGACTCACTGGAAAAGACCCTGATTCTTGGAAAGGCTGAGGGCAGGAGGAGAGGGAGGGACAGAGGATGAGATGATCGGATGGCATCATCAACACAATGGACATGAATTTGAGTAAATTCTGGGAGATGGTGAAGGACAAGGAATCCTAATGTGTTGCAGTCCTTGGGATCACAAAGAGTTAGAAACCACTTAATGACTGAACAACAACAGTGAAGATGGCCTTTCTGTGGGCCGCAATGGCTGGGTCTCATTCGGGGGTAGTGAAATGTCAGGATATGGTGGAGACAGTCGCATGTTTGGACTTCAGTTCTTTTCCATGTGGCATATCCGGGTCTGGGAAATCCAGGGTGACTTCTTCACACTTCTTACTAGGATCTGGACTTGGATGGCAGGACAACTGGCAGTTAACAAGTATTACTTACTTTCTGTATATCCTCTTCCCATGACCATTTTTGAATTCCTCACTGAAATGGAGATCTCAAGTTGTTGGACTTCTAATGTGGTGTCCAGTATCTTGTCAAGAGACAAGAAGTAAAACAGCAGATTCTTAAGGCCAGAGTCTAGACACTAGTGAAACTTAATTTTTCCTGTAGTTTGTTGGTCAGATAATTCACTCAGATTCAAAAGGGGATACAGGCTACTCTTTTCAATGGAACAGTCTTAAAAAATTGTGTCTGTCTTCAAACTACTGTAGTTTATCTCCTGCAACTTTCCTCTCCATTCTTCTTGTTTCACTATTAGCATGGATTCCTGATTTAATGGATATTTGCAATCTTCTTTTTAATTAAGAAACTACTATGTACCACTTAATTAATATGACAAGGAAATAAAGTAATATACATAATTGATGGTTCTACCCATTAGTACCTTCGTATCTTTGTAACAAATCTATTAAGCAATTCACTTCTCCTTCACTGGTTCATTTTTGTCATCTGTAATATGTATTTGTGGAGAAGGCAATGGCATCCCACTCCAGTACTCTTGCCTGGAAAATCCCATGGACAAAAGAGCCTTGTAGGCTGCAGTCCATGGGGTCGCAAAGAGTCAGACACGACTGAGTGACTTCCCTTTCACTTTTCACCTTCACACACTGGAGAAGGAAATGGCAACCCACTCCGGTGTTCTTGCCTGGAGATTCCCAGGGATGGAGGAGCCTGGTGGGCTTTTGTCTATGGGGTCGCACAGAGTCAGACATGACTGAAGTGACTTAGCAGCAGCAGGAGCAATACATATTTGAGACTGGGATGTTTCGACAATTAAATGAGATAAAATAGGTAAATTAACTAACACAGCAACTGTAATGCATTCAATTGTGAATAGTCAACCTGAATTAGACTTAATTGTGGTTAGTGTGTGAAGTTTGGTTATTATAAGTGTGATTTGAGGATGGAGAAAAAGGGAAAGTACAAAATTTTACTCTATCTATGCCAGTATCATAACAGAAATAGAAATCTTCATGCTGCATTTCTAGGAAGTATGGAGTAGTTATGAATGGGTTTATTTGAGGATACTGAGAACCTATAAGTTTATCACAAGCAAAAAAGAAGAAATTTTTAAAAATACTTGAATACTAACAATCATTTGGGCTTAATACAGTGGGTTAGCTATGCACAGTTCTTTTCTCTTTTATTATAATCTTCCTATGTTACAAAGATCTTAGGTATAAATGAATCTTTTAGTTACAAGGTATTCAAACCAATTGGAATCCACACTATTGCATCAGAAGATAAAAAGCAAAGAGGCAATTCAGACTTGTTTCAGATCAGTCACTCAGTCGTGTTCGACTCTTTCGATCCCATGAAGAGCAGCATGCCAGGCCTCCCTGTCCATCACCAAATCCCGGAGTCCACCCAAACCCATGTCCATCAAGTCGGTGATGCCATCCAACCGTCTCATCCTCTGTCGTCCCCTTCTCCTCCTGCCCTCAATCTTTCCCAGCATCAGGGTCTTTTCTAATGAGTCAGCTCTTCACTGACTAAATGTCAATGGACATTTAGGTTGTTTCTCTATCTTTACTATCATGAATGATACTGCAATGCAATAAATACAAGTACAAATATCTCTTTGAAATCCCAACACCAATTTTCTTGGATAAATAGCCAGGAGTGTGATGGCTAGATTATGTGGTCATTTTATTTATTTATTCATTTTGAGGAATCTCTATACTGTATTCCATAGTGGCTGTTCCATTTTTCATCCCACCTATAGCGTACCAGGTTTCCAATTTCTCCACCATCTTTACCAACATTCATTATCTTTTGTTTTCTAAGCTTTTTAAAAAACAGTACTTTTGAGGTATAGTTGATTTATAATGTTGTGTTAGATTCTGGTGTACAGCAAATATATTCATTATCATTTATTACAGGATATTGAATATCATTCCATGTGCTACACAGTAGGACCTTGTTGTTTAGTATAGTAGCTTGTCTCTGCTAATTCCAAACTCCTAATTTATCCTTTCCCACCCTCATCTCCTTTTGGTAACCATAATTTTTTTTTTTTTTTATGTCTGTGAGTCCGTTTCTGTTTTATGTAGCTACTATGGAAAACAGTATGGAGGTTCCTTAAAAAACTAAAAATAGAGTGACCATATGAACCAACAATCTCATTCCTGGGCATATATCTGGAGAAATTCTAATTCAAAAAGATACATGCACTCCAATGTCTGTAGTAGCATTATTTACAGCAGTTAAGATATGGAAGCAACCTAAGTGTCCACTGACAGCTGAAAGGGTAAAGAAGATGTGATACACACACTTACACACACACAAAATACACACACACAAAATACACACACAATAGAATACTACTCAGACATTAAAAAGGAATGAAATGATGTCATTTACAGTAACATGGATGAACCTGGGGGCTATCACACAAAGTGAAGTAAGTCAGACAGAAAAAGACAAATACCATATAACACCACATGTGGAATCTAAAATATGATACAAATTAACTTATCTTTTTTTATAATAAGTGTTAAGTGATATTGTGGTTTTTATTTGTTTCTCTATGAATTTCAGTGATGTTAAGCAACAACAACTTGTAACTCCAGGAAAAACATATGAAATACTTTTCGTGATCACAAGACATCACAAATATACTATGATTTCTTTTTAAATGTCAGCTCCCTTAACTAGTACAAGGGAAATTCCTCCTTTTCATATTGCACACAATTATGTTTCCTTGAATATAAAACAACAGTCAATGATTATACTGTATCATTGGCACTGAGAAAAAATGAGGTGTCCCCTGTAACTAACCCCTGAAAAGCAAGAGTCTAAATATCTGATTGAAAACAAAAAAGAAAAATAAAGATGTAACAAGGAGATTGAACTGTGGCCAGCTCTCCAATTTGTAGTTAAAGTATTTGAAATATATGCTCTTAAGATTCAGCAAATTGCTCCTTTAAACTGAAAAATGCTTTGAAGACAATGGTAGAATGAAGTAAGGTTTACATAAGTAAAAATTCAGTTATGTTCTTGGAGAAGCTAGATTGATATACATGAAGCAGAAAATCTGTGAAAGATTATGATTCAGTGCTGAACTATTTATACAAACTATATTTATTTATAGAAACTATTTATACAAACTATCAAGATTTACACCAACTGTAAATCTTTAGGTGTTCAAAAAGGGAACACAACACAATTAACACAACACATGATTTTCCAAGACTGCAGAGGTTTGAATTCTGAGCCTTAAAGGATGACTAGAATTTGGAAAGGAAGAAAGTCAAAGATGTTTTTATATATCTTCTGCACAGAAAAGAGTTTATGGGAGAATAAAGGAAGAAAGTAACTTATTTCTTCATACATATAATGCCTCTGTTTTTTTATAAAAAGTAATTTTATAAAGTTGTAAAAATTTTAGGTGGCAGTATGTGCAAAGTAGCTGTATTATGACTGAGATATTTAAGTTTAAGAACTTAATAAGATGAGTGACTTAACAAGAGTTCTTTAATTAATAACCAGCTTAATATGAGTTTCCCTGGGGGCTCAGATGGTAAAGGATCGGCCTGCAATGAAGGAGACCTGGGTTTGACCCCTGAACTGGGAAGATCCGCTGGAGAAGGAAAAAGCTACCCACTCCAGGATTCTTGCCTGGATAATCCCATGGACAGAGGAGCCTGGTGGGATACAGTCCATAGGGTTGCAAAGAGTTGGACACAGCTAAGCACCTAATATAAACTATGCTATGTTATGCTAAGTCACTTCAATCATGTCTGACTCTTTGTGATACTATGGACTGTAGCCCACCAGGCTCCTCTGTCCATGGGATTCTCCAAGCAAGAATCCTGGAGTGGGTTGCCATGCCCTCTGCCAGGGGATCTTCCCAACCCAGGGATTGAACCCACATCTCTTAGGTCTCCTGCATTGGCAGGCAGGTTTTTTTTTTTTTTACCACTAGTACCACCTTGGAAGCCCAGTGTAAACTAGTTGTCACATATGAGAAAATACGTTTTCTGTTAGGTAGCTGAGTTTTTTGTTACTAGAAGTGACAGACGCTCTTTGAATTAATAGATACATTTACATGGATCCTTTTTGTAAAACCTGGGGCATCAAATACTGTATTTATCTTAATGAACACAGCCTATAGGTTTCTAGTTGTTTGTGACACCCATATAAAATAGTTATAACCAGTTTCTAAATAGGATATGACTTTAAATATAATTCCAGAATTCCGTGTCAGTAAAGGATTCATTGAGGATGTGTTTAATATGGATTACCATATTCAGTAGAATGTTACAATATTAGTACAAACAGAAGAAATGGAGTAGGAGTTAGGAAGACTCAATTCACTGTTCTCTTTTTTACTTAAAAGAGAGACGAATTTTCTAATAAGAATTTATTATGTTTCATTACAGTGTCAAGGGATTAATGACAATAATACACCATGTAAAAAAATCTTGAGCAATACTTTGGTTAAGTTAATTTGGTAGATGAAAAGAATGCTCTAGGTTAGAGGTCTATGATCTTTTTTCTTTACAGGGCCCAGATGGTGAATATTTTAGGCTCTGTGGGCCATATGGGCTCTGCTGCAGCTACTGAATTCAGCCATTGCTAACTGTAGAAAATACAGAGATGAATGGGTGTAGCATCGTTGTAATAAAATCTTATTTACAAAAGCAAGTGGTGAACCAGATGGATTTGGCCCACAGGCCTTAGTTTACCTTAGTTCACCTGGTCTGGATAAGCAGTTAAGCATATTTCTTATGCAAAATTAATGGATCCTCAGATCTGTAGTTAGAGTAGTAGTCCCTGCCAACTCCCTGAGGGCTTAGCCGGGAGGAAAGGTGTTTTCTTCAGATACTTGCACACCAAGGCTCAAGGGGATCTCCGGCATAAGCCAAGACTCCTTTTTTAGAAGAAAATGCTTGACTAAGTCTGCAGAAACCTCTTTAGAAATTTGACTCTCACAATTAAAAAACATGGAGGAAGCAAAACACAGCTGCCTAGGATACTGTGGACCAGTAATCAGGGGAATTGGTGGTTATTTTCTATGAGGACAATAGATCTTAATTTAGTTCTGCTCTCTTCTCCTAACTTTATGCTACATACTCATCTTTATCCTATAATGGCATATATTGAGTACAACATTGCTGCTTTATCAAAATTCCATGATATGTTATATTTTGTGAGGTTGTTACAATTTAAATGTTTCATGATGTCAGAAAAAAAAATCTTTAAAAACTCCCTTATCCTAGATAACTGTGTTATGAGAATCTATAGTATCTTTTTCAATCCAGAACCACAGGCAACCAGGAGCTCAGGAAAAGGTTTCACAGTGTAAAGAGGTAGAATTTTTATTTGAACTAAAAATAAGATATTGTTGAATAGAATCCATTTAACAGGATAAAGGAGAAACTTTCTCTCACCTCTTAGCAAGGGAAAACATCTTGATGCATATCCATCTGTCATTTGAAATGACTCTTATTCTATCTTAGAAATATTTTAACCAATTTCCTGTTGTTGGCATAAAGGTCATTTCCAATTACCTACTAAATTAGATAATGTTATGATGAATGTTTTTACACAAATCTTGAATGCCAAAGATAATTCCTAGAAGGAGAATACATCAGACCTTGGATCACTACAGGATATTTTTTGTTTTAATCTTGCCATTTTGATATACAATGATGGTAATTCAATGTTTTTTAAATCCATATTGAATTAAGAGTCTAAATTGTACATGTTTATTTTCCACTTGCATCCCTTTGTTTGAAGACCTATTATTCCAACCAATATTTGTCATTGTCCACTTGTGCCAAAAATACAGAGGGTCCTGGACAATACAAAATTGCTATTACTCTAAGAGTCTAACTTTTGGTGTGTGAGTCTCAATGGATCAACAAATCTTTACTGAGAGTCTTTAAAGCACTGAGTACACAGCGATGTATAAGACAGAAGGTCTTTGTTATGAGGTGGGAAGAGAAAGATATTAAACACAGCAAGTTAATACATATTTCACATATTAATACTACAAAGAAATTAGAGTTATATGGTAGAGGATAAACAGAGATAGTGAGGTTTGGAAGGGGAAGCTCGATTTATTCAGAGGATTCTGATGAGGCCTTTTAAGTTGAAACTTGAATCATAAAAGGAGTCCTGTTAAAAATCTAACCTAGAGGATTACCCAGCTTGATGAACTCTATGGGAGAGGGAAAGGGTGGGATGGCATGGGAGAATGGCATTGAAACATGTAAATGATCATATGTGAAATGAATCGCCAGCCCAGGTTTGATGCATGATACAGGGTGCTCAGGGCTGGCGCACTGGGATGACCCAGAGGGATGGAATCGGGAGGGAGGTGGGAGGGGGGTTCTGGAAGGGGAACACCTGTATATCCATGGTGGATTCATGTCAATGTATGGCAAAACCAACACAATAATGTAAATAAATAAATAATTTTAAAAATAAACAAAGATTAAAAAAAAGATTCTGAGATAGGAGTGAATTTTTTGTCCTGGTGGGTTAGAAACACAACCAGTGAATCTAGAGTATGAAAACAAGGTAGTGAACAGAGGGAAATGAAATCAGAGTTGGGAAGGGACCAGATCATGCTGGATCAGGTAGGCCAATGTGAGAAGTTGGATCTGTATTTTAAATATGATAGGAACTTATTGGTCAGTTCTGAAGAGGGAAGTGATAAGAAAGGGATTGATAAATTATTAGAAAATGTAGTAAAATGATTCGAAGCCTTGATGAAGTAGCACATCTGGCAGACAAAATAAATACATAAGGTTAAAGATGAGATTGCTCAGGATGCTGTTAGAAGTCTTATATTTACAGTGTGCACATCTACATATTTACATGGTGTGGTTACTCGAAGTGAAGCTGTAGTAGAATTCACTGCATTTGAGAAGGTCAGAGCACTTTGATTGGACATACTAAGTGACACTGAAGTGAGAGATGGCAGCAGGCCTCAGAAGGAAGAAAGGATGAGGGGACGGTATAAGTGATATGATAGCAATAGATGATAATAAAGAATGATAACCAATAGAATGTGCCATAGGTGATTAGCAGAAGCATTCATTAAATGATGGCAAAGATGGATCAGTGATCAACTGGAATATACATTGAGAGCTGGGAGAATATCACCTTACCTGGCACTGCTAAGCTTTGTGGCTGCCAGGGGAGCAAAGAGCTTCAGCTTAATATGGCTGAAGGGGTCATGTATTTTGGGAACCAGCACCTTTTATTTATAGTAAGAAGCAGTGGTG
This sequence comes from Antilocapra americana, assembly GCA_007570785.1. Classification (NCBI taxonomy): domain Eukaryota; kingdom Metazoa; phylum Chordata; class Mammalia; order Artiodactyla; family Antilocapridae; genus Antilocapra; species Antilocapra americana. Next base: position 3,891,462 of record ML661935.1, read on the forward strand.
TGTACTGTGATGAGACTGAAAAATGAAGGGAACACAGTTCCCTAGGAACAGAGGTGCCCGAGGCACTTTAAGAGAGGCGGGAAAGACTGAGAAGTGAGGGAGGAAGTTCAAAATGTATAAAAGAATGAGTCTGTACGGATGGGACATCACCGGCTCTGATCAGAGCTCCAAACACAAGATCTTATTAACACCTTCCCATAAAGCACAGAAATAAAATTATCCCAGGGCTCCCATTGCATGGTGCGAGCAGCCACAGCTCTTACTCCCGCAAGGATCCGGGCTAACCACCGAAGCGTGCTCCAGACGGCCTGGGTGCGAGAATCATCAAACAGACTAAGGACGGAACCCTTTCCTCAAGAGGCCTACTAGTAGAAAGAGGCTCAATACATTTTCTAAAGGTGCATGTAAATTAAGTACAACAAAGAGTGTATAAATCCATAAAATATTTGTCATCTTCGTTTGGCTTAAAATCAAAAGTTTTTATGTTTAATATTTCAGGAACTTCATACTACAATAATTTTTGCCAAGTAGTGCAGAGTTTCTAGGCCGAATTCCACACTGGGTATGGCACACAGAAGCCTATGAAGTGTGTGTTTATGAAAGGTCTTAAGCAAAGAGAATCTTCTAAGACAAATCTCAAGTATACCTGGATCAGGATCCGGGTCCTTCTGCCCAATCCTGCTCCTTACAATGCAAATGTCCCATTATATTACTTAAGGATGGTTTGGTCCCAATTCAGAGCAAACCGAGTAAGGCTGTTTGCTTAAAATGTATACTGGACGTGTCAGAAGTAGTCAGATTCTGTCATGCAGTTATTTTATGACAGATCTAGGCCAGAGACATGAAGCTTGGCAAGTGCCTTATAAATTATAGCTTTGCTGCAGCCCACAGCAGTGACTCTTGACTTTATCCTACCTTCTAAATATTCTTACAAAAATAAATAAATACCTAACACAGGAAAGGAAGAAGCAGGTCCTCCAGGAAACTACATGTCAAGCATTCAATAAGAGTCTTAGATTTTTTTTTTATTAATCTGTTTTATTTCTTTTTCCAACAAATCTAAAACTGCCACTACTAATAGAAAACCATGTAATATTATGTAATGCTTTTCTTTAAAGTCTAACCCGCCCTAATTCTCAAGTCCTGGCACAGGTGAAAAAAAATCTCACCCTAAAGGGATGTGACTAATGTCACTCTTTGCTTCATTTTGGGTATTAATTTGGTAATCTTCAGATTTTAAGTGGAAATGTTCTGCATTATCTGTACCCTACTTTTTAAGAGGGCAGGAAGGAAAAGACCATCATTACCTAGAAGTAATGTATATTGTCACTCACTAATTTAGAATAATTGTTCAACATTATTAAAAGACACCTAGATGTTTGATTATAGTGGCAATAAAGGTCCCAGTATAAATGTAATATTTAAGATAGAAAAAAAATCTAATAAATCAATGAAGGAGTTTTTCAGCTCTGATAGTCTGATACCTGAGCTTGTGTGTTTCAACAGTAGATTAAACAGCAGGAGACCCCAATTCAATTCTTGGGTGGGTAAGATTCCCTGGAGAAGGGATAGGCTACCCACTACAGTATTCTTGGGCTTCCCTGGTGTCTCAGACAATAAAGAACCCACCTGCAAGGTGAGAGACCTGGATTCGAACCCCTGAGGAGGGCATGGCAACCCACTCCAGTTTTCTTGCCCAGAGAATCCCCGTAGACAGAGGACTCTGGCAGGCTACAGCCCATGGGGTTGCAAAGAGTCAGACACAACTGAGCAACTAAGCACAGGAGTTGGTGCAAATTCTTATAGCATTATCTAGTTCTTTATCATTTGTTTGTGAAATATATTAAAAATTAATAAGTACAAAAAAATTCCCAAAGAATTTTTATTATCTATTTTTTTAATTACCAAAATTTTCTTCACTTTTGGGTAACTAATTATCATGGACTTATTATACATTCTTAATGCTTTTATGGGCTTCCCTGGTGGCTCAGATGATAAAGAATCTGCTTGCAGTGCAGGAGACTGTGTTCCAACCCTGCGTCAAGGCATTCCCCCGGAGAAGGGAATGACCCCCGACTCCGGTATTTTGCCTGGACAGAGGAGCCTGGTGGCCTGCAGTCCATGGGGTCACAAAGAGTCAGACAGAGCTGAAGTGACTTAGCACGCATGCTCACTAGCATCTTGTTCAAGCTCACATAAATACTAAGGCAAAGCCATAAGGATACCTTGTGATTCTGCGACTATAAAGCATACATTTCACTAAATATTCTATATAATTAATTTGCAAAATAAATATAAACTGAAGAGTTTTGGTTCCAATAAGCTATTGATGTATTAAGTATTTCAAAGATATGAAGAAGGGGAGGAAGAGGAAGGGGAATAGGAAGGAAAGAGGAAAGGGAGAGAGTAAAAAGGAAGTAAAAAAGAAGGGAGGGAGGGAGGGAGGAAAATCGCAGAGATGCTAGTGAGTATTTGAAGCAGAAATTCCAAGAATTTTTGTTTAGAACATTTCATACGGAACACCCAAGGAGGTACAAAAGGATAAATCAAAGTAACTTTCACCTAAAGACAGCCATCAAAGCAACAACAAAAACACCAAGGTCCTACTAAAAATGACTATTTTAAAGACAGAAAATCTCTACTGATTTAGATTTCTTAGCGTTAGAGGAAGTACCATCAGTAAACAATACATTGAATTACTGTGGGTAACTCCAAAAGTCATCTTATGAATGCCTAAACAACGAAATATATTTCTTTCAAGTAAATCAACTTTCTTCAACAGACATTGCATAAGCATAAAGTTAGGTCTATATGCTGAGAATTATTAATAACATCATATGATGATGAGAGGATTTTTGTTAATAAAACAAACACAGCTTCCTTATCCATTTGTCTGCTGATGGACATCTAGGTTGTATCAGCAGACAAATGGATAAGGAAGCTGTGGTACATATACACTATGGAATATTACTCAGCCATTAAAAAGAATACATTTGAATCAGTTCTACTGAGGTAGACAAAACTGGAGTCTATTATACAGAGTGAAGTAAGCCAGAAGGAAAAACAACAAAACAGTATACTAACACATATATGTGGAATTTAGAAAGATGGTAACAATAACCCTGTATGTGAGACAGCAAAAGAGACGCAGATGTATAGAACAGTCTTTTGGACTCTATGGGAGAGGGCAGGGGTGGGATTATATGGGAGAAGGGCATTGAAACATGTAAATTATCATATGTGAAATGAATCGCCAGCCCAGGTTTGATGCATGATGCAGAGTGCTCAGGGCTGGTGCACCGGGATGACCTAGAGGGATGGAATTGGGAAGGAGGTGGGAGGGGGTTTCTGGAGGGGGAACACATGTATACCCATGGTGGATTCACGTCAGTGTATGCCAAAACCAACACAATAATGTATAGGAAAAAAAAACACATTAGTTAATGCCTCGTTTACTACAAGTGTCAGGAATGCTTTTGTGCTATGAAATCTCAAAGAATATTGTCATTTCTTGCCTAATGACAGTAATTTCGTAGATAAACAAGGCCATGGTCTCCACTGTTTTTTAAACATATGGTTTTAAGGAAGTGTTGCATAAGTTAAAATATTCATCAGTATTATTTGTGTATATAATCTATGTCTGTTTATGTGTGTATATATACACATATACACAAATGTAGAATAAATCCATTTACAAATATCTCTGAATCTTGTTAAAGAACAATATAAAAATGCTGGAGATTATACCTACATTGATGGATATATATCATTGCCAATAAAAATAGGTCCATAATTTGCTAGCATATTTCAAAAAGTATAACAGGCAGGTGTTACTAACCTACATTTTACTCATATTAAGTCACAGCCATTCTTTGTGATGCTCTGAAAATGATGTATTAAGTGCTGAAACATATGAACCTAATATCTAAAAAATGTATACATCTTATAAAAATGCACATGTAAATTTCTCCTTGAAAGACATTAACAGAGTTTTTCCAATATGCAATTTTAGGATGTTGAACCATTTTTTAAATGTATTTACTAAGACTTTCTAATCAACATACATTCCAAAGGGTTTCACAATAATAATAATTAAAATTTAAAATAATGATGGTCTTCAATAATAGGAAGCAATTATTGCAGTGATAATCTGTGGAATATAACTTCAAGAAGCTTAACAGCAAAGGCAAAATTACACAGACTGAATAATGGTAACAATCAAATGAACAATTTCTCTAGTAAAAATGCTCATTTCATGGCAGCCTGGTTAATTAATATTGTCAGTTGCAAATCAGTTCAAAAATAAACAAGTGTATTAGCTAAAATAAATAAGCAGAACACTTTTCTAAACAATTTAGAAAAATATTCCTGAGCAACACAAAAGACTCAGTTGAAAGATTTTTGTGGAAATATATCTTAATCAGGTAAGTAGATAAGAGATTTAGATGCAGTGGTGAATTATGAATCATAGCATTAACTGCTGTACTTTGTATCATGTCACTAATATTACCTAATATTTAAACTCCAGGAGATCAGTGACTTTGGTTACTACTACATTCACGGATTTTGCATTTGCCCATTGTAGGTGTTAAATTATTTGTTGGGTAAGTGAATCGGAAGATGAAAAATCTCTTCTGAAAATATCCTTTGCAATAGGAAGAAACACATTTACTCCTTTTCTATTGATGATATGCATTCATTCTTAGTCTTTTCTCTAACCTCTTACTACTGAGTACATATGTTACAAGGACGTTTTCCAATATAAAAGGGCAAAAATATCACTAAATTGTTAATGAAGTGCCCAGCAGATTACTTTTTTTTTTCCTTTTTGCTTCATTTCATTGAACAACATGTAGCCCAGAAGGAAATGGAAAGTTAACATATGGGTTTAAATGTTCCTTTTGATGTTTCACTGTGGCACTGCACAGTAAAGTTTTATAGGTTCCAAGAAAACAAATGAAAACAGTAATTCAGACTCTGGTCTAACTATCTCTACAACCTTAATTTTTGTTCTCATTTATGGCATAGCCATCTTGGGAATTCTTATCACAAAATTTAATTGCTGAAGCAACAGAGCAATTCAAAACCAAAGCCGTTCAACCCATCAAAAATGTTTGTGTTGCAGAGGGCAGAAGGGCAGAAATCTCTTCAGTTCATTTACACAGGCCCTTAAGAACCGACAAACACTGTCTGGTACCACGAATCCCTTGCCACTAGAGCTCACGAAGATCTTCTGTTAAATCAGGTTAATTCTCTGACCTGTTCAAAACTGTCCCTAGCCCCAGCCCTAATAGGTACGCTCAAGATTTCATAAAAAATGAGTTCTCACACCTACCAGCTCCTTGAATATGATCAATAGGCAAGAAATGAATACTGTCAATGATTATGAGATTAAACTTTTTTCTATAAGGAATATAGAAATGGTCTTAGAAGGATTCTGTCCTACAAAGGAAAAAATAATGAACAGACTCATATTAAGCAGCAGGGACATCTCTGGTGGTAGTGGTTCAGGATTCACTTGCAATGCAGGGGACCCGGATTTGACCCTTGGTCAGGGAAGTAAGACCCCATAGGCTGTGAGGCAGCCAAGCCCAGGGAACACAACTGGAGACTCTCATGCATGGTGACAACACTCCTGCGTGATGCAACAAAGATCCCGAGCGCTGCAACTGAGACTGATGCAGGCAAATAAAAGAAACAAAGGTAAGCGCGTTAAGAGATTCACCACTGAGGGTGAGAAGCTAAGGCTCAAGTCAAGAAAAGTGATGACTGTTGATGGAGGAGGAGAGGCTGGAGTGAAATAAAAATGCAAAGATAGCTTTTAGATTCTGAATCTGGTAACTAGCTAGCTCTAAGTCATTGTAAAAACAGCCTGGGAAAGCCCAGGATAAAGGTAGTGGTCTATGGAGCTTGGCCCTGGAACTTCCAAATTCTTCAGTATTTTTGAATAATTTGGTTACATGTGAAGGGCAACAAATGGTACTGTAAGTGTCAGGACTGAATGAAGAAATTAGTGTTAAACATATTATCCAGGACACATATAAAACTTCCTGTGATTTCCCTTTTTTAAAATCAATATTCCAGGTCATGTAAAATAAAATTACTGGGATAGACTCCAGTTGGCATTCTGGTTTTCTATTCCTGGATTGGAAATGTCAAGGCTGAGCTATGTGTTGAGTCTTGCCTGCTTCTCACTATGATTAAGAGAACAGTATAAAGAATAGCTTTATTTGAATTAATGAAAAGTAAAGGTGATTAAAGAAAGCAACCCAATAGGGAACCAGGTTCCTAGATCTAGCTGCTGCTGCTGCTGCTGCTAAATTGCTTCAGTCATGTCTGACTCTGTGTGACCCACATAGATGGCAGCCCACCAGGCTCCTCTGTCCCCGGGATTCTCCAGGCAAGAATACTGGAGTGGGTTTCCAATTCTTCTCCAATGCATGCATGCATGCTAAGTAGCTTCAGTCATGTCCGACTCCATGTAACCCTCTGGACTGTAGCTCACCAGGCTCCTCTGTCCACGGGATTCTCTAGGCAAGAATACTGGAGTGTGTTGCCATTTCCTCCCCCCTAGATCTAGCTACAAAACAGTAAACAGTCAACATTTCAAGTTACAGGAAATACAGCTTGTTGCCAAAGGTTCCAAAGATGATTCAGATTCTTTGGGAGATGTCAATCTTTGCATAAAGAAAATGGCTCCATCTTTTGAGTTATTTAATACATACAGTCTCAGCTTTGAGATATAGTTAGAGCAGTCACACAATCTTGGATTTTCTGAGTTAGTGCCAAATTAAAATTTTCTGGTTTTGATGTGTGTGCCCTAGATTTGGAGTCAGAAAATAATGTTCCCTTGAACCTGATATCACTGAACATTAAAAAATTCCTACCTTAACTCAGGACAGGGCAGGAAAGGGAAAAAGGGATTTTCTTAGAGTTTCTAAGTCCCACACCAATTTTTAGCTTCTTTTAAAAAAAGGGGGGGGTGCCAACTTTGAAATATCAAAGAGATCAGAATAATGATGGGCAGAAGATATGGATCATTTTTTGATAGAAGATTTTTGAATACCTTTATCTTACTTATTATCATTGGAGCAGTTAGGAAAGACCTTAAATAACCATAGGGATTGAGGGCAGACATAACAAAGGTGGACCTGCTCTTCTCTCTTCCACTTGCTTGTTATACTGTGTCCATGTACGTGTGTATACATGTGTTTTTCTCAGCATTTCATCCACTATATCATGAGCTTTCTTGGGGTAGGGGTATAATTTTAATATCTTGATGATCTTGAGCCTGACTTAGAATAGGTACTTGGTAAATGTATGTTGGTTGCATGGACACATGCATATTTGAATGAATGAATGCTATTCTCATGGCAGAAAAAGTAAATAAAACAGCAATCACATTAGTTTTAGCTAACATGTGTAAACACTGTGGTAAAGAAGATAAAATCGTGGCTTTAAAAGTGGAGTGTAACTTGATTCTCTAGTTCCCATGTAGGAAGCAGTGGGTATAGACTTGGAATTGTTGCCTAGCAACAGCTTACCACTAATAAAAGGTCTCAGGGACAGACCTGAAGAAAGGATCCTGAACCACTGTAGCATGGAATTTATTTTCTAGCTCAGGTACAGTTAATTCTTGATTATTTAATTCAAGTTCATGATATGGATTATGACTAGTTATAGACTATAGGCCTTGCCTCCTAGGAGCATAGAGCAAGCAATATTCCCTATTTGCCTTATTCAACCAAGTCCCTGCATCCCTCTCTGTTATCTCAATGCTGAAGATGTAAAGCTGAGTCAGTCTTCTAAAGGAATAGATGAAAATAAAGGCATATGGAAAATGTGGAGCCAAAAAATTGCTTGTCTGAAAGCAGGTCAAGTTATGTGGCAAAGCCAAATGGAGCAAAAACGGTCACTCTTGATGATTTTGGCGATTAATTTCACCCAATGGATGTAATTGGGTCTCTCACTTCTCAGCTTAAAACCTGGAGAAGCTTGCATTACTTATACCAGCTCAAAGCCTTCAGACTGAGCATATTTGACAGATATATTTTCTTAGGTCTATTCACTATGAGCTTTCATAATATTTTAAAACTATGATTTATCAGTGATTATAATTTGGGATACTTCACAAAAGTGCAATTTACACTTCTTGTAAAATTGAAAGTTGTGGCAACACTGGGTGACTATAGTTGGGGCTTTGTAGTAGCCACTTTAGACAGTAAAATATTCCCCCATGGACTGTACCCCAAGAGGCTTCACTTCCAATGAACTCTCCAGGCAAAAATACTGGAGTGGGTAGCCATGGTCTCCTCCAGGGGATCTTCCCAACCCAGGGATCAAACCTGGATCCCCTGCATTGCAGGCAGATTCTTTACCATCTGAGCCACAGGGGAAGCCCTGAAATATTCTCCAGTCTACCACAGTCCTCATTACTCCTAAATGATCAAATACCAGGTATGCAAAGGTAAGGCTGAAGCAGTGGTGTACTGGAGTGGGCTGATTCTGCTCAAAAGAAAAAGTATGTGCATCTCTTCTGAATCTCAAGTTCAATAGCACTTCACTGGTTGCTTGAACAGTTCTTTACCCAACCTTGGAGACTAGTTGTTAAGCAATGACTAGTGCACCAATGGACTGAGGTGAAATGAAGAGAGAGAGAGAGAGAGAGAGAGAGAGAGAGAGAGAGAGAGAGAGAGAGAGAGAGCATGGCAACCCACTCCAGTATTTTTGCCAAGAAAATCCCATGAGGAAAATCCACAGAGGAGGCTGGTGGGCTGCCTTACATAGGGTTGCAAAGAGTTGGATATGATTGAAGCGACTTAGTATTTACACTATACAGCAACCCATTCCAGTAGTCTTGCCTGAACAATCCCATGAACAGAGGAGCTTTGCAGGCTACAGTCCATGGAGTTGCAAAGAGTTGGACACGACTGAGTGACTAATATTTTCACTTCTTCACTTTCATACACACACACACACGCACATATATTCCCTCCCTCTTGAGACTCCCTTCCCTCCCATCCCACCCATCTGGTCATCACAAGGCACTAGCCAGGCTGGGCTCCCTGTGTTATGTAGCACCTTCCCACTAGCTAGCTATTTACATGATAGTGCATACATGTCAATGCTACTTTCTCAGTTCTTCCTACTCTCCTCTTCCCTGGCTGTATCCACAAGTCTGTTCTCTACATCTGCCTCTCCATTCCTTCCCTGCAAATAGGTTCATCAGTACTATTTTTCTGGATTCCATATATGTAGTTAATATAGGATATGTATTTTTCCCTTTTGGTGCAATAGGTTAATGTCTGGTGCTTATTTTTTTTTTTAGCATAGTATCAAATGGTCCGTTCCAGTCTTGCTAAACTGTTTAAAGTTTCCAAGATGTAACACTGTTTTTGCTTTGTTTCTTTGTAAACACTGTGCCCTTTATCGGGAATAATCTTTCCATCTTCTCCATCTGACCAGTGCCTGTCTATCCTCTGAGATTCAACTCAGGTAATTTATCATCTGCTCAGTTTCTCTTTAACTGGCTTTCACCTCTGTGCATGTGAGCATGGAGGACCCTTCTCTAAGAGCTCTTCAGTGTTTGACCATTGCCTGATGGTGCCTCTTCCCCTTGGACTTCGTGACGCTTAAGATCAGAGCTTTGGGTTTATTTTTCAATTATCCTTATATAAAGATACAAGTTTTCCAATAAATGTTCAATAAACATTTCTTAATTTTCATAAACATTTAACATTTAAGAAAAGTGATTTCTTTGTATTTTGAGACATGCAATGCCTGCTGTTGTAGCTATGAGCAGTTTCTCTGTGTAAATCAAAATGTGACTCTCAAGCCTGAAACACTGGAGGTAGGTACAGTGAGGGGTTAGAACGGCAGAGAGTAGGAACAGTGTTGGTCACCAAGACAACAAGGCCCTGAGTAACACTCGATCAGGACTCCAGTCCAAGGCTATTAACAACAAATTCAATCTCTTTCCCCTGGCCCCTGGCTTCCTTTTATTCCTATTAACCAATCCTATTACTCCAGCTTTTCTTCCCCATGCTAAAAATCCCTGCACAGGTTTTACCTTCTTACTAAAGGCACTGAGCTTCAATAAACAATGTAGATACCTAATTTTATAATTTAACACTTTAAATTTCTACTTAGGAGTCCATTTCTGCCTTTCCTGGACTCCCTCACAGACATTTCTTATCATCTTATCATTGAGATTTATGGGTATCATTTCATTTACCAACTGCCGTTTTCAATTTCTATCAGAAGCAGATGTTCAATCTGGCATCTTCCCCAGCTGCAATCAGTATACATAATGCCACAGCTCCTTGATTGGCTTCAAAACATTTTCCTGTCTACAGTCATGAAGACAGTTTTAGGTTTCTGATGGCACATTTCAAGCTGCTGCTTAATTTGTCTCCAGTTCTCAATATCTTGGTTGTTTCACGCTGATCTTTAAAAATAGACTCTGTTGTTTTAAGCTGAGAAGTGGTCCTAAAGAAAAGGAGATTAAAATCATGATAGTGCAACATAGATTCCAGATATCCTCTTGCACTATGGATATTAAAATGAATATGCTGGAGAAAAATGTAGATGTATTGAACATGAGCAGTTAGATAATCCATTAGTTGATAAAGTTATTTAGTGTGATTATTGTTGCTTTCCTAGTCAGTTTTTTTTTTTCAACTTCTCTTGATATGAAAACAAGACTCTTGAGAGCCCCTTGGACTACAGAAGACTAAACCAGTTAATCCTAAAAGAAATTAACCCTGAATATTCATTGGAAGAACTGATGATGAAGCTGAAGCTGAAGCTCCAATCCTTTGACCATCTGATGCTGAAAGTCAGCTCTGGAAAAGACCTTGATTCTGGGAAAGGTTAGGGGCAGACGAGAAGGGGGTGACAGGATGAGATGGTTAGATGGCATCATCAACTCAATGGACTTGAATTTGAGCAAACTTTGGGAGATAGTGGAGAATAGGGGAGTCGTAGGCCATGAGGTCTCAAAGAGTTGGACATGACTTAGCAACTGAACAACAATATGAAAAAAGTAGTAATTTTCTTGGCAGTACTTATGTATGGTTTTCAATGATATACAATAAAAAGTATTTCTTGACATAGAGAAGAATGTGTGATAGTGTGTGAATTATTTTATGCTTAATTAATACAAATTGCTCCAAATAAACTTAATACAATAAGTGCCATTTATCCAAAGTCTTTATAAACTTATCAAAGTGTGTTTTTAAACAATTTTACTTATAATAAAATATGCAATTTATCTTCATTGAAATATTTCCCTTAACTTTCTTCTACGTGATTGCTGGTGTCATTTTTATCATTTAGTTAGTGTCCACTGATCAAGTACATACAACAAGGGCAAGGGTTTGGCCTTTCTCCAATGAATTTGACTCTGCTGTGACTGTTACTCCCTCTCTAGCTTCTGAGACAATTAAATCAAAACTACCTAAAAATTTTAGTTGTAGTTGATAAATTCTGAAAATGGGGTGACTTTTTTTATTGGGGTGACTTTTAAAATAACTTTTTCACAAAAATCATAATAGAAAACACACAAGCGATTTTTTTAAAAAAAATTCCTCTAGTTTCTAGCTGTGTTCACTTTGCTCTTTTTCTATACATTGTTATTTTTTAGGTAGATTAAAGCAACCTGGTATTTGAAAAGTCTGAAAGACTGGCTTTTAGGTTTCTACTAGTCTATTTAAAGACATTTTAAAGAAATTTTTTGCAGTATTTGTACCACAGGGGATCCAGGATATATTAGGAAGGTGGAATGAGGTAAGTGTTTCTCAAAGTGACAGTTATAAGTGAGTAAGACATAAGGAGATGAATAACTTGGTCATCATATTGATCTGAATTTTTGGAGGACATAGATCATAAATTTGAAGGAGAAAGGCAATGCATTTCTGCAAATGGATAGTGCTTAAGTCTCTAAAATTCTCCCTGAAATACATGGGGCACAAACAAGATTGCTTTACCCTAAAAAGATCTCAGCTCTAATCTTGGAAGTTTTCAGAATTCTTGAGACTTCTTGATTATCCTCCTAATCAGTGAATCTTTAACAAGTAGCCAATGGAGTTATTAACTGGATGTAGAATCAGAGGCCTTAAGCAAATCACTCTAAGCAAGCAAATTACTCTGAGTATTAACTGTGCCATCTGTAAAATAGACTTCACTGAAAAAAGTATTCACAGATCCCATGATATATAACAGTGCAATGCTACCTCATATCAAAAGCCATTCCATTTTCTTCAGAGAGCTCTATTTCAGGGCCTAGTGGGAAATCCTTCAGTAAAACATCTAATAATTCCTGAAAATTCTACTGTTGTAAATTACATTATGTTGTTATATGACAAGGCATAAACATGTATGTTAGGCTTCACTAAAATTCATATTTGGTTTATTACCAGATGAAATTGGCAAGCACACATATAAATACACAAAATTTTGAATTTTGTCTTTGCTATGTAATTTAAAATTGTCATCTTATTTAAATAACCTTAGCTAATTCACATAACTCCTCTGAGTTTTATGTTTTTCCCTTCTATGAAGTGGAAAGAATAATTTCAACTATTATAATATAATGAGTTATTAAAAAGTAAATGAAAAAATGTAAAAATATCAACTCTTATATAACCTACAGATAACTAATATGTTGAGTAGAAGCCAAGAGTCTTTCATAAGCAGTGAATTGCTTTACTGCCATGCTCAGAAGAGGGGCTTAGTTTTTAAAATTAATTTATTTATTTTAATTGGAGGCTAATTACTTTACAATACTGTGGTAATTTGGTTTATGTGGTAATATGGTTTCTGCCATACATCAACATGAATCAGGAGGGGCTGATTTTTAAGTGAGATTTGTTCATTCGTTCAAGCCACAATGATATATTTCAAATAGTAGATGAAGGTAGATGACACTGAGATTCATAAAGCACATGCTCTAATTTCAAAATAGGCATAGTCCAGAAAATGTTGTAGGCTCAGCTTATGGTGGCTCACAGATAAATTAATTTTTTGTTCACTTCAGTTCAGTTCAGTCTCTCAGTCATGTCCAACTCTTTGCAACCCCATGAACCACAGCACGCCAGGCCTTCCTGTCCATCACCAACTCTGGGAGTCCACCCAAACCTATGTCCATTGAGTCAGTGATGCCATCCAACCATCTCATCCTCTGTCGTCCCCTTCTGCTCCTACCCTCAATCTTTCCCAGCATCAGGGTCTTTTCAAACAAGTCAGCTCTGTACCTCAGGTGGCCAAAGTATTGGAGTTTCAGCTTCAGCATCAGTCCTTCCAGTGAACAGCCAGGACTGATCTCCTTTAGGATGGAATGATTGGATCTCCTTGCAGTCCAAGGGACTCTCAAGAGTCTCCTCCAACTTCACAGTTCAAAAGCATCAATTCTTCGGTGCTCAGCTTTCCTTACAGTGCAAGTCGCACATCCATAAATGACTACTGGAAAAACCATAGCCTTGACTAGATTCACCTTTGTTGACTTAGTAATGTCTCTGCTTTTTAATATCCTGTCTAGGTTGGTCATAACTTTCCTTCCAAGGAGTAAGCGTCTTTTAATTTCATGGTTGCAGTTACCATATACAGTGATTTTGGAGCCCCCGAAAATAAAATCAGCCACAGTTTCCCCACCTATTTGCCATGAAGTGATGGGACTAGATGCCATGACCTTAGTTTTCTGAATGTTGAGCCAACTTTTTCACTCTTCTCTTTCACTTTCATCAAGAGGCTCTTTAGTTCTTCTTTACTTTCCACCATAAGAGTGGTGTCATCTGCATATCTGAGGTTATTGATATTTCTCCCGGCAATGTTGATTCCAGCTTGTGCTTCTTCCAGCCCAGCGTTTCTCATGATGTACTCTGCATATAAGTTAAATAAGCAGGGTGACAATATACAGCCTTGACGTATTCCTTTTCCTATCTGGAACCAGAGTGTTGTTCCATGTCCAGTTCTAACTGTTGCTTCATGACCTGCATACAGGTTTCTCAAGAGGCAGGTCAAGTGGTCTGGTAATCCCATCTCCTTCATAATTTTTCACAGTTTATTGTGATCCACACAGTCAAAGGCTTTGGCATAGTAAATAAAGCAGAAATAGATGTTTTTTTTGAACTCTTCCTTTTTCGATGATCCAGTAGATGTTGCCAATTTGATCTCTGGTTCCTCTGCCTTTTCTAAAACCAGCTTGAACATCTGGAAGTTCACGGTTCATGTATTGCTGAGTCCTGGCTTGGATAATTTTGAGCATCACTTTACTAGCATGTGAGATGAGTCCAATTGTGTGGTAGTTTGAGCATTCTTTGGCTTTGCCTTTGTTTGGGATAGGAATGAAAACTGACCTTTTCCAGTCCTGTGGCCACTGATGAATTTTTTGTTAGCACAGTTTATTTCAAGATTGAATTCTAAGACCTTTTAATATACTCTCCAGTTTGCCACATGCTCAACATCTTCCTTTTTTCTTACACTGAAAGTGAAAGTCACTCAGTCCTGTCCAACTCTTTGGGACCCCATGGTCTTATCTTAACCTTCCATTATTCTTACATTCATTACATTATCCACATTATGTAGTCAAACATAAAATGTGTACTTGCCTTCCAAAGTTCATGTGATATAGCCATGATACAAGCATGATTGTATTCCCTTGGCCAAATGAACACCCTCGTATAGATGCCTTATAACGTCGTTGCCTGATTCTCAGGCTCCTTTCAAGAATGTGTGTTCCCATGCAAGCTCTTGGAATAACATTTAGATCAGCCATTCTCAAATATGTGTCCCTAAAGCCTTTATTTTTTTTTCCATTTTCCTTCTGGACTATGAATATATCTAAATATTTCTCAGATTTGTTGTATTTCATTATAGGTTTGCTGAAACATAGCCCTGCCATACAGGATACACTCTGTTACATCCTTCTGAGACCTATATTTTCCTCAAACTCAACCAAGTTTAATCTTCACTACTAGATTATTTCACTCCTTAGTATTTGCTCCCTTTCCCGAATTCCTGTAGCATTATTAATGCCTATATCACTCACTGGGGGGTGGATTCACATATGGAAACACTTCTTTAGCTACTTTGTAGCTTTCTAAAACTACATTGTTTGTTTTTTGAGAATAGAAACTGGCTCTTACATTCTCTTCCTTCCAGACCTTCTTCTAGTGAAATCTTGCTGAAGTAAGTTAACAAATAAGCACTGAAGGATGACACAACTCAAAATATGACCTCAAATTCATTAGTAATATACACAGTACAGTTATATGAAATATAAAATTATATGATATATATTATAAAAACTACCCTCAATTATTAGAATCAAGTTAAGCACAACTTGTCTGTCTACTTCATTCATCCTGGAACACAAACAACAATTGAGGGAAAAAAGCTCCAAACTCTCTTCCCATAGTGACCTACAAAAGCTATTTTAATAATATTATCTGTGGTGCTCTATCAAACATCAGTTTTCTTGGCGGGCTAGCTTTACCTTCTGTTACACTTGGTAACCTCTTGATTTTATGTATAGACTTCTTTTTCTGATGTTAAGTGTCTTTATAAAATCACACTTTAATGCTTCTGGAAATAAAAGCTTGTTGTGAGAAACGGAAACGTAGAGGCTATTATCTTAATAGTTTCACCTCACACACAGCTATGTAGTCTGCTGCTCCCTGATTCTCCATGTAATTCCTAGGAGGCTAGTCCATTACTTTGATGTGCAGGTCAGTTATCTTTGTGGCTTTATACTGTATCAAGCTGACCTCTTTATGTGCACATTCATTTTTCTTTCATTTTCTTTAATGTGTCACTGAATGCTGGTCAGATAGTCTCAAAATGATTTCCGATTAGAAAAACATATAGATTTTTACCTTTTATAAATGTCCCCCAAATGGAATTATATTTTTACATATAAATTGCAAAGGATCAGCAGAAAGTAAAGATTATTACTGAAGTGGCATTGAATTTCAAATCAGAACACCAGATTTTGGTTTCCATTTTTGTCAGTTAATAAAAATACAGCTTTGGCTGAGTATGTAGTAACTTTTCTAAATTTAATTTTCTATCTGTGTATATGATAATAATAAAATTCTAGCACCTATTAAGAGTAATTGGGAGGACCAAAAATTTCCAGTGAAGAGCTTCGCAAACTGACACATTACACAAATGGCATACTAAGCATAAATAAGATGGGTAAAGTCTTATATTTGGTACCCTTTATTCTTGCATAGCTACAGGACAAGCCACTGTTGATGCAAACAATTAGTAAACAATCTATAATAGGAAAATAAGAATTTTATTTGAACCAAACTGAGGACAATAAGACAGGGAGACACAGATTTGGGAAACTCTTGAATTGTATTCTGCTGGGCTACAAAATCTGGGAGGCTTATAAAAGGTGAAATCTGCAAAATTACATAAACTGTGAAGAATTATAATTAGACTTGAAAAGATGTAAGGGTTCTTATAAAACAAGGATTGGTAGGGGTCTGAAATGATTGCTTATTTATAAGGGGTGAACTTGAGAGCGTAAGTCTGCAGCGTGCAGGTGCTACTAGACGTTGTTTTGAGAATGCCTTGTTATGTCCTTAAGTTTAATACAGTTCAGAAAATTTAAGTTTTTCAATGATGCAGGAACATACCTGAAAACCATATCCACAAGGGTCACCCAGGTCCATTCTGAATGCCTGAACAACAGTTACTCCATTTTGATTGTTAAATACATTCTTTTCTTTAATGGTTAAAGCAGATATAAAATACATGTTTAATAGGCTACAAAACAGGTTGTTCTAAGTGGCACAAAGTTTAAGTGAAAGTCACTCAGTCTTGTCTGACTTTTTGTGACCCCATGGACTATACAGTCCATGGAATTCTCCAGGCCAGAATACTGGAGTGGGTAGCCTATCCCTTTTCTAGCAGATCTTCCCAACCCAGGAATCGAACCAAAGTCTCCTGCATGGCAGACATTCTTTACCAGCTGAGTTACCAGGGAGTCCCAGAGCTATCTTCTGTTTATGTCATTCCATTTCTGAGTATTTATTCTAAGAAAATGAAAACACTAATATGAAATGGTATATACACTACAATGTTCATTGCCACATTATTTACAGTAGCCAAGATATAGAAGCAATCTAAGTGTTCAGTGATGGATTAGTGGAAGAAGATATGTATATGTATATATATACATATACACATAATGAATATTAGTCATAAAAATAATAAACTTTTGCCATCTGTAAGGATCTTAATGGGCCTGGAGGATATTATACTAAGTGACATAAGTTAGACTGAGAGAGACAAATACTTCATGTTTTCACTTTGATGTGAAATCTAAAAACAAATGAACAAATATAAAGCAAGAGACACAAACTCACAGATATAAACAATAAATTAGCAGTTGTTAGAGGGGCGAGATGAGCAAAACAGCTGAAGAGCATTAAAAAGTACAAACCAGTGGTAAGTCACAGATATGTAAAGTACAGCACAGGAAGTATCAATTCAGTACAGATGCTCAGTCATGTCTGACTCTTTGCGACCCCATGAATTGCAGCACGCCAGGCCTCCCTGTCCATCACCAACTCCCGGAGTCCACCCAAACCCATGGCCATCGAGTCGGTGATGCCATCCAGCCATCTCATCCTCTGTCGTCCCCTTCTCCTCCTGCCCTCAATCCCTCCTAGCATCAGGGTCTTTTCAAATGAGTCAGCTCTTTGCATCAGGTGGCTGAAGTATTGGAGTTTCAACTTCAGCATCAGTCCTTCCAATGAATATTTAGGACTGATCTCCTTTAGGATGGACTGGTTGGATCTCCTTGCAGTCCAAGGGACTCTCAAGAGTCTTCTCCAACACCACAGTTCAAAAGCATCAGTTCTTCAGTGCTCAGCTTTCTTGATGGTCCAACTCTCATATTCATATGTGACTACTTGAAAAATCATAGATTTGATTAGATGGACCTTTGTCAGCAAAGTAATGTCTCTGCTTTTTAATATACTACCTAGATTGATCAAAGCTTTTCTTCCCAGGAGCAAGCATCTTTTAATTTCATGGCTGCAGTCACCATCTGCAGTGAATTTAGAGCCTAAGAAAATAAAATCTGTCACTGTTTCCATTGTTTCCCCATCTATTTGCCACGAAGTGATGGGACCAGATGCCATGATCTTAGTTTTCTGAATGTTGAGTTTTAAGCCAGCTATATAGAAATAAAAGATATATAGCTGGCTTAAAACTCAACACTCAAAAATGTATACAAATATATATATATATATATATAATTATATATACATATATATACTTTTTCTCATTCTTTCTGTTATAAGTTCCCTTATCACAAAATATTGAATATAGTTCCATGTGCTATACTGTAGGTTCTTGTTGGTTATGTATTTTACATATAGTAATGTATATATATATTAATCCCAAACTTCTGATTTATCCCATCCCTTTTTCCCTTTGTTAATCAAAATTTGTTTTCTGTCTGTGTGTCATTTTGCATATAAGTTAATTTGTATTTTTTTAATTCTACATGTAAACAATATCATATGATACTTTGTCTCACTTCACTTAGTATGATAATTTATAATAACTTTGGTGTGTAATCTATAAAAATATCAAATCACTATGTTATATAATATTGTATACAACTGAAAGTCATAAAAGTTAATTACACTTCAATAAAACAGACAATAAAATATGGTGATTAAGGTGAGAGTTCTGATAGCAAAGGGAAAAATAGAGTGAAGTGAACCTGGGAAGGTAAGTAAGGTCAGATACTGAAAGCCTTGTTTGTGGGCCTGTCAGATGTGTTGACCCTAAAAGAAATGGAACCTTTGAAGGGTTTGAAGCAAGAGATCACATGTCTAAATCACATACCTAGAACATACGAATTAGCGTGAGGGGAAAGTGTAATGGTGCAATACTGGATATGGAGAGAACAGTTGGGGACAGCCGCAGCAGGAAGGAAACAACACCGTATTGACAATGGCAGCGGCAGCAGAGATGGAGAGAAGACAGCTTTGAGAGACGTCTAGGGTGTAAAGTGCAGTCACAGTGCTGAGCTCTTCGTTGGAGGAGGGGGTCATGGGTGCTAACACTGGAAACAGCGGAAGGGATCCAACCGAGGGGGACAACAGTGAATGCACAGCTGTTGACCTACCGGTGCCTCAGAGGCATCAAATTAGGAGTATTCTAACCCTAGTTGGAAATATACTTTCGGAGTCCAGAAATTTCTCAGTCATTTGCATACATTCAAACTGTTGAATTGCATTCAGACCTATTTTAATTTGATGATCCCCTTGTTGTGTTGTGATACCATGCAGCCTGTCTCGCCAGTATGTGGCTGGTGAAGTGCATTTACTGAGAAAGTAAGTGGTTGAACTTATTCACAATTGGGGCTTTGTTTGATGGATATTATAAAATAGTGAAAGAGTCCAAGGAATTGAGAGTGCGCTGAAATATGAATAGTAGACTATAGTAAAATTGGAGATACTTGCAGGCAGGGAAGAAGTATAGATGATCAATGGGCTTGAGAAGCCAATGAAGTCATAGGTAAAAGCAGCTAGACTCAAAATGGGTTAAAGATCTAAATGTAAGACCAGAAACTAAAGAACTTCTAGAGGAAAACATAGGCAAAACAGTCTGACATAAATCACAGCAGGATCCTCTATGACCCACCTCCCAGAGTAATGGAAATAAAAGCAAAAATAAACAAATGGGACCTAATTAAACTTAAAACCTTTTGCACAATGAAGAAAACTATAAGCAAGGTGAAAAGACAGCCTTCAGAATGGGAGAAAATAATCACAAATGAAGCAACTGACAAAGAAGTAATCTCAAAAATATACAAGCAGCTCATGCAGATCAATTCCAGAAAAATAAACGACACAGTCAAAAAATGGGGCAAAGAACTAAACAGACATTTCTCCAAAGAAGACATACAGATGGCTAACAAATATGTGAAAAGATGCTCAACATCACTCTTTATCAGAGAAATGCAAATCAAAACCACAGTGAGGTATCACTTTACACCAGTCAGAATGGCTGCCATCCAAAAGTCTACAAGCAATAAATGCTGGAGAGGGTGTGGAGAAAAGGAAACCCTCTTACACTGTTGGTGAGGATGCAAACTAGTACAACCACTATGGAGAACAGTGTGGAGATTCCTTAAAAAACTGGAAATAGAACTGCCATATGACCCAGCAATCCCACTGCTGGGCATACACACCGAGGAAACCAGAATTGAAAGAGAAACGTGTACCCCAGTGTTCATTGCAGCATTGTTTACAATAGCCAGGACACGGAAGCAACCTAGATGCCCATCAACTGACGAATGGATAAGAAAGCTGTGGTATATATACACAATGGAATATTACTCAATGGAATATTACATACATATTACAATGCAATATTGTATATACATATACAATGGAATATTACTCAGCTATTAAAAAGAATACATTTGAATGAGTTCTAATGAGGTGGATGAAACTGGAGCCTATTATACAGAATGAAGTAAGTCAGAAAGAAAAACACCAATGTAGTGTATTACCGCATATATATGGAATTTAGAAAGATGGTAATGATGACCCTATATGTGACACAGCAAAAGAGACAGAGATGTAAACAACAGTCTTTTGGACTCTGTGGGAGAAGGTGAGGGTGGGATGATTTGAGAGAATAGCATTGAAATGTATATTATCTTATGTGAAACAGATCGCCAGGTTCGATGCAAGAGACAGGGTGCTCAGGGCTGGTGCACTAGGCCAACCCTGAGGGATGGGATGGGGAGGGAGGTGGGAGAGGGGTTCAGGATGGGGGACACATGTACACCCATGGCAGATTCATGTCAATGTATGGCAAAAACCACTACAATATTGTAAAGTAATTAGCCTCCAACTAAAATAAGTTAATTATTATTTTTTTAAAAAGCAGCTAGAAATGGGGAAAGTTTGAGACCAGTATGGGATGTGCTATAATTCTGATTGAAGATGAAATAGTTCCAGGTGGCAGCAAGATATCTCATAAGAATGAATGAGCTGGTGAAGTGTAAAGGACACTCATCAGCAGTGGGACCAAAGAGTTGGGGAAACCACATGTTGAACATTCCATGCTCCCCAAGCAATCATGAAGAGAAGGATTAAGGAGTTATTCAAATAAAAACACAAAGACTTGGGTACTATTTCCTCACTCAAGATATCAAAGAAACTACAGCATATGCTATTCCAGGAACTTTAAAGACTTTGTTATAATAAACCCTTTGGGGTCTCTCAGTTCTGGATTTCAGTTCCAAATACTTTACATAAGATCCTAGTGCTTTTGGATATTTCACATTTTTAGCTAATATTACACTGGTGTCTCTCATCTCACACACAGACACACACACCATCCAGAAAATACAGCACGGAAAAGTATATATTTTGACAGCTTTGATCATTAGGAAGCAACGATGACAGTCATAACAGATTTCCTAGGAGGCTCTTGGATAGAGAAAAGAAATGTAATTAAGATGTTGAATAATTTAATGATGTCCACTCTCTAGAGCTTGTCTTTTAGTGCCGTTGTTATTTCCAGATCCTATTTTCCAGCCAGCGATTTTTTCATGCGTTGTGATATTCATTTGAAACCTTAATCATTCTGAGAGATCCAGCTTTAAATGGAAACTAGGGCTTTTCCCTCCACCTGAAACTCACTTGAAAGAAGGATAGCTGTTGTGTCAATGCTTTCAAGAATCATAGAGGGAAGGCCAAGGAAAAGGCTTAAGAATAATGTAATAGTTGTTCTTTATTTTTTTTTAAATTTTTCTAAGGCACTGGTTATCAAGACTTTCCTTATTCATAGCTTCAAAGCTCATTTTTCAGATCCCAGATTAAGATGCTGGATAAACACACAATATGATCTAGGTAAGGATCCCTACTAAAGACCCTGTCATCATAAAATGAACAATTGGCAGCCACTAAAACAATGTAACTACAAAGTAAGCAAGAAGCAAGACTTTCATATTCAAAACTCTAATTTGAACAACTCTATCACATTGCTTTTCATGTTGCTTTAATGAGTTTATTTATCAAGTCCTATCTTTACCTAACACTTTTTCCTTTGCCCCTGACTTTAAAACATAATCTTTGTTCAGTCCCAATTTGCACCCTTAAATTTGTCTCTATCAGTCTCCTGATTATATCATTGTTTCCATGAAGTCTTTACTTTGTGATATTTTTCAAAATGCCTCCTTAATTTCACAAATGCTTTCCTTCCTCAAAGTGAAGTTACAGTGATTGATCTTATTCCACCATTGTTTTTCAAACTTTAGCAGAATAATGTCCCCACCCCCACCCCCCGACCCCATAGATACATTTTTTGATAATTCCAGGTACCTTTGAATATGTTACATGACAAAGGGAGTTAAGGTTGTAAATGGATTACATTAGTAATCAGCTGACTTTAAAATAGAGAAATTACTCTACATTGTTGTTATCTAGCCGCTAAATCACGTCTGACTCTTTGCAACCCCATGGACTTTAGCCCACCAGATGGCTCTGTCCATGGGATTCTCCAGGCAAGAATACTAGAATGGGTTGCCATTTCCTTCTCCACAGGATCTTCCTGATCCAGGATTCAAACCCTCATTTCCTGCATTGGCAGGCAGATTCTTTACCACTGAACCACCAGACAAGCCCTAAGGATTACACGTTATCCCAATGTCATTGTAAAAAGTCCTTAAAAGTAGAGAAAGGAGGTAGAAGAGGGCAAAGTTAGAGATGTTTGGTGATGCTACACTGTTTTCCTGAAGATGCAGGAAGGGGCTTTGAGCCAAGGAATGCAAGTGGCTTCTAGAAGTCATAGAAGAAAAAGAAACCAGTTTTTTTCTGGATACTCTAGAAGGAACACAGACTTGTCAACACTTTGATTGCAACCCCAGAAGACCCACTTTGATCTTCCGACTTTCAGAACTGTAGTATAAGTTTGTGTTCTTTTAAGCCACTACATTTGTGAAAATTTGTTACTGTCTAATAGTAAAATAACATACAAGTTTTTACTTAGGAGTCTATCATCAATTTTCAGCTTCTGAATTCTCATCTTCTTTGACAATTTGCACAGATTCTCCACCCCCATCACTGACTTGCATCGTAGTCAAATCCACTGCAGCTAGTTTACTGCATAGTAGTTAGGGTTTTCTATTACTCAGTGGCAATATCATGAAATAAAAAGTGCTCCATAAAGGAAACATTGGAAAACCAAGACTCAGAGATGCTAAGTGTTCCAGTAAAGCTGCAGAGAAGGACTATTTTGTCTAATCTCTGCTCATAGCACTCACCAGGCTTTCTCACCTACACGGCTGATTTTTCTCAATTCCCAGATTCTCTTCTCCTATTGCTTACCAGATCCAGAGTCAAATCTGTTTGCATGTACCTATCTGTGTTCCCCAAAGTCTGTATTTAGGATTCTCTCTAGGACTGTAATATCCCTTATTATTGTTAATTAAATCAGCATGCAAAGTATCTCTTACTCCTAAGTAGTTCACAACTAATTGGAGGAGGTACATTGATCATCTAATTTGTCTAGTGAAAGTGAAAGTGTTAGTCATTAAGTCGTGTCCGACTCTTTGCGACCCCATGAACTGTAGCCCACCAGGCTCCTCTGTTCATGGAATTCTCCAGGCAAGAACACTGGAGTGGGTTGCCATTTCCTTCTCCAGGGGATTGTCCCAACCCAGGGATCGAACCCAGGCAGCCTGCAGTGCTGTAATGTGGCAATGCGGGAGACCTGGGTTTGATCCCTAGGTTGGAAAGATCCCCTGGAGAAGGAAACGGCTACCACCTCCAGTTAATAATTTGTCTAAGTAAATAACAACTTCCCAAAGGTATATAACTTTTAGTGATTTCTAATAATCATTTGAATTACTGGTCCTGATTAGTCCTAAGTTTAAAAAAAAATGGAGAAGACAAGTCTGAAGAAGAGAAAATTTGAATTATATGATACTTATAAAGGATGAAGTTTTAAATTTATATTATTTACATAATTAAGGTGCAGCTGTCAAGTATTAACCTATTTGTCTTAAAATGATGTCAAGTTTATGAGCAACCTATCAATGTTTGCCTACTTAGAGATGCTTCCACAGTGTGAAAAAATAGCTTGTCCTCCTACAAAAAGTTAAATATCTCTCTGGAATGTTACTCAATTTTGTTATTTTCCTTTCTTTCTGAAAAAGTAGAAAATTAAGTTTGTGTACCTAGAAATGGTGATTTCTAAATTGCCAAAAGATTGGATTATTATTTATGAAGCTGATGTCTGTGGTACATATTTCATATACTTGAACACATCTATAATTTTAATACTATGCCGTACCATCTATAGGCAAAGACCCTGCATTATGGAACATGGATAAGGGTTTAAGAGCTGCATTCTTTTCAAATTAACAAGAAAAATTAACCTAGTAATCATTTTCTTCATCTTTCAACTCATAAGCCCTAAGCTGTCAGGGAGAATGTTTTAACTAGATAACAAGGATAAAATAAATGCATTATCTTGAAGAACTATCATGAATACCATTACCCTGCTTGTGTACCTCAGAGAATATTTTCAAAATTTGTTTGTCAGAGTTAATATACTGATGATCCTGCTAGAAAGCATACGTATTAGCAGTGCCCTCTTGGCGAAAAAGAAACACCGCGCCACAGTTTACAGGAGACACGGCAGATAGTGGAACCAACGCAGAGTAAAATGAGTAAATAAGCGGTCCCTGCAGCCAAATATGGGTGATATTCCTTAGATTGATGATGGGTCAAAAAAGGTTAACAGAGGAAAAGGTCTTTCAGAGAAACACAGTATCACAACATCTTAATGGGTATTTTCTTCTGGGCTGGTAGGCTTTTAAAGATTCCATCATTTGTCAAGTCAGGATGAAGTAAACTCAGATCAAATGGAAAAACAACAAAGGCCTAGCAAAATTATTCTGAATCATCTCTTGTTACCCATTCTTCTGGAAAGTTCAAGCGAATAACATTAGTTTTATTCTATTTATGGAAACTAGTTATCCACTTACAACAGTTCAGTTCAGTTCAGTCGCTCAGTCGTGTCCAACTCTATGGCCCCGTGAACCACAGCACACCAGGCCTCCCTGTCCATTGCCAACTCCCGGAGTCCACCCAAACTCATGTCCATTGAGTTGGTGATGCCATCCAACCATCTCATTCCTTGTTGTCCCCTTCTCCTCCTGCCTTCAATCTTTCCCAGCATCAGGGTCTTATCAAACAAGTCACCTCTTCGCATGAGGTGGCCCAAATACTGGAGTTTCAGCTTTAACATCAGTCTTTCCAATGAACACTCAGAACTGATCTCCCCTAGGATGGGCTGGTTGGATCTCGTTGCAGTCCAAGGGACTCTCAGGAGTCTTCTCCAATACCACCGTTCAAAAGCATCAATTCTCTGCACTCAGCCTTCTCTATTGTCCAACTCTCACATCCATACATGACCACCAGAAAAACCATAGCCTTGACTAGACCAACCTTTGTTGGCAAAGTGATGTCTCTGCTTTTTAATATGCTGTCTAGGCTGGTCATAACTTTCCTTCCAAGGAGTAAGCGTCTTTTAATTTCATGGCTGAAATCACCATCTGCAGTGATTTTGAAGCCCAAAAAAGTAATGTCAGCCACTGTTTCCCCATCTATTTGCCATGAAGTGATGGGACCGGATGTCATGCTCTTAGTTGTCTGAATGTTGAGCTTTAAGCCAACTTTTTCCACTCTCCTCTTTCACTTTCATCAAGAGGCTCTTTAGTTCTTCATTTTCTGCCATAAGGGTGATGTCATCTGCATATCTGAGGTTATTGATATTTCTCCCAGCAATCTTGATTCCAGCTTTAGACATTCAAAAATATTGAAAAATAAAATGACTTATTTTTCCTTATTCGAATAGACATAGTACTGTTTTACCGACAGCCTCACCACTGTGGTGAATAATGAGAGACAGAGAGAGAGAAACACAGGTGAATGCTGTACCTGAATGGAACTTGTTTGTGGCAGAGTTTGACATTTTATATAAAAATGTCCAAAAGTCAGGTCTTTTTACCTATATATAGGTACTCATCATGCCTAATTTAACTTTTCAAGATGAATAATTGATGCTCAATTACCTCATCTGAACTGCCACATAAAATAATATGCTTCATATTCGGTTTGTAAAAATGGTGCTCATGTAAGGCTCACAATTTTGCCATTCTGAACCATTAAACAGTCAAAAACATTTGACATAAAGAGTTTTTAGAAAACAAACATATTATCTGTCTCTATAGCATTTTATTTCAGTAGTTGATTCCTTAATAATTTTGTGAAGCTTCATATATGCCACACAATGTAAACAATACTTCACTATTACTTAAATCTTCTACCACAGTTTGGAAATAAAATTATTTGTATTCACCTTAGATGTAAATATAGCTTCTTACATTTTCACTTGCAGAATTGAATTGCTCTAAATCCTTTGAAATTTAAAGAACTTTATTAGCTAGGATATTAATTTCATTTTTAAGAATTCATACTCGTAAAGAAAAAGACTGCTAATGTCAAATATGGTATATTGCCAATAAGATTACAAAACAAATATGCATCTGTGTTACATAATCCACTACAAATTTGGGGAAGTTTCCTTTTTGAATATTACCATACACTTCTGTAGCTATCAAACTGAGAAGGATTTAAGGAAAATTAGGAAAAAGAAAAAGGTCTAGAATATGATCTTTAAATGTTTCATGTTAGCCTTACTATTTCATACTGCATTCTTTGCCTAAACATTTGAGAACTTTAACAGTTATTTTGATTGTTTTGTCAACTACTAATAATTGCAATACAAAAACAAGTGCTTTGGGAGATGATCAAGGAGCTGTTGATTTCTGATCTTTTATTAACAGAGCCAATATGACCGGTGCTAAATTTTTTAAATATTAAGGTTTTATTTAAATTTTATTAGTTATTAGAGTTGTTTTTTTTAATATTTAAGTGTGCTAGCGTAACTGCTTCATGAAGGAAATGGTCTTTAACCTGTTTTATTCACTGACACCAAAGCACTTAGAAAAGTGCTTATAAAATAGTAAGCAATCCATATAGTTACCTCAGTAATTCACATCAAGAGGAAGAGTTCTCTAAAGTTGAAATTTCAAATACTAAAGTCTTGAAATTCTGTCTTTGAGGGTGCTTCCATTTATAAAAACAATATATTTGAGCTTTTTATTTAGCATATGTTGGATATAGGAGGGATTTTGCTTCCAGCTTAGGGTTTACACCTACCAATTCCCTTACACCAATGTCAAGAAAATGAAAGCTCTGATTCTTTAGTGAATATTGCTTTCTCAAAGAAAATGACAGTGTGAGACATCTGGTTCCATCCTGTCTTTTGTTCTGTTTCAGGATAAAGATATTAGTACTTGAGTTGTTGTTCAATTACTCAGTCGTGTCCGACTCTTTGTGACCCCTATGGACTGCAGCACACAAGTCTTCCCTGTCCTTCATTAGCTCCCTGAGTTTGCTCAAACTCATGTCCACTGAATCTGTGATGCCATCCAAGCATCTCATCCTCTGCCATCCCCTTATCCTCCTGCCCTCAATCTTTCCCAGCATCAGGGTCTTTTCTAATGAGTCAGCTCTTCGCCTCAGGTGGCCAGAGTATTAGAGCTTCAGCTTCTACCTCAGTCCTTCCAATGAATATTCAGGATTTATTTCCTTTAGGATGGACTGGTTTGATCTCCTTGCTGTCCAAGGGATTCTCAAGAGGACTTGATAAAAAAACTGCACATTAGAAATCAAAATGGTCCTTTGAAAAATGAATGCCTAAAAACTACATCCTTTTTAAAAAATGTATTTATTTATTTTAATTGCAGGCTTATTACTTTACAGTATTGTAGAGGCTTTTGCCATACATCAACAGGAATCAGCCACAGGTGTACATGTGCCCTCAATCCTGAAGCCACCTCCCACCTCCCTCCCCATTCCATATCTCAGAGTTCTCCCAGTGTACCAGCCCTGAGCACCCTGTCTCATGCATCGAACCTGGGCTGGCGGTCTGTTTCACATATGATAATACACATGTTTCAGTGCTATTCTCTCAAATTATCCCACCCTCGCCCTCTCCCACAGAGTCTAAAAGTCTGTTCTTTACATCGTATCTCTTTTGCTCATCATTACCATCTTTCTAAATTTCATATATATGTGTTAGTATACTGTATTGTTGTTTTTCCTTCTGGCTTACTTCACTCTGTATAATAGGCTCCAGTTTCATCCACCTCATCAGAACTGATTCAAATGCAGTCTTTTTAATGGCTGAGTAATATTCCATTGTGTATATTCCCACAGCTTTCTTATCCATTCGTCTGCTGATGGACATTTAGGTTGCTTCCATGTCTTGGCTATTATAAACAGTGCTGCAATGAACATTGGGGTACACATGTCTCTTTCAGTTCTGGTTTCCTCCGTGTGTATGCCCAGCAGTAGCATTGCTGGGTTGTATGGCAGTTCTATTTCCAGTTTTTAAATGAATCTCCACACTGTTCTCCATAGTGGCTATACTAGATTGCATTCCCACCAAGTGTAAGAGGGTTCCCTTTTCTCTACATCCTCTCCAGCATTTACTGCTTGTAGACTTTTGGATAGCATCCATTCTGACTGGCATGAGATGGTACCTCATTGTGGTTTTGATTTGCATTTCTCTGATAATGAGTGATGTTGAGCATCTTTTTACATGTTTGTTAGCCATGTGTATGTCTTCTTTGGAGAAATGTCTGTTTAGTTCTTTGCCCCATTTTTTTGATTGTGTCTTTTATTTTTCTGGAATTAATCTGCATGAGCTGCTTGTATATTTTTGAGATTAATTCTTTGTCAATTGCTTCATTTGCGATTATTTTCTCCCATTCTGAAGGCTATCTTTTCACCTTACTTTAGTTTTCTTCATTGTGCAAAAGGTTTTAAGTTTAATTAGGTCCCATTTGTTTACTTTTGCTTTTATTTCCAGTATTCTGGGGTGTGGGTCATAAAGGATCCTGCCGTGATTTATGTCAGAGAGTGTTTTGCCTATATTTTCCTCTAGGAGTTTTTTAGTTTCTGGTCTTAAATTTAGATCTTTAATCTATTTTGAGTTTATTTTTGTGTATGGTGTTAGAAAGTGTTCTCGTTTCACTCTTTTACAAGTGGTTGACCAGTTTCTCCAGCACCACTTGTTAAAGAGATTGTCTTTTCTCCATTGTATATTCTTGCCTCCTTTGTCAAAGATATGGAGGAAATGGCAACCCACTCCAGTATTCTTGCCTGAAGAAACCCATGGACAGAGGAGCCTGGTGGGCTATAGTCCATGGGGTTGCAAAGAGTGGGACACGACTGAGCAACTAACATGATGTCAAAGATAATGTGTCCATAGGTGCGTGGATTTATCTCTGGGCTTTCTATTTTGTTACATTGATCTATATGTCTGTCTTTGTGCCAGTACCATACTGTCTTGATGACTGTAGCTTTGTAGCATAGTCTGAAGTCAGGCAGGTTGATTCCTCCAGTCCCGTTCTTCTTTCTCAAAACTATACCCTTTTTATCATCAATCCTTAATACAAAAACTGTTTATAATGCTATGTAAGTCCAAAGTTTATTTGTATGACTATGTATAATATAATCCTAGGTAAAAGAGAGTGAACGCATGTTTTATTATTAATAAAATTATTCTATCCCTCAGAATATTTCTTTACTCCACTAGCAACAAATTTTATTTTTACAGTGTTGAGGGATTCTTTTTTATTCTTTATATGTACAAATGTGCTGGGAAAATGCTAAAGTAATGTGTTCCATGTAGGTCTATTCTGTCACAAATATTATAAGAGTTCACTTATCTAGTAAATGGTTTCTTTGTAAGTCAGATATGATGTTGTTCAAAAACGAAATGTATATACCTCAGCTATATGATATTTCATAATCTATATGATACTTAAATTCAATTATTTGGTTGTGTGTGTGCCTGTGTTTTACTCTGCTCTCTCAATGAAGTTATTCAATGCTGGGACAATTTCAAAGGAGACATTTAATTGAGGTTTTTGATGACTTTATTTTGAGTCCATTGAGGGGGAAAAAACTCTCTGATCCCTGATTTTTGTGTCACTTCATTCTT
The DNA here is from genome assembly GCA_007570785.1 of Antilocapra americana. Classification (NCBI taxonomy): domain Eukaryota; kingdom Metazoa; phylum Chordata; class Mammalia; order Artiodactyla; family Antilocapridae; genus Antilocapra; species Antilocapra americana. The sequence continues at coordinate 3,921,591 of ML661935.1, forward strand.
GCCACCAATCTCTGTGGCTACTACAAATGGACAGATCACTTGTAAATTTCCATGTGACAAACCCAGATAAGAAATTCTCAGATAATATCACTGGGAAATAGCAATGATTTTAGTGTGTATACTTATAGATCTTCAAATAAATGTGCACAGGCCTGCTATCCCAGGACCATAAATGTCACCTTATTGTTCCTGAATAGAGCAATTGGGGTAAATGTTTTGAAAATAAGCATTACCTGAATTCCTATTCCTTTAGTTTTTGGATGAAAAGAATCGAATTAGTCAGTCTCAACAGTTCACAGCTCTGTCTTTTTTGGCCATGTTCATTACTTGCAGGATCTCAGTTCCCTGACCAGGGATTTAACTCAGGTCCTCGGTGGTTAGGCAGAGTCCTAACCATTGGCCACCAGAGAATTCTCAGGTCTCTTTGGATTTTATTTCTTCTTGTATATTTATCAGAATTGACACTCCCGTAACTGTCTCCCTCATAGGAAATTATTCTCAAATATTTGATTTGTTGCCTGAAAACGATTTTGTAAGTAGAGAACACATGACGTTGTCTTGTGTATATATTTACCACGTGTTTTGGATTTCACTCTGCTACATTTTCCCCTTGGCATTATGCTTTTAAGATCTAGTATTACTATCTAGTACTGCTTCAATTGTTTCTTGTGGTCCATAGGGCTTTTCCATTGCCCTAGAAGTACACACCTAGGTTAGTTTTCTGATACCAAAAGTAGTATCACAATGAAATTCTCCATAGCTCTCCTGTGACAAACGTGTTGAGATATTCCTTGGGATCTGTAACTGGGTGTGATTGCAGAGTCCATGTCCACTTACTGTCACTGAGTGGGGCAAGACTATTCTGTAAAGAACAGTGTCATTTACATTTGTATAGAAATGCAGCCTTTCCACAATTCACCAGTGTTTGGAAATAATCAGGCCTGTTAAATTTACCAACTGACTATAATAGGATAGCAGTGCATTTTCACTTTAATTTGTACTTTTACATTAGGCTGTGAGCATCTCTTCATATGCTTTTTAGTCATTTATATTTCTCTTTCTACGAATTACTTCTTTATTCATTTTTCAACAGAAGTCCCTGGTGCACATGTACACCCACATTTGAATATTTACTTGAAAACTGATTTTTAGAATTTAAAAGTCACATTTCAAGAAATAAGTCATTTGTTAGATTTTGGATGTGTCATTTCACAAACCGAAACTTTTAATTTTAATGTAGGAAAATCCATCATACATTTTCATTGTGGTGGTCAACTGTATTTTTTATTAACTCAGAAGTATTCCTTTCCAACAGTTTTTAAATTCATTGGAATCCAAGAATGATGCAATTAATCTCTCTATATTAGGAGTCAGTTTTGTTACTGTTGTAGCCTATGAGGCAGTCCACCTTTCCAGTACAGACAGATGGGTCCAAGTTCTTCACTCTCTTCCATTGGTTTTATGTTTGTTAATTTTTCATAAGCACCACACTATACCTTTGGACTATATTCTAATTTTTGTAGAGTGAGTCCCCTTCCTTGCTCTTCTTTTTCAAAACTGGCATAATTTTTAGGGACATTTTTATGTTTCTACATAAATTTTAGCATTTTCCTTGACCGGATGATTATCTATTCATCCATCTCTTCAAGAAAGAGGTTTTCCTTCGTTACGTTTTTGTTTGCTTTCTGTTCCAGTGATTGCTTCCTTCCTCTTTTTTGCCTGGATTTGTTTCTCTATCATTTCGTCAGTGGTTTACTAACTTCTTGCAGTGAATGCTTATCTCATTTTTTTTTAATTCTTCTTCAGTTTTATTCAGTTCCGTCGCTCAATGGTGTTCGACTCTTTGTGACCCCATAGACTGCAACACGCCAGGCCTTCCTGTCCATCGCCAACTCCCAGAGTCCATCCAAACTCATGTCCATTGAGTCAGTGATACCATCCAACCATCTCATCCTCTGTTGTCCCCTTCTCCTCCTGCCTTCAGTCTTTCCCAGCATCAGGGACTTTTCAAATGAGTCAGCTCTTCGCATCAGGTGGCCAAAATATTGGAGTTTCAGCTTCAACATCAGTCCTTCCAATGTATTTTCAGGACTCATATCCTTTAGGAAGGACTGGTTGGATCTTTTTGCAGTCCAAGGGACTCTCAAGAGTCGTTTCCAACACCACAGATCAAAAGCATCAATTCTTTGGTGCTCAGCTTTCATTATAGTCCAACTCTCACATAAAAATATGACTATTGAAAAAACTATACCTTTGCCTAGACAGACCTTTGTTGGCAAAGTAATGTCTTTGCTTTTTAACATGCTGTCTAGGTTGGTCATAGCTTTTCTTCCAAGCAGTATGTGTCTTTTAATTTCATGGCCATAGTCACCATCTGCAGTGATTTTGGAGCCCCCCAAAATAAAGTCTGTCACTATTTCCATTGTTTCCCCATCTATTTGCCATGAAGTGATGGGACTGGATGCCATGATCTTAGTTTTCTGAATGTTGAGCTTTAAGCCAACTTTGTCACTCTCCTCTTTCACTTTCATCAAGAGGCTCTTTAGTTCTTCACTTTCTGCCATAAGGGTGATGTCATCTGCATATCTGAGGTTATTGATATTTCTCCCAACAATTTTGATTCTTTTATTCTTCCTCACTCTATGAAAAATGGACTTAAAGCCAAATATGCTTCTCTAAGCAGAACATTGCTATGTCACACATGTGTTGGTATGTTGTGCTTTCACTATGACACAATTCCATGCATTTTCTAATTGGTCTTATGAGACCCTCTTTCAGGCAAGAATATTTAATAGTATACAGATTTATTACATTTTAAGCTATTCTCTTGTTATCAATTTCACTTTATCGCATTACAGTCAAAGTATGATTTTTTGAGATGTTGAGTCTTTGAATTTATGAAGCTTCCTTTTAGGCTTAAAACAAAAGTTGATTTCTCTGAGTGGGTTTGAAAAGAATGTATGAAGTTATATATTCATTCCAGCTGTTCTCTTCTAGATCCATTTTTCTTTAATGTATCTATTTGCTCCTTATAAACTTAAAAAAAAATCTTAAATTCATTAGTCTGTTATTAAAACTGTTAATCCAACTTGCTTTTGGTTAATATTTGCCTGAAATATCTTTTACTGTATATTATTATATTCAAACTTCTGTTGTTCTCTTGTTTCAAGTGAGTCTAAGTACTGCAAACTGCTTCTGATTATCACTTAGGAAAGTGTTTTCATATATATTGTTCTGTTGGACACTTCCACTTCACAGAAAGTGAAATGACCTACCCCGTTCTTAGGCTTTCAGAATCTTGATGCTTTCCCCTAGACCACAGCAGAGAGAGCAGAGTTTGCCCTTAAAGCAAGTTAGCCACTTTCCTCTTTACTTCAGTGTCCTCATTCTGATTCCCCCCATGGAAATGCCGTATTCAGAAACTTCGACATTCACACTCTCAAACCTTACTTCTGTCTCATTCCCACTGTTTCTCACTAGGTGACTTCCCAGCTCATAGGATTTGAGGGAATTTCTAAATAGGTAATGATTAATTTGCCTCCTTCTCAAAGAGTGCTTAAATAATTACCAGTAACCTCCAGTGCCTCAACTCAAGGGAATGAATAATGTAATTTCCAGCCCTCGGCAGGTCTAGTGGGAGAAATGTTTTTGAATCATGGGGCGTGGGAGTAGCAAGTTTTGGGCTTGTCATGAGCTGAATCACCTTGTGTAGGCAGCTCAGCCCACACCACCCACACAACAGCTTAGTACTGAGTAGCCAAACTAGAGTTACAGGTGTGTAGAGAAGACTCTACTTCGAAAGATGAAAAACTTCAACACCTTTACAACCATTGAAAAACCATTAAATTTACATACTCATAATATATATATATATGCTACTTATGAAGCATTGATAAGAAATTTAATTTTCTCCAGAAAGTATCATAAAAGCATGTTAACATTTTTACTCTATAGGGTGTACTCACATCATATGGAAACAGTTAAGTCAACTAATAGATAAATTAAAGTCAAAATTTTGAGTTTTTGTTTGATTTGTCAATGAAGATTTTACTATGGCCTAAATGCCCTTAGGTGTTCTATACACCAACACATCCTCTACCTTTTTTCCTCTTGCTCATGTCACCGCAGCCACACAGGTTCCTTGCTGCTCCCTAATCATACCAATCATGCATGTGTGCTAAACTGCTGTAGCCGTGTCTGACTCTTTGTGTCCCCATGGACTATAGCCAGCCAGGCTCGTCTCTCCATGGGATTCTCCAAGCAAGAATACTGAAGTGGGTTGCCATGCCCTCCTCCAACGCATCTTCCACGACCCAGGGATCGAACCCCTGTCTCCTGCATCTCCTGCCTTGCAGGCGAAGTCTTTACTGAGCCACTGGGGAAGCCTCCATACCAATCATACATTTCTGCATTTATGTCCTCTCAGCTGGAAACACTGTTGTCCCAGGTTTCTCCTAGGACTAGAACTGCCTTGATTATAAAATACACATGGCACCTATACCATCCAATCACTTTCTTCACATGCCTGTTTATTCATCCCTTATCACCAACTAGCCTATAATGGATGTCATTTGTTTCTATAAATTCTATGAAAGCAAAGACTTTGGTGTGTCAAAAGCTATGCCTAGGACTTCCCTGGTGGTACAGTGGATAAGAACCAGGTTACCAATGCAGGGGACCCAGGTTCAATCCCTAATCTGGGAAGATTTCACATATCATGGAGCAACTCAGACCTTGTGCCACAACTACTGAGCCCATTGTGCTGCAGCTCCTGAAACCCGCACGCCTTGAGTCTGTGCTCCAGTCCATTCAACAAGAGAAGCCACCACAGTGAGGAGTCCTCACACCACAGGGAAGAGTAGCCCCACCGCTGCAACTAGAGAAAGCCCATGCACAGTAGCACAGATCCAGCGCAATCAACAATAAATGAAATAACTTAAAAAACACTCTACCTAGGAAAAAAATTGGGGATTCAATCATTTTTTGTTAATGGATAAACCAAAAGAGAATTCAAGTACTATACAAATTACAATAGATATCCTATAACTCTAAATTAATGACATACTAATGAAAATAGTATGATATTTCTACAATGTCTTAAATTTCATACTGTTTTATATAAATAAAAGACATTGTTAAAATGTTTTGGCTTATGACACTTGTATTCCTAATTATTGCTTTTAGCAGTCAACATTTGTGGAAGATTGAGTTTTTAATAATTTAAGTCATATTTAATTGAAAATATTTGGAGATAAAAGCATGCTAATAACATCAACAAATATCTAAGTGTCTATGTGCAAATGTTTAGTTTTTTTTATACTTCTATCAATTAAAAGATCAGTAATTCATTTTGTTTAGTGATTGAGATTTCAGGCTCTCAGAGTCATTGCTGGAACATATCATAAAACTGGGTGGCAGATGGTTTTAACTCCACCACATAAATCAGGTACAAGAAACATAACATGGCTATATTTTGGTGATCCGATTAAACCTATCTTTATGCCCCTCTTTGTCGTGGATAGTAATTCAACGTTAGTCATTAATGGGGAAGTTCTCTCTTTGTCTCTAAGATTCTATGAAGATGCCAGGATTTTATGCAGTCCAGAAAATGAAGGTCTTTTGTTCTCACTAAAAGCTAAAAGCATGCTTTGATTTTAAGTTGGCATTTTCCTTTGGAGGAGGTATAACATGCCAAGGACAACAGAAGCTACACACTGCCTGACTCCTTCTTCACTTCCATCGTATTCACCTTTGCCTTCCTTGAACACAAGAAACTATAAATATGACCCAATTTACCAGGCTCTACAGCAGCTTGGGGTAGCTATGTGACAGAGTCTGAGCAATGAGTTGAACACAGAAGCTCATTGGTCTTGCTGCTCCCTCCTGGTGCATGGTATATGATTCACTGGTACAAAGCTACATTCTTCCTGCCACAGCCATGTGAAGCTGGAGGTATAGATACCATATGAAAAGCAAAATAATAAAAGTCCACGTGCTAACAGTGGCAGAAGAGAGAGCCAGCAAGAGCCTCTGTCCTTGATGGCACTGCTGAACAGCCGGGGCAATGCCGAGATCCAACTATGTATGCGCTAAATGTTATGTCCCAAAACCAAACATTATTTATTTAAAATATTTTAAGATTCTCTTTCTTGTAGCTGAACACATTGCTAATTGAAATGCTGGCCTTGGGTAAGGGGATCTTTGTCTAGCATGGTAGCCCTGCTACCTACAGCCCCAGCTCTGTAGGTACACCATGCTGTCATTTTCTACAGTTAGTGCTGCTTCTCTGGGCTCTGGTGATGAAGGGAGTACCATTATCTGTTAATTGCCGGTAACCTCCAAAGCCTGCCTCCTTTCTGGTCTTGGTGAATTTCACCATTCCACAGAGGGAGCAGCTCCAGCTTTTGCCCTCCAAGCACTTATTTTATTCTCCTCCCCTATGGAAATATCAAGCATATTCACTGCAAATGAGCCTTAGACCCTAAACTGAGATCTCTTTTAAAGGGTGAGACAGAGAAAGAAATGAAATAGGGAAAGTAGAGGATGATGTTAAATATTTTTTTTCATATTAATTTCCCAGTTACACTATTACAACCTATCTTGTTTTGGTATAAGTGTTGATATTTAATTTAGTCATTCAAAATATCAATTGTAAGTTACAGAGTCTGCCTCAGTTACTGAGCAATCAGTTGAACGATAGATGCACCTAGTTCGTTGTTGGTTGAAATACTAAATAACAAATTGCTATGTTTCAAACCTTAGCCTTTCCTATAAAAAAACAATCACAGACACAACCAAAGTGAATTTGAAAACAGATTTTATCACCAGGGGTAAAAGAACAAAAGTATGATATCAACTATGTTAGCCACTTGAAATCACCTTTAATCCAGAGCCTATGTCTTATGCTCATGTCAGGCACAATTTAAAAACATCTACCTTTATTTAGAAATAAGCAGAACTTGTTTGCAAGATATCTAAGAATATTGTCTCATTTTTTTCTGGCTAGAGAGACATGCTGTCATTTCTTCCATTTATTAAAAATAATTACCCAACTCCACTTTCCACATCGACAGTTGCCCTATTTCTTTGCTCCCTTTTGTAACAAATTTTCTAAAGAGAAATCCTCCATATGTTGTTTCCAGGTCTTCCTTTCCTTAAACCTGTCTTAATCAGATTTTTATCTCTGTCACCAAAGCTGATCTCGTCAAGGTTGCCAATGTCTCCTCAGTGCTAAATCCAAAGACCAATTCTCACAATTGATTACTCTCTCCTCCTTCATTCATTTTATCTCTAAACGTTCAGTTCCCTGCATTCTTTCGTTTCCATCCCTCCTCACTCTTTGGTCATTCTCAACCTCATTTGTTGGTTGTAACAATCTCTCCCTACCTGGAGGGGCCTCAGAAATCAGTCACTAGAGCTCTTCACTTTCCCACCCACACATAACTCCCTGGGTGATCTCATGAAGATTTAAATGCCATCTTCATGTCAACAACTCTCACATCCATGTTTGCATCTCAGACCTCTTACTCAGTCTATATCGTATCTAATAACCAAGCTTATATGCCCATCTCCATCTTTAAACTATCCACCTGGTGTTCAATGGAAATCCTGTATTTATACATACATATGTGTGTGTGTGAGTCACTCGGCTGTGTCTGACTATGACCCCCATTGACTGTAGCCTTGCTGTCCTCGGAATTCTCCAGGCAAGATTACTGGAGTGGGTTGCCATTTCCTTCTCCAGGGTATCTTCCTGATACACACACACACACACACACACATAAAGAAATTAAAAATCAATTTTTCTAGGAAGCCAAAATACAAGAGTTAATCAATTTATTTTCTTAGAAAGACATTTACAAGTAAAAAATATAAATACACTTTTTGTGCCTAGCCAGTTTCTTCAACAACTGAATCCTTCACATAGTAATATGAAGTTTTAGACACAGTGCTATAGATATTCTAGAATGCATTTTTACATTAGTAAGTGTGCTTTAAAAAAAGTTGTTTTCTTTTCCCAAGTGTGCTCTATTTTCCTTCATTCAAAGAAAAATATGCCAAGTTATATCCCTCAAGAAAGAGTTAGCTTATCTTTGTTTATTTTTATCTCAGAAAAAAACAAAACCAAAGTCTCTTACTGACATTGTTAACAATGTTGGCCACAGCTTCCACCTTCTCAAGCTAAATGAGGGCATGTTTTCCATTTCCATAGGATTGTGAGAAATAACTAAGCAAATAACTATGTTACTATAATCATTGATTTAACCAGTTCAGAATTAAACTCCCTGTTAATGTGAAAAAAAAAAGATAACACCACTTTTTGTGGATTTGATAATTTTTTACAGAATTCTCAATAAACTAGGCAAGTACCAATACCACATCAAAGAGTATATCTAATCTGGGTGGTCCTACTGAGACCCTGAGGGTAATCTTGGAATCTCTCAAGCCTGCTTTGCAGAATTAAATAGAAGTTAAATATAATATTTTTATATTCTTCAGAAAATATGCTAAGACTTTCCAAATCATATTGAACCTTTAAATTACCAAAGAGATTTGACTGATTTCTATTCATTGTTATAAAATGTAAACAACTCAATCTTTGGAGATTTAGTTTGTAAATAATAGGAAAAAAAATCTTTGAAAATATATTCATTCTGATGCTTGGATGAATTTGAAAGGAAGATTTCATTATCTTCAAAGGCAACCTGGAAATGGATTTAGAAACTGTTGCCAAAATTTTGTCCCATAATTATTACCTGCATACACACACAAAAAAAAACCAATACTAGAAATAAAAACTATGTAACTACACTATGAAAATTCTTTGCAAAAAAAAAATCAATGGTAACATAATAATTATAATCATAATTGCAGTTCAAATTTACTGAGCAGAGTCTCTGTATTCAATACTGTGCTAAGGATGCGTGTGTGCAGGCTAAGTTGCTCAGTGGTGTCTGACTGTGTCACTCTCTGGACTGTAGCCTGCCAGGCTCCTCTGCTGATGGGATTCTCCAGGCAAGGATACTGAAGTGGGTTGCCATGTCCTCCTCCAGGGGATCTTCCCGACCCACAGATCGAACCTGTGTCTCTTATGTCTCCTGCACTGGCAGGTGGATAGTTTAACACTAGTGCCACCTGGCAAGCCCCTGTGCTAAGTATACTACATGCATTTTCTCATTTAGAACTCATGACAAAATTATGATATAGACATTATTATTCTTAATAGTTTACAAGTTTCTATAAAATTTAGTGTAAATTACTTGCCAGAAATCCATATCACTAGTAAAGGAGAGCAAGATTCCAACTCAAATTTACTTTGACTCTAAATGCGATTTGCTTTTCCATAGGGCAACAAAGGTTCGTCTAGTCAAGGCTATGGTTTTTCCAGTGGTCATGTATGGATGTGAGAGTTGGACTATAAAGAAAGCTGAGCACTGAAGAATTGAGGCTTTTGAACTGTGGTGTTGGAGAAGACTCTTGAGAGTCCCTTGGACTGCAAGGAGATCCAACCAGTCCATCCTAAAGGAGATCAGTCCTGGGTGTTCGTTGGAAAGACTGATGTTGAAGCTGAAACGCCAATACTTTGGCCACCTGATGTGAAGAGCTGACTCTTTTGAAAAGACCCTGATGCTGGGAAAGATTGAAGGCAGGAGGAGAAGGGGACTACAGAGGATGAGATGGTGGATGGCATCATCGACTCAGTGGACATGGGTTTGGGTAAACTCCGGGAGTTGGTGATGGACAGGGAGGCCTGGCATGCTGCAATCCATGGGGTCACAAAGAGTCAGACACGACTGAGCGACTGAACTGAATCAAACTGAGCTGAAGGGCTTCCTAGGTAGCGCTAGTGGTAAAGAAGTTGGCTCGCAATGCGGGAAACGCTAAGAGATGCGGGTTTGATCCCTGGAGAAGGACATGGCAACCCACTCCAGTGCTCTTGTCTGGAGAATCCCATGGACAGAGGAGCCTGGAGGGTTACAGTCCATAGGGTCACAAAGAGTCAGACAGGACTGAAGCGACTTAGTACAACGCACAACACAGGTTAAGTAGGTTTATCTACAAATTACAAGAGAATCTAATTATTGTGCTAATTGGTGGGGATGGGGGGGTAGATCAAGGGAGATCTTTAAAGTTAATTTCTGATCCTAGAAGTTAATTATGGCTTTGCTGTTGAAAAGTTTAGATAAATATATAAGAGGTTTAAAATAACAATAAGCACAAAATCTGCGGCAAACTGAAGTTTAACGTGGACAGTTATTAGTGTCCAAGAAGGTCCAAACCAATAGGTGAGGCAGAACAGCAAGAGGTCCAGGGTCAGTGATGACACTGTGTCTACAAATGCCAGAGACTTTATGAAGCCCTGGAGATACTGAACAAAGGAACTAAAGAAAACAATGAAGTATTGATTATAGACACACAAGAAGGAACCAAATGATAAAATGTCTTGAATGGCAAACTTAAACATTTGTTTTATTCCAATGTTGATAGATTGACAACTAGGAAGGAACGTGGTGAGATGTGAATTTAGAAGATTCAGTCTAAGTAACAGTTCAATTTAACAAACATGTATTGAGATTCTTCAATGAGCTTGGAAGTTTGCCATGTAGTAGGGATAGAGTGATGAATATACCTGTTAGTAAGGGACAGTGTCCAGAAAAAGAGTGGATCTAACTAAATCATTTTATCATATTTTGGGCTGTAAAATGAAAAGAAATGAATGGCAGCCACTTAGTTTATTTACAGCTCCCTTTCAATCATTTCAAAAAAGGAAATTTAACGCTTTCAAAAATGAAAGCTGTTTTTATTAATTCTCAAATTACATTTATGATATTATAAAAAATCTTCTAAACATCTGTTTCAAAATTAACAGAGTGGTTGGAATTCCTCCTCCCCTCTACCCTACCTATGTAAGTCCTCAAAATGTTTTTTTTCATTTTGTTTTTGTGATTCACCACAACTTACAATATCGACTAAGGAACTAGACAAACTGCATTTCATTGGACGAGTTAAATAGGCAAGGAAGATTTCATTTAAGATTATTGCAATAAGGGAGAGAGATTAAACTCAACTACACTGAAACATAAGTGGTAGAGTTTTAAAGGCCTGGGGTGAGCCAGTACAAAATACCAAAGGATGTTAGAGGGGAGGTTGGTCACTGTGACTGGATCATCAGTGTTTGCTAATTGGCACTTAAGAAAGTTAGGCTCCTACCTTCCCACAGAGACTAGGAGTTAGAGGTGCTGTCTTTTGTGATTATTATATTTCAAAGAAATGAATCCCAGGAACTTGAGAAAGATATCACGGGTTGTAGAAATGGTGAGAGCGAGAAGGCTTACCCTTCCAAGTGGCAGAGAAAGAATTCACACTAGTGAGTTTTCAAAAGTAAACACTCTAAGAAAAAAGGATGTCAGGGGCCAATGCCAGAAAGAAACATGTGGTGACCTAGAGGGGTGGGATGGTGGCTCGTGAGAGGGAGGCTCAAGGAGGGGATATGTGTGTACTCGTGGCTGATTCATATTGGTGTAGGGCAAAAACCAGCACACACTGGTACAGAAATCATTTTCCAATTTAAAATAACTTAAAAATAGTGTTTTGTGGAATTGAGGGGAATGTTAAGGCATCTTGGTCATAACCATCAGTTGGCAATTCAAAAGATAACATTTGTGATCATGAAACTGTCTCACAGTTAACCTGGTTTAGTTAGATGAAGGATTATTTGATGGTTGGGAGGCTGCAGAAGTTTCTGCCTGTGGATCTCGAGTGAACCACTTATGTTTAAGGAGTAATTCTATGTGTCCTGATTCCACAGGTACAACATACCACATGTCAATACTAGAACATTTGGTACCAAGAAAAAATGATATTAAAGGCAAAAATGTTATTGTACCTTAATATTTTGACACTCACTGTTATGGTTGCTATGTGTTATCAGTTCTAAAAAACATTAGGTGGATCTGAGCCTGAAGAAATTTAATTTTGGAAAATAAACCTTATACTGATATTTTTCCTAGGAATCTCATTTGTGTCATTAGGGAATTTCACATTAAAAGCCAATATGTTCTCAGTAGTACTCTGTCAGTTTGTGCTCTTATAATACATTTTTTTAAAACTCATGTAAATTCATTTTACACAAATCAAAACAAATCTAAAGCTAGTAGCATTTTATATTTTGACATTCAGCTAGTTCTAAAAATATTTAAATTTAACATTAATGTAAAAGTAAAGAAAGGATATTACTTTGTCAAAATTGAAAGAAGCAAATAAAAGCAGAGTATCTAAGAGGAAACTGTCTGAATTCATTCTTCACTAGAGAATACAAAAATCTGTAGTCTCTTCTCTAGCATGCCTGTGACAGAATGCAAACCTTTCAATGTCTCCAGTGAAAAAATGTCTGGTCTTTTTGAGCAGAATTTATTCTAACATGACTTATGAAGCCGAATTATATAATTATTTCTTTACCTTTGACTTGTCCTTTTGTTTATTTCATACTAACTGACCTTGCTTCAGGCAATATTCGGTGTTTGCTACTTTATCTCTGGCTTTTCTTTGACTTTGTATTTGCAGCAGTGTGTGTGTGTGTGTGTGTGTGTGTGTGTGTGTGTGTGTGTGATCATTATTATCTTAGATTCTGGTTTTCTCCACCAGTCATCCATCTAGAATTCTTACCATGTTTTTTTTTTTTTTTTTTTTTTTTTTTTTT
>ML661935.1:3934390-3954433 GCA_007570785.1 Antilocapra americana
CGGTGCACCAGCCCCGAGCATCAACCCTGGGCTGGCGATTGATTTCACATATGATAATTAACATGTTTCAATGCCATTCTCCCATATCATCCCACCCTTGCCCTCATCCACAGAGTCCAGGAGTCTTACCATGTTTTTAAGCTTCCCGACACCCAGTTGATAAGGAACATCTGCAACAGGAGAAAATATCACTGCACAGTGTTTAACTAGTGTCTTTGTTTTCAGATAGAGCCCAAATTACTGGTAAAATGTGAGGTCTCAGGGAAAAAAAGAAAAGAAAGAAATAACACAGTCAGTCGTTAGGTACTGACTTCATGCTTAAGTCTTTGCAATAAAATTACAGGTTATGTTTTATTTTTGATCAGAGAATTAAGTATATCTTTAAGCCATATACTTTCTCTTGGCCATTAAGAAACAATTGGTTCTAAATTAACAGTTCAGTTCATTGCTAACAGATCTCAAAAGGAGATAAAAACACAGAGACCACTGATTAAAGTTTAATCAAAGGTTTTAGGAACTATGATCTTCAAATTACATTAAGAATCCTTTTATATCCTAGCTGTTTCACCTCACTGTTCACTACTCCTAAGACAAATGTGAAATTGTCACTAATGCCAAAGTCATTTTAATCATTTTGGTGTGATGACAACTCTAACTCAGAAAAAGCTCTTAAGTGTTTAACAAATTTATAACAAAGATCAAAAAATGTATTTTCCTTCAAAAATAATTTACTTGAGTTAGATGGAATGTCCTTATAGCACTTTTTGATTATAAGAAATACACTGAGAAATGAAGATTTAAACTCTATGGATTTATAATACACCTAGATAAAAATTTTTAATGGCATTTCAATTTGGAATCACATTTGATGACTATCAGTGAAGGCAATGACACCCCACTCCAGTACTCTTGCCTGGAAAATCCCATGGATGGAGGAGCCTGGTAAGCTGCAGTCCATGGGGTCGCGAAGAGTCACACATGACTGAAGTGACTTAGCATCAGCAGCTTGATGACTATGAAAAAAAAAAACAGAATTTCCTAATAAAGGTACTTGGCTAATCTGTTAGCAAAAGACTAGCTAACCTATATGGTAAATAGGAGCATGATATTTATCAAATCTATAAGTTTAATTCATGCTCTTTTTTTTCTTTGTTATGTTTCATTTGTTAATAATATACATGTAAGTCTTTCGTAAAATAATATATATGTCTAGGCCTCATCTCCAGATATAACTTCAAAGGTTTAGAGTTGAGCACTGGCATTTTTTTTTTAAATGACATCAATAATTTTTTTGATGAAGAACCAGGATTAGAGATCAATATTCTAGATGAAGTTTTCAATGCTTGGAATGATGGCTTATACATCTGTGCTGCCCTGGGCTGCTCTAATGGAAACTATGGACTTTGGATAATCATGTATCAATGCAGATTCATCAATCGTAACAAATACCACTGTGTAGGACGCAGAGAGTGGGGGATGTTGTGCATGTGTGGGAGCAGGGGGTAAATGGGAAGGCTGTAGTTTTTGCTGAATATTTCTATGAATCTAAAACTGTCCTAAAATATAGTTCATTTTTTAAAAATTGAGTGCTAGGCACCTGGGATTCTCAACGGAGAATACACAGTCTTTGAACATTTTAATATTCAAAGTGCATATTCATTGGTCTGTCACTTTGACATGACAGTCTGATGAATAAAGAAACCATGTAACACTAATGTAATTAAATTATTTAATCTTTAGATAATAATGAAAAAATCATATTCTCAAAAAGAGTTATTTCAGGGGAGAACAGGAAATAAAAGTTAAAATCAATAATAATGATACTGCAACATGCCTATATATAGATTTATACAAATCTATAGTCTAACAGTGACTAAATATTTAAACAATTAGCTTAATTTTGGCAGGGGAAACTGGAAGGAAGGATGACAATTTTTTTCAGTAAGGGTATTCTTAAACCACAGCTTTTAGTCATAAACTGCTAAGGATTTCGATTTTTTTTTTAATTTTCTTTACTTTATTGTGTTGGTTTTGCCATACATTGACATGAATCCACCATGGGTTTACATATGCTCTCCCTCCAGAACCCCCCTCCCTCCTCCCTCCCTCCTCCCTCCCGATTCCCTCCCCCTGGGTCATCTCGGTGCACCAGCCCCGAGCATCAGCCCTGGGCTGGCGACCTCTAAATGTCTTCAAGCATCTTATAAGTCCTCCAAAATCCTTGCTCTGTGTTATCGCCTTTCAATACATTCACTGTCTCCAAGTTAAGTTCACTCTTGCTATCCCATTCATCTGTCTTGTGATTTATTTCAAAGATAAACTGAATATCTTCCCCTTTTTTCTGTAACTACTTAATCTTGATTTTTTAATCAAAATTTGACAGCAATTTTCATCTATTAAAATGCATTCTTTCCCCATCCTATATATTTTTCCTTTTTACAGTAAATCCTACATCCTGACACCACAGTTAACAACTTTTTGTCAGTAATTATATTTAGACAGATTCCTTTCCTGAATCTTGGTTTCTTATTAATCTCTTAAATAATCAACAGTCTCTTAATAGACTTTATAATCAATAGTCTCTTAATAATCTAGCTCTTTCAGAGCTAGACAAGATTCAGTCAAGTGTTGGATTTGTCAACATTATTTCTCTTTTCCATTTTCCCTTTCCTCTGTTCCTGTTGGTGACATAGAATTTACAGGTAAATAAACACATAACCCTGCAATGTAAATGGAATGCCAGCCATGTGTGGTGTACTGCTGAACACTCATCTGTTACCCAAAAGTGAGATAGAAGTCATATCTAGAAGATAAGGCATTTACAAGAGGGCTTCCCAGATGGTGGTAGTGGTAGATCTTCCTGCCAAAGCAGAGACACAGGTTCAGGGAAGATCCCTTGGAGTAGGAAATGGCAACCCATTCCAGGATGCTTGCCTGGAGAATCCCATGGACAGAGGAGCCTGGCAGGCTACAGTCCATGGGGTCACACAGAGTTGATAGGACTCAGCACAAGAGGCTCAGCAGATATTTAAATGATAAGAAACTATGACAGGAAAATTGTGACAAACATATAAGTGAATAATCTTGCCTCTGTGATCTTTCACTTCACCACCAATAAAATGAAACATAAAATATTTACCTCCAGAATCACTGTGATGATTAAATTGGAAAGTGTAAGTGAAAATTCAGTATTTAGTCATAAAATGCCATATAAAAATCAAATACCACGATAATAATTTTACCACTTCAGAATTATAAGAGAAAATAATCACTTAGAAGAGGAAAACACTGGCTACATGTCTAAGGCTTGAATGAAACCATGACCTATGTATGTTTACAAATCCTTTCTTCTCAAATTCTTTATTATCCATGAGTGTCTTTTGTTATCATGATGCATAAAAATGGTAAAGCCTGTTGAAAACTCCAAAACAAAGAGAGGAGCCAAGAAAAAAACATGAATAATTTATTCAGGTAGGATTCAAGTTTATCCCCAACTTATTTGCCTTTTATTCTTCATTTTGGTTAGTTACATTTTCACCGATTATCATCAAGGTTATGCATGCACCTTGAGATGGTCACAAAAGGTCCATGATACAGGGCTTCATAATTAAGTTGTATGTTATATTCAGAGTCCCAGGGGAACTAATAGAGTCCAGAAATACTGATTAAGCAAGATGAATTCTTATACAGTTTCAACTACAACAGTTTTAAAGATAAGTACAAGCTTCTTTGCCACAAAATTCACAAAAAAGTAATCAATTGAAGAATATCTCTTTTATGCAAAATATACATTTTAGGATATAATTCAATTAATATTCTATTATATACTGACATTGTTCTTGATAATTTAATAAAAAAATACTCTCATTGCCAGAATTTTATTTTTTAATATTTATAATTGAGGTAACAATGACAAAATACTCGATCATGAATATTAATGAGTTAAGTCAAATAACTTTTCAGAACTTAAAACAAACATGGGACTTGAAATGGGTCAGTTTTGACAAACAGGCACTGAAAATTTTACAACGTAATATGACAAGCTAGTATAAGTGGTTTATTAAAAACAAATGATACAGTTAGTGTTTGTGGATCTAACAAACGAAGGAGAAATAAAGGAAATTCAGACAGACCTATAGTACACCAATATCACTGCTTTTATGATTCACAGCACGATCTACTGCAGGTCCACAAAGGGTAATTCACAGAGGTGTGGGCCTACTTGAAGCTCCAGAGATGCTGATCATGACTCCGGCTTCCTTTGATGTGAGACGGCCAAAGCTGTTGATCCATGCATACATGTTGGTATTTACAGCTGTTTCATGGACACCAGCCAGTCCTCGGCAGACCACTCATATGGGGAGCACCAAATGAGTTCCAGCCACAGTTCTTGTATAGGCTTTTCATGCCTCATGAAGACGCCAGGATCTCTTCCAAGTGCAACCTGGTCACGTCAGGGCACATTCAGCAGCAGGAGTCTGTTTCCAGAACAGTCCTTGGTATGGCTAAATTCCACTGTCCCTTTTTCAGCAGTCAAAAATCCATGATAAATTCTGTACAACACTGCAGTCAATAACAGCAGCACCAGACAGTATATTAATTCCTTTACCATAAAGTTGTGTTTAATTATAACTTTCTATGTGTAGTGTTATCAAAAGCATCACTGAATCTCTAAATATCAGTTGTTTATGTCTGGGTAAATACATTGCTGTACAAGGTCTCTGACATGCAGGTCATGCTCTAGGACTTGGGGATATAAAGCAATACATGTTACGTGGCCAATTCTAAAAGTGACAATTGTCCCCCTAACTGAAAATGAACATGAGCATTAGGAATTAGCAGTCTCAAGGATCCTAAGCGCCTTAGGAATATTGTTTACCTCTCAGTTTACAGTATGGCGTTTTCTTCCCTCCCATGTCCAATACATCAGACACACTGCTTCTACTGCATTTGCAGGGATGTGTAAACGGAATATCTTCCACTTGGACTGAATGAGACACCCTAAGGGTTTCACTGGAGTGCACTGATGAGCTCTGGTTGCTAGGTAGTAGAGACTGACGCTGCAGCAGGCAGCCCAAGGCAGTGGGAAAACTGCCGCTTAAATCCTGTTCATCAGAAAGGTGCACAGTACTGATCAACTTAGGCAGTCCATGGGGCATCGTTAATTTATGCACAAAGCAGAGAGGCTGTTCCAAGCAGTGAAGAAGGCAAGGGGCAGGAGAGAAGATCCAGCACTAAAATCATGAACACCTTATCAAGGCGTTTCTGTGCTTCATGGAGACAGATGGCATATACATAGAAGACAGGGAGCTAAGACGTACGGACAGAACAACACATAGGACAAAGCCCCTGATTAAACACTGCCTGAAAACCTGACTAACGCTGTCAGTCAGAAACTTAAGGCTGCTCCAGAAAGCTTCCTGTGAGCAACAATGCTCCTTGTTGTTGGCGAAAGAATAAATAAAGGAAGGGGGTACAAAAAGAGGAGGATGTTGAGTGATATTTGGCAGCCTGACTCTGAAAACGATGACAAAGTCTGGGATTAAAAGAAAGAAGACATGACTCTGGATCCAAATAGCAATTCCTGTCTAAAGGAGGCAAGCCTGGCTGGCAGTTACCTTTCTCTCATGTTTTGTGCCTTTCCCAAGCCATTAAGTAAGAGAGCTGGCCTCGGCTTGCGTGTAACCAGTAATGGCAATCTCTTTGCAGTTATCTGCGTGCAAACAACCAGAGACATTCAGAACTCCAATACAGCATTTTGGAAGAAAAGTAAATCAATCAAGAAATTAAACTATTTAAAACAATTCTTTTTCAAAGAATAATAATAATAAAAAAAAAAACTGTCAAGGAGAAATTCGCCCTCCCTGCCCCACAATTCAACATGCAGAACGGTCAACCAGGGCTTTCACATCAGCAGGATGGTTCGATGCGAGTACACATATCCCGAGCCACCTGCGGTCCCCGGACTCTGCCACACTGCTTTCAGGTGATAGAGACAAGATGGTCCGTGCAAATGAGCTGACCAAGGTCATGTCGTGTGCATTCAAAACAGAATCCCAGACATCTTCAGCATGGCTCGGTCACAGAAATGAAGTTCCCATGAAGTAGCTGGCATTTGGAAGCACAATGATTCAAATATATCTCCCTGAAGATGTGTTTATGTATTAGGGTACTCGCCAATATCTGATGCTATCTGTCATTTTATTGCGAAAGGAGATCTGGGCAATTCATAAGGAGAAGTAGTAGTACTACTAGGATAAGATTCATTTAAAGCCAGGATAAGAGTCGTCAGCTACCCAAACGGCATTTCTGACTTCAGACAGTAGTATCATGCAGGATTTATACTGTATTAATGGCGTCTGGAGTAACTCTACATTTAATTATTTCCATTACGGGGTGAACAGTACTTGAATTAAGACAATTTAGCCAACTGATGCAGTTTGGTTTACAAGATAGATGGGATGGGAGATCGAGAGCGCCTCAGAGGACAAGGAGAGTTGTAAGGTGAAGTTACTGGAGAGAGCCTCAGAGCATTGCCTGCCAAGCCCGCTATGTTGTTTAAGCTTCGGGATTTTTCATATCCTTTTATGGAAAAATGCACAGACATCAGTTGAATTCAACCAGAAAATAGACACAGACACACAATATCATGCAGGGTAATCACAGTACTATTTTTGAGCTCAAAGAATTTGTTTACAAAGAATTCAATATTGAGATAATTTACAACTCTAAAAAAAAAATGAAGCTCACTGTAGCTGTCATTTCCAAAAGATTGAGCCAGCTATCACAGATTACTATTGCAATACTTCAAAATCTATTCTTTTCCAAATTATAGTTTGTATTGATGCAATTTTGACATATTCAATATCAGAAAACTTTTAAGAAATATGCAAAGCAACTAAAGTAAGATATAGATTTGACTAATATTTTTAAACTTCAGAGTATGTCCCTGAAAAAAAATAAATGAGCTATTTTTTCTCTTTTCATTCTTATTTTAGTATTTACTAAGCTAATAACGCATGCTTAAGTTTAAGTGGACAACTCTTTCCCAGCATATTTAATCTTCCAGCTTTATGGGGTTAAAAGGATGAGTCCTCAATAATGGCTTTTAATGCCATTATCTAGGTGATATAGAATGAATGCCCATTTCTAATCCCTTGTATTTAAAAAAAGAAAATAAATAATATAGACTGAGTTATCATTTCAGTAAATTTAAATCTGATTTTGATTATATATTTTCAGCTGATTCTTGGCTGTCAGGAATGAAGAATAATTTGATATTAATCCACCTTTTCTTCCTATTATCTTGCATTCTAATCTTCTGTTCATGATAGTCACTGATTTACAGAATCCTTCCCACTTACAGGCCTTTCCCACAAACTTTAACCCACTAATTTGCCTTAGCTGCCCAAGCCACACTCCACCAAGGACACTATTAGGAGGAGTATATATTGTGGTATTTTTTATTAGAAAAGACTAGAGACAGGTGAATGAGGTAGTGAGTTCCTACTGTAAAAGCAGAAGTAAAATTGTCCTAAAAGCCAGGCAATCATTAACTGAAAACATAGTCACATTATACAATTCAGCAAGTAAATGTTCTGACAGTTCCACTGAAAAAGTGTTATAGATCCAGAAAATGAAATAGCTCTCCTGGGGGGTAAGGTTTGACTAGTAGGAACCCCCTCTTTACATATACACCCACAAACTTTCAGCAGATTAGGTGTTTCCTTTGATATTTTGTAAATGAAAATTTATGTCATCCACTGATTACAGTAAAGTTCTCTAGGACACAATTTCTGCTAATGAGAAAATTATCTGCCTATATGTTTTGTTAGTATTTTGAGCTATAAAGCATGTGAGGTGGCATATATTTCATTCTGCTCTGGAGGGTGATGGAATAGTTAATGAGAGAATGTCTTAAATAATTAAAAAGGAATTGCAAGTCATTCATTCTTACACAGGGACCTTCATATTCCTAGAGGGCTAATTATCCTTACTCTTCTGTAATGTGATTGGAAATATAACTGGGACTTGTAGAAAGAATAATTTATCCAAGCTGACTTGGATTTTTAGTGTAACCTAAAAATGTAAACTAGAATATAAACATTGATTGGTTTTGATTAAAAGCAACTTCGTGAATATACATGAATCAAAGAAGTTGTTAATAACTATAAACTATCCTAGTAAAAATACACATCTTGTTCCCCATAATAATCATGTTCCCTATGAGACTTCCCAAAAAGGTAAAAATCTGTTTAACAATTTATATTAATCACGTTATTTACATGTAAATCTTGGTTATCCTTGTTAATGTTTAGTTACTTTTCTGAATTACAGTCATTAACATTAATATTATTTATTCTGTTTATGTCCTTTTATTTTTAATAACTATGATTTCAGTGTCCATTTGAGAAGGGTTCCCTTACAATTTAGTAACAAGTATTTAATTAGCAAAATTATGTTTTTCATATAAATTTATTCTTCCTTTATTCTGCAGGTTCATTTGTGATTAGAAAATTTGACAAAATTTTGCCTCATCAAGCTTTTATTGAGTGGAATGACTGAAAATATAATTTATGAGAACAAACAATACTGAACTCAATTTGAACTAACATCTAAATACATGATATACACCTTATACAGCTTTTAAGAGCACATATTTGTTTGGAGAAATATTGAAACTGCCTATCTATGCATTACTGATGAGTATGTTTGTGTTCATGTAAAATGATACATAAATAAAACTACTGTATAAATAAAATCATAGGTTCTAAGTTTGGGTTCTAAGTTCATTCTTTTAGGTAATCCACATGTTTTCTTAATGTATGCCCAACTGCATTTACACTTGTTGATACAAAAAGAATACAATGGGAATCCAGTCATTTTTCTCATCTATATAGGGGAGAATTTACATAACTCAAAAATCATGTCAGTGTAGAAAATGATTAGAAACATATAGAAGATAAATATGTGAGTGGGAATAATAGGAGACATCTCTAATCTATATAAAGGAAACAGGAGAAGAAATGAATGGATTTCTAACAGACACAACAAAATAAACACTGAGATTAAGTGAAAATAGCCAGAAATGTTACCAGATCTAAGAAAAAAAAAACACAGATCTACAAAATAACTAAGCAAGAATAAAAAATAATTTGTTTATAGTAAGAAATGATGAAAAATAAAAACCTCATAATTGGGTTTTCAAAGATACTCTCATTGATAGGATTTGTATTTGTGAAATAAGATCACATGTATAATTTTCTCATATAAACACAATATCTTATTAATTGCTTTGCTATGGAATTTTGCCATTTTACAGGAAAATTATATTTATATAGGTGCTTTATAGTTTGCAAAGTCTTTTTAATATGTGATCCCCTTTGACAGTTTAAAATTCAAAATATTATCTAACATGGAAGAAAAACACTCTAGCTAGAGTCTTAACATGTAACCCTGGTATAAATATTGCATGTGATGTTTCATTGAATGATGCTTAAAACATACCCAAATATAACCACATAATACATAAAAATACATATATACACATATGGATATATGTATATACATATATAGTGATTTATGACTACAAGGCACTTAAAGTACTATATTCTATAGTATTAGTTATGTACATACATATTCTGCTTAAGTACTATGATAGAGTATTAACTATAAAATATTTTAAAACTATTGTAACAATATAAAATAGTGAAAAATCAGATAATTGAAACATTCTGGTACAAGAGATAGATGCAAAGAGTGACAGTTCTTGGAATGAAGTATAATTTCAAATATTACATACTAAAGAAACAAGAGTCCTCTGTCTTCTCTTTTGTTACTCACAAGTATGGAGACAAAAAGAACAATATAAAGTGCTCAGAAGAAATGAAAAAGAAGCACAACATGGGTAATGAGTTATTTTAGAGGAAGTAGGCATCATAAAATAAATATTTTAGGCTTAAAATGGTAAAGCATTCTGTAGGGAGAAACTGCAATGAATAGCAAATAAGCACAATATTTTTAAAATGCAGTTGCACTAACATGAAAGTTTTAGAGTGGCTTTTCATTCAAAGTCAGTCAATTGCCTAAGAAATGATTATTTCTTCATAAAAAATTTGTAGTTCTTTCTCTGTTCTGTTGGTAAATAGAGTAACCTTGGCACTAAAGCAACTCGGATTCTCAAGCATACCAGAACTTTGAAAAGGGTGGGTTATAACTGTCACAAAACTAATTTCTTAAGGATGAAAAGGGTCCAATTGTTCAGTTGGTAAAGTTTACTAAAATGAAAATGAAAACTAGCACTTAAGGAATAGTCATAGTTGGTTGAAACAATCTAGGGAAATAAAACCACATGCTGGAGTGGAGCTTCAGCATCCTGCTATCTTCCTTAACCAAGATGCTTAATACAATGTATCCATGCAACAGATACGAAGTATCTTCTATGAGCCAGGACGGCATCACTGACTCGATGGACATGGGTCTGGGTGGACTCCGGGAGTTGGTGATGGACAAGGAGGCGTGGCGTGGCGTGCTGCGGTTCATGGGGTCGCCAAGAGTCGGACACGACTGAGCGACTGAACTACTGAGCCAGGAATTGTTCAGTGTCAATTAAAAAACAATAATAAAATGATTACTGCCCGGAAGAGAAATTTTGTAGGTACATTTTGTAAGTACAGTAAGTAACCTTTCCACTGAGTGGTTAGACTGTTCTGTATGGCTGGAGGATCATGTACTTTAGCACACTCCTGACATTCAGATTAATTGCTGGGCATAATTTGCCCAAACACTGGATAAGAGACCATTAGAGTATGTTTAATGCTTTACTTTGAAGAAAGAGTTTATTATGGTTTTATAATTTTCAAGCACTTATCAAACAGATGCATAGAGTCAATTAGTGAGTTTCATTCATTGTAGGAAAAAAGATAACTTTTCAAGACTGCTGAATATATTATATTAAAATAATTAGATGATCGACTTAATCATTAAATACTTCATTACAATTCTGCCTATGGACAAATGAAAAACCAAAAAATTAAAAAAAGAAAGAAGGGTGAAATGTCTTTCAGATATGATAGTCAAGCTGGCTGTTGTGATACATATTTTTAAATGTTTATAATGAGATAAATGCAATGAGGCGAAAAGCACTATGATGTCATAGTTGTTCCTAGAGATGCTGAACGCGCATGGTACCCCACCGCATCCGTTTGCAGCACCTAGCTGCTACGTCACCGGTCGGATCCGACTCCATGCATGCCTACCTTTCCTGACGCCTCCATCAGAAGCGCACGTGTAGTCGCCTGCCGCCAGGAGGAAACAGGTCTCCCCTCTCCTGTTTTTGTCTCTGGTGCTGGAGCGCCTGATGGGGAGCCTCTCTGGGGGTGACGGCGGCGGCTCCCCGCCTGGACTGCTGTCGCCTGAGAGCACGGTCACAGCAGCACGCCCACCGACAGACGGAGACGACGAGGGGATGGGACAACACACAGAGATTACGCCGCGTGTCCACCGCAGTCGCTCGCTCACACAAAGCACAGCGATCACAGCACGGTCAGAAGGAGCTCTCACCACTCCCACAAAGGCTTTCGTGGCGCAGGATGGAAATGGACTGAAAGGAGAGGAACCTTCTCGGGGAACGTTCAGTTTCATGTTGGGTTTCATCTAATATGACGACGACTTTTACAAAACTAATATGACTCAAAGTAAGTGTGAAAATGAAGTAGCACACGAATTGATGTCTTTCCACTTTTGACAGGTTATCTAGATACTGCAAGGAGACGTCTTTAAAATTGGAGCCTACCGAAGGAAAAACTCCTAAGTAAATATTTGTCTTTGCAGTGCTAAAAGACATGTGCTTTTATTATTTTCTGAAAGTAGTTTTTCCCAAAATTCATAATGAAAACAACCCCAAAGTTAACAAACTTTGTGTCCAGGTTCTCTATTTTGAAGTGACATAGTAGTTTTGGGTATAACAACTGAACAAGATTAACTTCTCCAAACGCCCTTGAAGTGTTTACATCTGAATACTTGCCAAAGACTTTGACACCCTACAGCCTAGACGCTGGCTTACAGCAGAGCTTGCCCAAGCTGAGAGTGTGTCCTCCTGTCCATGCCCTCAGAAAAGCTCTGCAGAGGTGCCTGAGAACAGGTAATAAGGGCAGCAACACAAATAAATTCCATCTTTCATAAGGAAGATTGCTATGCACTCCTGGCATAGCAATTCTCAGATACATACTGACAGAATTCGCAAAACAATCTCCTAAATAAACATAAGGACTCTGAATAAAATATTTAAAAAAGCAGTTTAGTTCCAGGAAAGTTTTCCCCTACACCACCACCCTCACCCTCACCCCAGCCCCCTAACTTAACCCATAACAGCTTCTGGGAGCTAAGGAGGCAACCTGTGAAAATGTCACTTGCTTTTTCCCTTTGTTTGCTAGTTTGCTTGTTTTGTTTAATTAGTGTTATCTCTAAATAATGCTACATTATTCACATGGGATTGTTATAAATCATTCTTCTACAAGAAAAAGATTAAACCTATCTAAGTTATAGGGAATGCATATATCTTAACATTTCATAGATGACAAAAAATTAGTTAAATTGTGAGATCTACAAAATATTTCTTCTATGCTAGATATAACAGACTAGAGAAGACTATTGACTATCACTTTGGCAAAATGAAGGTCAACTTACAGTCAATCAACCTAGATTATCCATGGCAATACAGAGAAGTAGGAATTCAGCTGATTTCAAGCAGGAATTTATCTTAAAATTCCATTCTGGGAGGAAAAAGAGCCCAGTGCAGAATGCATAAAAAAGGAAATCCACAGAGAAATTTAACCTTCCTATTGATTAGCCAAAGCAGATCATCTAAACCCTGCATAATGTTGGGGTGATTGTACTACACAGCACTTTACCCAAAGCAAAGGAATTATATTGAAATACCCTAATTTAAGAATAATAAAAACTTAATCAACCCTCCATAATATTACTGAGGAAGACTTTTACTTTCCAAAGGGCTTTCTTACATATCACCTCTTCAGTGTTCAGGCCTTTGAGACGTAAACGTCCATTCTTTTTACATAACTTCTTCTTGTGAATTAGGTCAAAATGCATGGCCCCATGTGGCAGAGATAAAACTGAGACAAACACACCAAGCCAAATGACATGGAGATCAACATTTTGAGAATGAAGGATGGAAAACATCCAATATCATACCACCACGTGGTGCAGGGAAACAAAGAAACATTGGCACAAAAGCAACAAACAGGCAAAAGAAAATATTGGCACCATCAGCACAGGTCATTCCCATCGATCGAAGCAGGAGAACTCTATAGACCAGCTATCCAGACTTCTACTTCAAATTCATTTAGAAAAGCTACAGTCTAGCTATCTACAAGGCTGACAGAAACACATTTTGTAAAGGGGTAGAACTGAAAACTCTGAACCTTTGCAGAAAATGAGAAGGTGCCTTCTCCTTAAGGGACATACTGGTCTATAAAGTATTTAACGGCATGCATTTGAAATCGTGCCTTACCTGATCTGTTATGTTCCAGAAGCCGATTGTCTTTGCCCAGACACGTGTCACCCTGTTTGCTATTGCAGGCCATGTTTAATTCTGTCTTGCAAAACGTAGGCGAGCTTGCCTGAGGAGCAGGAGGGATGTGCTTCTTTCTTTTCCTTGGAAGTTTCTGCTTCGCCATTGCCAAGGAGTAGTACATCCCAAAGTTGTTGACAATGACAGGCACCGGCATGGCTATTGTCAGTACCCCAGCCAGAGCACACAGGGCCCCCACCAGCATCCCCGACCACGTCTGGGGGTACATGTCTCCATAGCCCAAGGTAGTCATGGTTACCACAGCCCACCAGAACCCGATAGGGATGTTTTTGAATTGCGTGTGCTCACTCGCTGAAGGGTCGTTGGGCTGGGCACCCACTCTCTCCGCGTAGTAGATCATAGTAGCGAATATCAAAACTCCTAGAGCCAGGAAGATTATCAGCAGCAGAAACTCATTTGTACTCGCTCGAAGAGTGTGTCCAAGCACCCTCAAACCTACAAAATGGCGGGTGAGCTTGAAGATCCTCAGGATCCTCACAAATCTGACCACTCGGAGGAAGCCAAGTACATCTTTAGCAGCTTTAGATGAGAGCCCGCTGAGTCCCACCTCTAAGTAGAAGGGTAGGATGGCCACAAAGTCAATGATATTCAAGAGGTTTTTGACGAACTCAAGTTTATTGGGGGAAAAAACAATACGGACTAAAAATTCGAAAGTAAACCATACCACACATACTCCTTCTACATACGTCAAGGCAGGATCTGTTTCAATTTCATACTGTGGAACCACACTGGTGCCATTGGTGACTGATTCTGTCTTGTTTTTAACAATATTGAAAGCTTCATGTGTCTCCAGGCAAAAGGTTGTGATTGAAACCAGGATGAAGAATAA
Organism: Antilocapra americana; assembly: GCA_007570785.1. Taxonomy (NCBI): domain Eukaryota; kingdom Metazoa; phylum Chordata; class Mammalia; order Artiodactyla; family Antilocapridae; genus Antilocapra; species Antilocapra americana. The sequence goes on from ML661935.1 coordinate 3,948,832, forward strand.
AGAAGCAAAAGCAATAAACTGTAGAGGAAAAAAAAAAGAAGAAATAAAGCAAGAAACATAGAATGATCTGAACCATAATATACTACAGTCCAAGTCTAAAAGCATTGATCCCTGTAGATGAAGAAGTACAAACACATATTTGGAGATTTCACTTGTGATGTTACTCAATTGTAAGAACCTAGACATGTAGGTAACATCCATTAGAATTGCACAGGAAGGATGTTTCAAGTTCTTCTTTCACCTTATATAGATTAAAAGTTTTGATTTATGTTGGAAAATCATTTGACTCTTTAGTGTAAGAAAAAGAGCAAAAAATAAAATCCTTACAAAAGAATGTTAAAGGGAAGCAGGCTAAAAAAAAATTAAATGTAGACAATGGCTCCAGATACTGGTTATGATCCTAGAAATTTTCATGTATTAGATCCAGATTGACAACCATAAATGTAAGGTGCAGTCTACACTGATAGAAATTTGGAAGCCGCCCATATTTAACTGGAGGTTTTCTTCTTAAATGTTCAGATTATCATGAGGTATGAACATGAAAAAACTATTTGAGCTGCGCTACCATTTCAATTATATCAACTAAAGGTGAAGTCTTGTCCAAAAAGAGCAAACCTAGGGAAGAAGAGATGGCATTGAGACTGAAGGGAGAGAAAGAATTAAGGAACAAATTAAAGTCATTGTTCCTCTTCTGAAAAAGAACTTCAAATGTTAGAATAATATGTCATAAAGCTATAAAATATATGTTATAAAGGTTTTTTAAAATTCAACACTTCTTTGGCCAATAATATATGAATATACACACAACTACTAATACAGAATAATAATAAAAGCTCTCACTTATATAATTCTTACTAGCAGCAAACACTCTTCAAAGCAATTTACATAATTAACTCATATCAATACTCATAACAACACTACACTGTCACCTTTTATGGTCACAGAGTTTGTAACTTTTCCAAAGTCATAAGATTAACTTGGTAAGTTTTGCTCCAGATTTTGTTCCCATAACTACCAAACTCTCAAATGTAGAACACAAATATGTTGAAACCTTTATTTATTTTAGGGTCACATTCTTCTTAATATGAAAGATCTGAAAATCTGAAACCTAGCATCATGTGAAGCCCATGACCCCATCGCCACCTGTCAGCATCAGAGGCTTTCAAAGAAGCTGGCAGATCCCTGGTGCTCTCTGAATGCTCTCAGATTGAGCATGCTTACTGAGTATCGAGGCTACCAAGATTCCTTGAATATCTAAACAAAGGAAGAGGTCATCAGTCAAATAGAGAGAGATCCTTTTTAGAAACAGTACAACATACCCCAAACCCAAAGCTCTTCCCTAATACCTGCTTCTCAACTAAACACTGAAATAAATGTAAGTTTCATGAAGAGATTGAAATCATCTCCCTTTTTCCCTGTTGAGTTTCAATGTAAGAGATACACAGATCTTGCCAAATACAGGAAATACACAAAAAGACTGAAAAAAAAAATCTTAGGACTGAGATTATCTGCCTTAAAGAAACTTCTCAAGAGGGGAGGGAAAGATAGGAGTAAAGGATTAAGAGGTACAAACTATTATGGATAAAATAAGTAAGTTATAAAGATATATAGTACAACTTAGGGAATACTATCCAATAGTTTTAACAACTATAAATTGAATAGAACTTTTTAAAAGTTGTAAATCACCATACTGTACGTCTGAAACATATAATATTGTACATCAACTATACCTCAACTAAAAAGGAAAAGAAAGTGAAAGTGAAGTCCCTCAGTCATGTCTGACTCTTTGAGACCCCATGGACTATAGCCTATCAGGCTCCTCCGTCCATGGGATTTTCCAGGCAAAAATATTGGAGCAGGTTGCCATTTCCTTCTCCAAAAAAGGAAAGAACCACCCCAAATTATGGACTAGTTTCTCTGTAGTGTGCTAGTAAAGTACATCAATCATATTAATATTATAAGTCATGTAAATCAATATTTTGACTTATATTTCCATTCCTATCTTCCAACTTCCCTTGGTTTTGACATACAATTTAACTATGATCTTTTCCAGACATACTGTGAGATGATGACATTATTTTTTCACTCAGCTTTTCCTTCATACACATAAACATACACCTCTTTTTAAGTCAACTACTTGTTCTAACACTTAATATCACTAGGACCTCACAGATTCTTTAAAATATTACATCTTTTGGACAAAGAGCCAATTATCTTTGATTTGTGCATTACTTCTTTGTCTGATCACGATTTTACCTATGGATTTGAGAGTCATGCTTGTTTCTGACCCCCCACACTCTTCTTTTGTCACTGGAGCCTTGGCAGTGCGACATATTGACTCCCCATAGCCACTCCCCCCACATTCCACCTTGGTATCCAGAATTTTAGGCTAAGCATCTAAAGTTTTAGTGGGCAAATTCTATCTATGAGACAGAGTACAAAGCAATTAAAGTAAACTGCAATTCTATCTTTGATTCCAGTGTTTTTGAGTCAGCATTTTTTATGGCTAAAAGAAGTTTTCAGTCTCAAAGGCTGTCCACCTACACTCTGTAGGGAATACAGTGGGACCTCCAACATTGCTCATTCAAAATCAGTCCTGATTTACCAGCCCACCTCTCATAGAACAAAGACAGTTTTCAAGTGTAATTTTATGCTCATCAATATAAAGTGCTAATATCTTTTCCAGTCAGATATTTTCCTACACTTCATTCATTAATTCAACAAGTCTGTTGAGTGCCTCTGTATGCCAGGCCACAGGGATAGGGCCTTACTTTAACAGTAGTAAACAAAACACAATCCCATCCTTTTAGGAACTCACAATCTACTAGGTATACAAACATTAAATATTTAACTACACAAAATTACACAATTGCACTTATAATAAATTAAATGAGAGAAAAAATGATCTAAAGCTTTATTTAGACAGAGAGGTTACAGAAACCTCTGAGAAAATATCAATAGATTGGACTTTGAAGGATAAGCAGAGGTCAACCTGATAGAAAGGAGAGATGTGTATCACACAAGAGAGAAGTTTTAACAAAAAAGTCTGGAATTTCTTAACTGATGCCTTGAAGGGAACACCAAAGGAAGAGTAGATTTTCCAGATCTGCCTCTTTTGCACAAATTGTGATGACTAAATTCCAAATTAGCACAGAGATCCTCACTTATCAAAGGTTTTGAAATCAACCAAAAATATTACCTGTATTTGAATTTAAAATGAGATTGTAAGGTGATTTTTGAGGTTTGAGTGCTGGTAGAGTCCCTTTGGACTTCCTATATTGGGAGACCTATAGAATTCACTTGTCTTAAATTATTGCACGAGCCCCATTGACTGGGATAAAGTGAACATAAAAGATATATATATTAAGATGGCTTCTAATTTAAAGCACTATGAAAATACTTGAAATCATTATTACTTCAATAAGAATTACTGGAACTTACTGTTTATGTTCATTAAATGAGTTATGTTACCAGGAAAAGGTCAAAAAAAGTCTTAAGATACCACACTAGGTGGCTAGGATTTAAGTAATATGAATCATTTTGTACTAGGACATTATTTAAATACCCTACTCATATTCCACTGTGCTAACATTCATTATAACACACCTGGGCAGAAATGAATATGACAGCATCCAGAGGCTACACCTGGATTTCTTTAACAAAGGATTTGAACACTTTATTTGAACTTAAATCTTAGAGTCTCAGATATAGAAAATGTCTTCCTTTGTCCCTAACTCAGATTGCATCCAAATGAGTAAATGTGAGGTTAGACAGAATAATATTAAGAAAAAGAAATTCAAAGGGAAAGAAATAGGGGGAAAGAAGATGTTATTTATTTATTTTTCTCTTCACTGAACTGATAACTGTTTAAGGACTTGAACGTTGTCATATTCATTTCTGTATCCCCTGATTCTGTCACAGTAGGTAGTATTTAGTATGACTGGATCGATGAATAGAAGGGTGGAAGAATTAATTTAAAATATATAAAATGAACAAAATAATAAGGCAGAACACATTTTGATGGGGATAAAAATGATGTGAAAAGGAGAAATGAAAAAATAAAGTATGTATATTGAAGCAAAAATTCAAATTTATAGCAGAAACAAATTAAATTGGCTCATAGGTCCAATGTTGCAAATAGTAGCTTCCATTCATTCAGCTAATAAAGCTTGTGTCTTACCAGGGATTTGAGGAAGAAAACTTTACTGCCATTTTCTCTTCCTTTTCCCCTGTGATAAGACTACAAACTCCTATAAGCATCAAATGAAAATAAAAAGAGGGAGAATGGCATTGAAACATGTAAATTATCATATGTGAAATAAATTGCCAGCCCAGGTTTGATGCTTGATACAGGGTGCTCAGGGCTGGTGCACCAGGATGACCCAGAGAGATGGAATTGGGAGGAAGGTGGGAGGGGGGTTCTGGAAGGGGAACACATGTATACCCATGGCAGATTCATGTCACTGTATGGCAAAACCAGCACGATAATGTAAAGAAAAAATAAATAAATAAAATTAAAAAAAGAAAAAGAGGCATGTTAAATACCAATTACAATTTTAAAACGTTTTCCAGACAAGATGCTGCATGTTGCCTGCATTCATAGAACTGGTACATCACTTAAGGCATTTTCAGGATGGGAACAGCTCCCTAAAATATTGGCTTGTGGTTCCAAGAAGCAGTTACTTTCTCTCCATAAGCTCAGTGTACATACTTAGCAACATAGAGTGCCCAACACTCTCTAATTCTTTTTTTTTTTTTTTGATTAGCAGCTATGGAGAAGAAGTATTCAGAGCCCAGGTTGTACATGGAATATATTATGTCTACAAGTCTCAAAGCAAACATTCAAGTAGATTCTCCAGGTATACATAATAGGCTGAAAGAAAGGTGAGGAAAAAATGTGGAATGGTTTTACATTTCATCATTTTCTCTTTTGTGTAAGTACTAAAATACATATAGCTGAACTCAATAATAACTAACATTATCCACCATCATATACAAAAATAAATTCAAAATGATTAAAGACCTAAATGTAAGGCTGGAAAACTTCTAGATGAAAACAGGCAGAACACTCATTGACATAACTCATAGCAATAATTTCTTTGGATCCATATCCTAAAGTAAAGGAAATAAAAGCAAAAATAAATAAACAAATGTGACCTAATTAAACTTAAAAGCTTTTGCACAGAACAGGAAACCATCGACAAAAGAAAGAGACAACTTAATGAATGTAAGAAAATATTTGCAAAAGATATGACTGATAAATGACTAATATCCAACATATATAAGCAGTTCCTACAACTCAACATCAAAAAAACAAAAAATTCACCTAAAGATGGGCAGGGAAAAACTGAGTAGACATTTTGCCAAAGAGGAATGCTGATGGGTAATAGGCACATAAAAAGATATTCAGCATTACTACTCATCAGGGAAATGCAAATCAAAACTGTGATGAAATATCACCTTAGACCTGTTTCAATATAGTGAAAATGAGTATACTACCCAAAGCAATCTATAGAGTCAATGCAATTCCTATCAAGCTACCAGAGGTCTTTTTCAGAGAATTAGAACAAATAATTTCACAATTTGTATGGAAATACAAAAA
>ML661935.1:3959433-3997113 GCA_007570785.1 Antilocapra americana
TGTACTAGTTTGCATTCCCACCAACAGTGTAAGAGGGTTCCCTTTTCTCCACATCCTCTCCAGCATTTATTGCTTGTAGACTTTTGGATGGCAGCCATTCTGACTGGTGTAAAGTGGTACCTCATTGTAGTTTGAATTATAGGGGTCCCAGAAGAAGAAGAGAAAAAGAAAGGGTATGAGAAAACTTTAGAAGAGATTATAGTTGAAAATTTCCCCAACATGGAAAAGCAAATAGTCCATCAAGTCCAAGAGGCACAAAGAGTCCCATACAGGATAAACCCAAGTAGAAACACACTAAGAAACATATTAATCAAACTAACAAAGACTAAACACAAATAAAGAAGATTAAAAGTAGCAAGGGAAAAGCAGCCAGTAACATACAAGGGAAACCCCATACAATTAACACCTGATCTTTCAGCAGAAACTCTGCAGGCCAGAAGGGATTGGCAGTATATATTTAAAGTACTAAAAGGGAAAAATCTACAACCAAGATTACTGTACCTGGAAGGATCTCATTCAGAATTGATGGAGAAATAAAAAGCTTTTCAGACAAGCAAAAATTAAGAGAATTCAGTACCTCCAAACACATATAGACTGAAAGTGAGAGTATGGAAAAATATATTCCATGCAAATGGGAAGCAAAAGAAAGCTGCAGTAGCAATCCTCATATCAGACAAAATAGACTTTAAAATAAAGACGATTATAAGAGATAAGGAAGGACACCACATAATGATCAAGGAATCAACCCAAGAGGAAGACATAACAATTGTATATATCTAGGCATCCAACATAGGAGCATCTCAATACATAAGACAAACACTAACAGACATAAAAGGAGACATTAACAGTAACATAATAATAGTAGGAGACTTTAACACCCCACTCACACCAAAGGACAGATCATCAAAACAGAAAATTAATAAGGAAACACGAGTTTTAAATGATACATGAGATGAGATGGATCTCACAGATATCTTCAGGACATTCCATCCAAATGCAGAAGAATACACCTTCTTCTCAAGCACACATGGAACATTCTCCAGGAAAAACTACATCTTGGGTCAGAAATCAAACCTCAGTAAATTTAAGAAAATTGAAAGAGTATCAGGCATCTTCTCTGACCACAATGCTATGAAACTAGGTATCAATTGCAAGAAAAAAAGTGTAAGAAATACAAATACATGGAGACAAAACAACATGTTTCTAAATAAGCAACAGGTTACTGAAGAAATCAAAAAGGAAATAAAAAAATTTCTAGAAACAAATGTAGTGAAAACATGACAACTAAAAACCTATGGGATGCAGCAAAAGCAGTTCTAAGAGGGAAGTTTATAGCAATACAATCATATCTCAAGAAACAAGAAAAATATCAAACACAACCTAACTTTACACCTAAAACAACTGGAAAAAGAAGAACAAAAATAAACCAAAATAAGTAGAAGGAAAGAAATCACAGAGATCCAAGCAGAAATAAATGAAAAAGAAATGAAAGAAACAATAGTAAAGATTAATAAAACTAAAAGCTGCTTCTTTGAGAAGATACACAAAATTGACAAAACTTTAGCCAGACTCATCAAGAAAAGAGAGAATCAAATCAACAAAATTAGAAATGAAAAAGAATAGGTTACAACAGACAATGCAGAAATAGAAAGGATTAGAATATACTATTATGAACAACTATACGGCAATGAAATAGATAACCTGGAAGAAATGGACAGATTCTTAGAAAAGTTCAATCTTCCAAGACTGAACCAAGAAGAAATAGAAATTATGAACAACCCAATTATAAACACTGAAATTGAACCTGTGATTAAAAAAATCTCTCAAAAAAAAAAAAAAGCCCAGGGCCAGATGGCTTCACAGGAGAATTCCATCAAACATTTAGAGAGGAGCTAATGCCTTTCCTTCTAAAACTCTTTCAAAAAACTGCAAAGAAAGGAACACTTCCAAACTTATTCTACAAGGCCACATCACCCTGTTATGAAAACCAGACAAAGACAACACAAAAAGAGAAAACTACAGGACAGTATCACTGATGAACATAGATGCAAAAATCCTCAACAAAACTTCAGCAAACAGAATTCAGCAACACATCTAAAAGCTCATACACCCTGATCACATTGGGTTCATTCCAGGGATGCAAGGATTCTTCAATATAAACAAATCAATCAATGTGATACACCATGTTAACAAATTGAAAGGTAACAACAATATGATCATCATAATAGATGAAGAAAAAGCCTTTGACAAAATCCAGCACCAATTTATGATTAAAACTCTTCAAAAAATGGACACAGAAGGAACCTACCTCAACATAGTAAAGGCCATATATGATAAGCCTGCAGCAAACATTATTCTCAAAGGTGAAAAACTGAAAGCATTCCCCCTAAGATCAGGAGCAAGACAAAGATGTCCACTTTCACCACTATTATTCAACATAGTTCTGGAAGTCTACAACAATCAGAGAAGAAAAAGGAATCTAGATCAGAAAAGAAGAAGTAAAGCTGTCACTGTTTGCAGATGACATGATACTGCACATAGAAAATCCTAAAGATAGTACCAGAAAATTACTAGAGCTAATCACTGAATTTAGCAAAGTTGCAGGATATAAAATCAATACACAGAAATCACTTGCATTTTTATATACTAACAATGAAAAATCAGAAAGAGAAATTAAGGAATCAACCCCATTCCACATTACAACAAAAAGAATTAAATATCTAGGAATAAATTTACCTAAGGAGACAAAAGAACTGTACACAGAAAATTATGACACTAATGAACGAAATCAAAGATGACATAAACAAACAGAGAGATATCCCATGTTCCTGGGTAGGAAGAATCAATATTGTGGAAATGATGATACTACCAAACACAATCTACAGATTTAATGCAATCCCTATCAAATTACCAATGGCATTTTTCACCGAACTAGAACAAAAAATTTCACAATTCACATGAAACACAAAATACTCTGAATAGCCAAAGCAGTCTTGAGAAAGAAGAATGGAGCTGGAGGAATCAATCTTCCTGATTTCATATTATACTACAAAGCTACAGTCATCAAGACAGTATGGTACTGGCACAAAAACAGAAACATAGACCAATGGAACAAGATAGAAAGCCCAGAGGTAAATCCATGCACCTAAGGGTACCTTGTTTTTGACAAAGGAGGCAAGAACATACAATGGGATAAAGACAGCCTCTTCAATCAATGGTGCTGGGAAAACTGGACAGCTACATGTAAAAGAAGGAAATTAGAACACTTCCTAACACCACACACAAAGATAACCTCAAAATGGATGAAAGGCATAAATGTAAGACCAGAAACTATAATACTCTTAGAGGAAAACATTGGTAGAACACTCAGTGATGTAAATCAAAGCAAGATCCTCTATGACCCACCTCCTAGAGTAATGGAAATGAAATCAAAAGTAAATAAGTGGGACCTAATTAAACTAAAAAGCTTTTGCACAGCAAAGGAAACTATAAGTAAGGTGAAAAGACAACCCTCAGAATGCGAGAAAATAATAGCAAATGAGACAAACTGACAAAGGATAAATTTCCAAAATATATGAGCTGCTCATACAACTCAATACCAGAGAAACAAAAAACCCAATTAAAAAAGTGGGGAAAAGACCTAAACAGACATTTCTCAAAAGAAGACATACATATAGCTAACAAATACATGAAGAGATGCTCAACATCACTCATTATCAGAGAAAAGCAAATCAAAACTACAATGAGATATCACCTCACACTGGTCAGAATGGCTCTCATCAAACAGTCTCCAAACAATAAACGCTGGAAAGAGTGTGGAGAAAAGGGAATGCTCTTGCACTGTTGTTAGGAATGTAAATTGATACTGCCACTGTGGAATACAGTATGGAAATTCCTTAAAAAACTAGGAATAAAACCACCACATGACCTATCAATCTGACTCCTAGGCATATACCCTGAGGAAACCAAAATTGAAAGAAACTAATGTATTCCATTGTTCATTCCAGCACTATTTACAATAGCTAGAACATGGAAGCAACCTAGATGTCTATCAACAGATGAACAGATGAAGAATTTGTGGTACATATACATAAGAGAATATTACTCAGCCATAAAAAGGAACACATTTGAGTCAGTTCTAATGAGGTCGATGAACCTAGAATCTATTATACAGAGTGAAATTAGTCAGAAAGATAAAGGTAAATACCATATTTAAATTCTTAAAGAGATGGGAATACCAGACCACCTGACCTGCTTCTTGAGAAACCTGTATGCAGGTCAGGAAGCAACAGTTAGAACTGGACATGGAACAACAGACTGGTTCCAAATAGGAAGAGGAGTACATCAAGGCTGTATATTGCCACCCTGCTAATTTAACTTATGTGCAGAGTACATCATGAGAAACGCTGGGCTGGAGGAAGAACAAGCTGAAATCAAGATTGCCTGGAGAAATATCAATAACCTCAGATATGCAGATGACATCACCCTTATGGAAGAAAGCGAAGAGGAACTAAAGAGCCTCTTGATGAAAATGAAAGAGGACAGTGAAAGAGTTGGCTTAAAGCTCAACATTCAGGAAACTAAGATCATGGCATCTGGTCCCATCACTTCATGGCAAATAGATGGGGAAACAGTAAAATAGTGGCTGACTTTATATTTCTGGGCTCCAAAATCACTGCAGATGGTGACTGCAGCCATGAAATTAAAAGATGCTTACTCCTTGGAAGGAAAGTTAGGACCAACCTAGACAGCATATTAAAAAGCAGAGACATTATTTTGCCAACAAAGGTCTGTCTAGTCAAGGCTATGGTTTTTCCAGTGGTCATGTATAGATGTGAGAATTGGATTACAAAGAAAGCTGTGCTTTGAAGAAATGATGCTTTTGAACTGTGGTGTTGAAGAAGCCTCTTGAGAGTCCTTTGGACTGCAAGGAGATCCAACCAGTCCATCCTAAAGGAGATCAGTCCTGGGTGTTTGTTGGAAGGACTGATGTTGAAGCTGAAACTGCAATACTTTGGCCATCTGATTCGAAGAGTTGACTCATTTGAAAAGACCCTGATGCTGGGAAAGATTGAGGGCAGGAAAAGAAGGAGACAACAGAGGATGAAATGGTTGGATGGCATGACCAACTCAATGGACATGGGTTTGGGAGGACTCTGGGAGTTGGTGATGGACAGGGAGGCCTGGCATGCTGTGATTCATGGGGTCGCAAAGATTCAGACACAACAAAGTGACTGAACTGAACTGAATGCATATATACACAATCTTAAAAAATGGTACTGAGGAATTTATTTACAGGGCAGCAATGGAGAAACAGACATAGAGAACAGACTCATGGACATGGGGAAAGGGGAGGTTAGGGTGAGATGTATGGAAAGAGTAATATGGAAACTTATATTACCATATGTAAAACAGATAGCCAACGGGAATTTGCTGTATGGCTCAGGAAACTCTAATAGGGATTCTGTATCAACGTAGAGAGGTGGGAAGGGAGGGAGATGGGAGGGAGTTTCAAAAGGGAGGGGATATATGCATACCTATGGCTGATTCATGTTGAGGTTCGACAGAAAACAGCAAAATTCTGGAAAGCAATTATCCTTCAATAAAAAGTAAATTATAATAAAAAATAAAAAGATAGCTAGATAAATAAATCAGAGAAGGCAATGGCACCCCACTCCAGTCCTCTTGCCTGGAAAACTCCACGGACAGAGGAGCCTGGTGGGCTGCAGTCCATGGGGTCCCTAAGAGTCAGACACGACTGAGAGACTTCAGTTTCACTTTTCACTTCCATGCATTGGAGAAGCAAATGGCACCCCACTCCAGTGTTCTTGCCTGGAGAATCCCAGGGACGGGGGAGCCTGGTGGGCTGCCCTCTGTGGGGTCGCCCAGAGTCGGACACGACGGACGTGACTTGGCAGCGGCAGCAGCAGATAAATAAACTTGAACTCAATAACTAATTCAAAGGTTCTGGGACTTAAAACTGTAATGAGAACCAGACTGATTAAATGACCCCCCTCAATCCTCCCCTAGCCCAGGATCGCTGATAATACTGCAGCACTTTTCCAACACTTTTGTTACTGATGCTAAGTTCCTCATTAGCATTCTGAAGAACACTTTCTCAAGTTCTTCAAAGAGAAGGACTTGATATCAATCCTTAAAGCTAAAGACCAGACCTAACCCATGGCAAGAAGTAGGTGCTCAGTTCTTACGAAATTAGTAAAGCAGCACATTATATATATATATATATATATCTGTTATGTAAAAATTATGTTGGCCACAACACAGAATGTGTCTTTAAAATTCACTTCATCTTATTAATTCACAGAAATATGAACCTTCATTGCAAGTTTTGAAGGGGGAAAAAGTTGAAGAAAACTTAAACTCACCTCTATTTTTTAACAACGGTCAATGAGATACTTTTATACTTGTACATAAACATTACACGAGGTTTTTCTAAGGCATGTTACCTAAAATATATGCTAAGGAATTTGTTTTTATAATTCCACATGAGGTGCACCTCTTTTTAGCTCGTATTTCAAGGGCATTATATATTTTCCAAATGGGAATGCTTCATTCCTATTATGCTCATTCTGCTTTACTCTCTTAAATAAATACATGAGAAGAGCAAGGACTTCCAATGATAAAGTATCAGAACTCATAGTGCTTCATGATCCAAAACTTCCACTTTCAGAAACTTACTCTGGTAAAATATGTATATCGAAATACAAAGATATATGTAGGGCATTCATGTAAGCATTATTTGTACAAAAAAGAAACAGAAAAAATATCAACATCCATGAGTCAATGGTATGGTCATGGTATGGTCATAAAATTGCATCACAAAAGAATGATGTCACCATATGTACTGCCACAGAATGGTCACTAAGGAAACATACTAACCAAAACCAGCTGGCTCCTAGTAATTATGCACCAGACTCTATTCCAAATGGCTATGGCACAACAATACAGGGTTCCATCCCATTCCTTTCTCTGTGTGCAACTAGCACATACAAATAAATAGAAATGCTATACTCTTAGCAGTGGTTATATTCGGGTGTAAGAGTGTGGCCTTGAGTGAGTAGGCTGCTAATGGAGACTCATAACTGATTTTATAAATGCACGCCAAGTCTACATTTTTCACACAATTTTTAATTATGTGTTTTAAGTTTTAATTTTAAAACCAAACTCAAACAAAATAATGGCCAAAAGAGGATTAAACCTGGATTTTCAATCTTGATGACCATTAAGTTTATTTTATTTGTCCGTAGAAATTATACATTGGCAGTTTGTAATTCTTCTTTTCTACAGCATTTGAAACTCAACAGATGCTCTTAATCATGTCAGTATTCAGGTCCCATACACTAGCTTTGCTGTAACTAACAACAGGGTGGTGTTGTTCACAGAACTGTGGTCTCTAGAGAGACAAGTTTCTTTCATTAGGCAGTCTGTCCTCAAGGGCCAACCAAACAGGGACAGTGAGAGCCCAGTGTCTGCTGGCTCCATGCAGAGCTGACAATCACTTTGACTTCTTAAGCCAGTAAAATCAGTTTCTCTTCATCCAAGTTTATCATTAAGAAGCAGTTTCACATACATTACTGCATTTATGGTACAGAATTAGGTTGAAGAAAGCTGATCACCTAACATGATCACTAAACTCAGAAATCAGTGAAGAAGATTAAGCTAGAGGTAACTGTATGTAATCATGTATGTGTTTATAACATGTTATACATTTCATATCTACATATAAAATGTGTTTATGTATGATAGATGGGTATTATATTTAGTAGCTATAGATTAAATATAGACATGAAATATTATATAAATACATATAGAAATAGACATACATAGAAATGGACAAAAAACCCAAAGACATAGAACAATATAAGATTTAGGTTTCTTAAATCAAGGAAATAGACCAAAATATTACTCTGGGCTACTGAGACTTATGTGATCCCTACTAAATATTTTCCATCACGTTTTTTGGTATCTTTATCCAACATATACACAATTATCTCTACACTTTTTTTGTAATAGACTGATTTCACTGAAATTTTAGTTGTTTGTTTATAATCAAGGCCTATTCACTCACACCCAAGTATAATTTTCCAGGATACAGGCAAAAGAGGCCTGTGAATAATATTAGTATCATCATAATGGATTGTGTTATTCAAAATTAGAGAACTAGAATTAAAAGTCATCAGATATGAATATGCAGTGTCATTTTACTTCTCTAAGTCTCACAATACAATCTAAAATGTGTCATTAATATACTTCATGAAAATAATTTTTACAACTGTTTCATTAGACTAAAGAAAAATTCTATACCTTTTCAGTCATAAGAATAACAGATCACATATAGTCATTTCACAACATAAACATGAATTGTATACCTTAGATACCAATTATTGAAAACTCTCCTCAAATCCAAATTTTCCATCTTTAGCATATGTTGATTTGCCTTAAATTTATTTTTTAAATGATTCAGATTGTCTTGAAATGATACGATGTATGCAACCATGATCTAGGATTACCTGGAGGGGAGCACATTTTAAGCCCTATATCACATGAACCCCAGTTCATCTTTCTTTAGACTAGCAACTACTTTCCAAAATGAACTATTTAAGAATCCTTGATTTTATTTAGTTAAAAGTGAGGGAGGTGAAGGGAGGATTAGATAAAGGTGAAGGAAGGTGACTAGTTTGAAAACACCTGCCAGAGATTCACTGATCTGATAAACATCTTTCTTCCAACACGATGGCACTGCAGTTAAAGCACACTCTACCCAATGACATGCCTGCTGTCTGCCCTGCAGCATCACCTCTGCTATACACCATACAGTATTCCCCAGCTTCAGTCTCAAATATTACTGCTCCTTTTTGTCCATATCTGCTGGCTCAGGAGTCCTTTCTAAAAATATGACCTATGCCCAGGTAACTGAATCCTGAGTCTTCCAATCCTAGCCATCGCTCCAATGGATCTGGCCCTTCCCCATACATATTAACATATTTGCTGGGGTTTTAGTATCCCCCTCTCCTCAAGATCATTTCATTTAGTAGGTACCTTGCTCTCCCATGTTATTCAACCTGGGTCAGGCCCCTTCAGTCCGCCCTAGTCTACCTCTGTGTGGACAGAGGACACTAGATTCTCAGGTCCTCCTTTACCTGAAGATCTTGAGCACTCTTCCAAATAGTTGCACATTCTTCTTAGAAGGCAGACGCAAATTTCCTATTTGTCACAAATCAAAACCCATGTGTAACTTGCGATTTCATTACAAGACACAGAAATGACGTATTTAAAAATGAAAGGGGATTCATTGGCTGTGTAATTGGAAACCCAGTAGGGTTGACCTTAATATTGCTTGCCTTAGCAATTTAATGAGATCAACAGCTATCACAGTATAACCTGTGGACTTATAGCGGTCCTTAGAACTTTGCTGGGGTCTATAAAATCAAAATTGACTATGTAGTAATATTAAAATAATTTTAGTCTTTTTCATTGTCATTGTCTCACCAGTTTACAGAGAAGCTTTCTAGAGGCTACATGACATGATGCGTTACAACAGACTGGATGCACAAGGAGATGTGAAAATCGAGCCATTTTCTAGTAAGTCAGACATGAAATTTGCAAAAACGTAAAACGATGCCACTCTTCTCACTTTTTTCTCTTTCAGAGATGCTATTCTTTTAAAAATTATTTCTTATCAAAAATGTTTGCTTACATCATGAGCCATAACCTAATCCAGGAAAACAGGTATCTCTTGATCCTTCTATAATAACTAACAGGACCCACGAATGACTATTGTTGGTGTTCAGCTGCTCAGTTGTGTCCGACTCTCTGTGAGCTCATGAACTTCAGCATGTCAGGCTTCCCTGTCCTTCACCATCTCCTGGAGTTTGCTCATGTCAGTTGAGTCAGTGGTGCCATTCAACCGTCTCATCCTCTCTTGTCCCTTTCTCCTTCTGCCTTCAATCTTTCCCAGCATCAGAGTCAGCTCTTCACATCAGGTGGCCAAAGTATTGGAGCTTAAGCTTTAGCGTCAGTCCTTCCAACGAATATTCAGGACTGATTTCCTTTAGGATTGACTGGTTTGATCTCCTTGCTGATCAAGGGACTCTCATGAGTCTTCTCCAGCACCACAGTCTGAAGGCATTCTTCGATGCTCAGCGTTCTTTATTGTCCAACTCTCACATCCGTACAAGACTACTGGAAAAACCACAGGTTTGACTGTATGGACCTTTGTTGGCAAAGTAATGTCTCTGCTTTTTAACACGCTGTCTAGGTTGGTCATTGCTCTTCTTCCAGGGAGCAGGTGTCTTTCAATTTCATGGCTGCAGTCACTGTCCACAGTGATTTTGGAGGCCAACAAAATAAAGTCTGTCGCTGTCTCCATTGTTTCTGCATCTGTTTGCCACGAAGTAATGGGACCAGATGCCATGATCTTTGTTTTGTGAATGTTGGGTTTTGAGCCAGCTTTTTCACTCTCCTCTTTCTTTGTCACTCTACAAGACCACAAGTTCTCCAAGGTGATCTTTAACAATTATATGCTTTATTAGATTATAAAATAAATAAATCATGCATTTATTGTGGTAATAATTTTTAACCTATCATGCATGAACTGAGCTCTAACCTAAGGAATTCTTGGTATTCACAGAAATCTGGAATAATCAGAAATACTTGCATCCACTGATTAAGTATTAAAATCTCTGGAAATCTAGTAAGCTTCTTTATTTCCACAATTCCAACTACCACCAATGCATAAAATATTAATCTTTAGCTTATACTTTTCCTTTGTGATTTATAATCATAGTTCTCCAAATCCATACAATTCTTCCATCTCAAATAAATAATAAGTAATATGGAGGTAATCAAAACAATAACTCTCTTGGCCCAGGTTCTCTAGAGAAACAGAATCAGTATGATATATCTAATATAAAAAGAGATTTATTATGAATGACTGGCTCACAATATTGCTGAGATTGAGAAGTCCCATGATCTGCTGTCTGCCAGATGAAGGCTTAAAAAAGCCACTGTAGTCCCAGTCCATGCCTGACAGTCTCAAAATTAGAGTAGCCAATGATGTAAGTCCCAGTCTGAGTCTTGTGGTCCAGGAACCATGAGTCCAAATGTTCCAGGGCAGATGAAGATGGATGTTCCCAAACAAGCAGAGAGAGCTAAGTCACACTTCTGGTTTTTTGACCCTCAACAGTCCACCCACACTGGTCCACTGACCTTCTTCAGTCAGCAGATAGACTAAAATGTTAACTTTTTTCAGAGACATTCAGAAATAATGTTTTACCAGTGATGAGGGCATTCCTTATCCTGGCTGACACACAAAATTAACCATCAAAGTAAATGTTACATATTTTATTATTGAAAGTTTCAAAGGAACTTCAAACTTCAATATACAATTGCTTTATATACATTCAAGTCTGATATTTCTATTCCATTATGTTTTCTGTTATTTTTAATCATCATTTACCAACAAACTGTGGAAAATTCTTAAAGAGATGTGAATATGAGACCACCTGACCTATCTCCTGAGAAATCTGTATGCAGGTCAAGAAGCAACAGTTAGAACTGGACATGGAACAACAGACTGGTTCCAAATCAGGAAAGGAATATGTTAAGGCTGTATACTGTCACCCTGCTCATTTAATTTATATGCAGAGTACATCATGAGAAATGCCTCATGATGGGTGGATGAAGCACAAGCTGGAATCAAGATTGCTGGGAGAAATATCAATAACCTCAGATATACAGCTGACGCCACCCTTATGGAAGAAAGCGAAGAAGAACTAAAGAGTCTCCTGATGAAAGTGAAAGAGGAGAGTGAAAAAGTTGTCTTAAAACTCAACATTCAGAAAACTAAGATCACGGCATCTGGTCCCATCATGTCATGGCAAATAGATAGGGAAAGAATGGTAACAGTGAGAGACTATTTTGGGGGGCTCCAAAATCACTGAAGATGGTGACTGCAGCCATGAAATTAAAAGACATCTGCTTCTTGGAAGAAAAGCTATGACCAACCTAGACAGCATATTAAAAAAGCAGAGACATTACTTTACCAACAAAAGTACATGGTCTAGTTAAAGCTATGGTTTTTCCAGTAGTCATGTATGGATGTGAGAGTTGGACTATAAAAAAACCTGAGCACAGAAGAATTGATGCTTTTGAACTGTGGTGTTGGAAAAGACTCTGGAGAATCCCTTGCACAACAAAGATCCAGGGCATCCTAAAGGAAATCAGTCCTGAATATTCATTGGAAAGATTGGTGCTGAAGCTGAAACTCCAATACTTTGGCCACCTGATGTGATGAACCGACTCACTGGAAAAGACCCTGATGCTGGGAAAGATTGAAGGCAGAAGGAGAAGGGGACAACACAGGATGAGATGGTGGGAGGCATCAGTGATGCCATGCACCTGAGTCTGAGTAGGCTCCAGGAGTTGGTGATGGACAGGAAGCCTGGTGTGCTGCAGTCCATGGGGTCACAAAGAGTCAGACACGACTAAGCGACTGAACTAACTAATATTTTCTGTTATTTTGAACCATCATTTGACCATTAACCAACTTGATACCTAGATTCATCATTTATTTTCTCAACAACTTCAGCAGTTGAATCACTGAGTCATGTAGTTTCTCAGACTTAAAATTTCTCTAGTATTTTTCTCCTTTCTCTCTATTCCCAGTGCCAGTGGTTTAGCTTTTAATTTGCCTTTAATTAGTCTCTCCTGGATTACTAGAAATAAGCACCACTTAAGGGAACAAATGTGATTATGTCATTCATCTGCTTAAAAGTTTAATGGCTCCCAATCACAGGATAACACATTATGTTCTTAATATGTCATTCAAACATTTCTTTATGTAGACCTTACACACTTTTCTACTGTGAACCTCCCTATCTTCCACAATGCACCAGATGCTCCAATCCTCATGCTTTTGTACATGCACCTCTTTGATTTGTATGACTGACAAAGAACTACTTAATATTCTAGACTCAACCCAGAGATCACTTGGTCTTTGAAATAAATCCCTAAAAGCTGAGGCAAAATTAAGCACTTTCTTGATAGGTTCCTGTTCATATCTCTACTACAGCACCTCCCTTGTTTCTATAATATTTTATTTCGGTTCCTTTGGTTGAATATAAGCTTGTGACAGCAGGAGTCTTTGTTTCTATTTTATGTCAATGTCATTGAGTCGGTGCTTAATAAATATTGGCAATAGCAAAGAATATGGTCACAGCAAAGATAAAGTTTACGACCACTTTGGTTCACTTTTTTACACCCAGATACTTCCTACAAATGGATGTTTAAGACGGTTTATGAAAACAACATACACAATAGTTTGGAAAGAAAAGTGTAAACTAAGATTAATAAAGGAACAGATTGTCAGTCTGAGTGACAAGAGCAGGGCAATGTCAGAGATGAAAAGAGAAAGAGGAAGACTCAAGGAAGAGAGATTAAAATGTCAATTTCCGCAGAGTTCAAAGACGATCAAAATGGAGAAAGGTCTTCTGGATGAGATAATTGGGCCATCACTAGTTTCCCTTGATTGAGTACTTTTAGTGAAGAAACAGGAGAGAATCTAGATTTCAGGGATTAACAAACTGTGGGTACTGAGAAGCATGAGTTGTAAATAAAAACTCACACACATGTTACCTCTTTCATAAGGGTAAGTCAGTTTTGTTCATAGAGATTATTACAGATTTTTAATTTTTGCTCTACTTGCTATAAGAATAAATAAAACAGGCTAGTTCTGGAAAATGTAAAAAAGTTATTCAACTAATACAGCACCAGACCACATTTTTTAAACTTTGAAGTTAAGAGCTTAGTAATGAAAGCTAATACCAAATATGCCAAATATGATCACTGAAACTGTCTAAATTTTAGACATTTTCTATCCATAACCAGTTAGCAAAATATGGTAACTTGTCGTTCAGTCGCTCAGTCGTGTCCGACTCTTTGCGACCCCACGGGCTGCAGCACGCCAGGCCTCCCTGTCCCTCACCATCTCCCAGAGTTTGCCCAAGTTCATGTCCATGGTAACTACACAATTGTTTCATACTGTTTTTAACTAATTCCACCTCCCAAATCTAATTTAGTATCCACTGTCCTCAGAGACATCAGGAAACTAGGAAACTGAGGGCAGTAACACCAAAAGACGGTTTGTAGGGTTAGTGAGTCCCTAAAAGAAGCCACTAGGGTCAGTTTTAAGATGTCAAGAGCGATACTGTCTCTGTCATCTAAAAGACAGCAACTAAAAGTAGTAAAAACGAAGATCCAAAACAAACAGCAATGATAATACTAATAGGTAAAAGTCAATGAGGATATACATCCTAGAAAATAGTTTGCATCTGCTTTAATCCTGCAACTATATTGCAAGTAGATTCTATTATCCCATTTTAAAGAAAAGTCGCAGAGACTAAGGTCAAAGCTCTGTTTTGTAACATGAATTGATTCTCTGAATTCATCTCTTATTAAAACAAGAATCTTCAACTATACTGAACACAAATATTTAGAAAATAAGAATGACAATATTCCAACAAATAGCATTTTATGCACACATATGTACAAACACTCATGCAGACACATGCTAAACTTTGGCCATCGATAGTGCAAAAGTAGCTAAGTCACGAAAATGAAATTCCTGGGCTTTACTCCTGATTCGTCTTGTGGGTCTTTACATATAGTACTTTTTCAAGGTCCTTATAAAATAAATAAAATAATAACCAAATGCTGATTTTATACAAGCAAAAATAACTAAGCAAAGAGGCATCAGGCTAGAAAGCAACTGTGTCTTCATTATTTGGACAAACCATACATTTTGCTCCTAAAGTATCTTTAAAAAGTCTGAAGCTTGCATGAGTGGACAAGTATGAGCTAGGTTCTTCTCCTTTACATATTTTTTAAAAATCTATTTTCTAGCTAGACAAAGAAATGGTTGTTTTCACAGGTTGTCTAGCTCATTTAGAGTTTCCAGAGCAAGAGGTATAGGACTTGCCCTTGATAGAGAGACAATGAAGGGAAGCTTCTGAATATTTCATAGAGCTAGAAAATCCTACAGTTAATATTCTCTTGAGCTTGCACAGTGCTGACTTTGAAAGAAACCCAAAGTGTCTCTTCCACATTGTAGAATTTTAAAAATGCTGTATACTTTAAAATGACACTCACATCTTGCATTGGTTTCGTCCTTAAAGGTAAAACATTTCTTTTAACCTATGTGCTACAAGTCCTTAGTTAATCAGGAAAAGGTAACTTTGACCTGGGCTTTATGCTTTTGTTAATGTCTCATTTTTTATCACTTTATTTCTTGTTTTTAGAACTTCAACAATTTGGCAACAGCTCAAGTTTTATCTAGGTTTTGTTTTATTCTGCTTTGTCACTTTTGTTTGTTTGAATCAAGAACACATTTTAGGAATGCTAAGCAAATCAGCCATCTAATGCTATTTTAACAGTTTTTGCACATCCAACATGCTTTGTTGATTTTGATTTTATAAATGTGGAAATTTCCTTAAGTTTTGAAAGAACTAGGACTGGAGAAGGAACCCCCATACAAAAAAGTCCTTCTCAAATGGTTACAGTAATCCTTCACTGAATATATTTAATGATCTACTGTTTTGTTTCTTCTCTGTTCTGCAATTGTATTAACTGTGCAAGAGTCTAATTCAATTCAGTAAATGTTTCTTGTTTCACTACTAAGTTGAAGCCTCTCTGCCTGAGATTCTGGAGAAACCAAGCCAAGTTCTTATATACAAAGAGCATGTATTTGTGGGGGGATATAAAAAAATAAATGCCTCAAACAGAGATAAAAATAGTTCATTCAATAAGAAAGAGACAAAATGTTTAAAAGTCAGTCATCCACCCACCCTATATTTCTCCAATTAGAGCACCCAACTCTCAGAGAGTTGCAAGCCAATTCAAATGGATATTTCATGTTCTCATTCTCAAAAGCAGTAAACACTAAAGGTCCTCCTCTTTGAGATATTCACAGTAACTGATTTCCAGGCTACCATGTTCTCCCTACTTCTCTGGACAATACTTCCAAGTTTTCTGTGCTAGGTCCTCCCTTCCACTTGATCTCCAAATGATGGAACAACAAACAATTTGGCTGCAGACTCATTTCTATATCTAGGTGACCTCATATGGTCCAGGGAATACAAATTCATCCATTTGCTTCTGATTCCAAACTTTTATCCCCAGCTCTGGCCTTGCTGAACTCTAGATTGCATTCTTGCTCAATGGCTTTCTTGTCATTGTCACTGGACATGATGTTAAGTAGGTTCACCAAATTTTTTAATTTCCCTCTGATCCGTTCTTTCTCTCATCCTCTTTATCTCAGTAGAAAGAACACTGGAGGATATCTCAGTAGATAGATCCAACATTGGTAGATATCTCAGTAGATAGATCTAACCAGTCAATCCTAAGGTCCTGAATATTCATTGGAAGGACTGATGCTGAAGCTGAAACCCCAATACTTTGGCCACCTGTTGCGAAGAACTGACTCATTGGAAAAGACTCTGATGTTGGGAAAGATTGAAGGCGAGGAGAGAAGGGGATGACAGAGGATGAGATGGCTGGATGGCATCAAGGACTTGATGGACATGAGTTTGAGTAAGCTCTGGTAGCTGGTGATAGACAGGGAAGCCTGGCATGTTGCAGACCATGGAGTTGCAAAGAGCTTGACACAACTGAGGGAATGAACTGAACTGAGAAAATTGGTGTGTGTGTGTGCTCAGTTGTGTCCGACTCTTTGTGACCCATGGACTGCAGCTCATCAGGCTCCTCTGTCCATAGAATTTTCCAGTCAAGAATACTGGAGTAGGTTGCTATTTCCTTCTCCAGGGGATTTTTCCCAACCCAGGGATTAAAGCCACATCTCTTGCATCTTCTGCATTGCAAGCAGATTCTTCACCACCACATCACCTGGGAAGCCCTGGAACACTGGTACTCAAGTCAAAACTGAGAGCTCATCTTAGTCCTTCCTTTTCCTTCTAACTTCAGGGTCTAATTCACCAACTCACTGGAGTCAGGAGGCAATCACCCTTTGAGAAATCACCAGTCTTTAATTAATCTCCTTACTCCCGTGCTTCCAGACAGGAAAAGGTATTATAGTTATTTATTGCTATGTGAATATTACCTCAAACTTAGCAAATTAACAGATATTTATTATTCCAATTTAATATCAGTCAGGGTGGTAAGGGTGGTTCTGGCACAGGGCTTCTCATGAGATTGCAGTTAAGACTTCAGCTAGGAGCTGTGGTCACTAGAGGCTTACCCGGGGCTGGCATATCTATTTCTAAGGTAGAACAGTCATAGTCTACTTCCAGGAGACCTCAGTTCTTACTGTCTATTGAGAGAAGGCCTTACTTTCTTACCGTGTGGGCCCCTTTCCACAGAGCTCCTTGAGGGCCTTCAAAACATCCCAGCATGGCAGCTGCCCACACCAGGGGTCCATGACGAATCCAAGAGAGAGAAAAAACAAGGAAGAAAAGGTAACGTTTTTTATGACCTAGTCTCAGAAGCTACTTTTTGCACCATCACTTTCTCCACATTCTGTCTGTTAGAAACAAATCACTAAATTCAGGCAACTTTCAAAAGGGAAAAGTCAAACGCCACTTTTGGAGAGAGAAATATCAAGAATCAGGGGAACATTGTAAAACCACCACAGCCTTTCTTTGCCCAGAGTGCAGGGCCTTTCTACAAAACAATTCTGAGACATAACATGTGGAGAGTGGAATTAAAGGGTTCTGAAAATGATTGATTCAAGAATCCAGAGTTTGTGCAGATACCAATGCAGAGAATAATCTTTACTAAAAGAAATCTAGGTGGAAAAACCGAATGTTAGCAAGAAAGACCAGAAGAGATTCAAAAATTCTCTGGGTAATTTCAATGAAAAGGGATCAATTCAGTTCAGGTCAGTTCAGTCGCTCAGTCGTGTCCGACTCTTTTGAGAGCCCATGAATCCCAGCAGGCCAGGCCTCCCTGTCCATTACCAATGCCCTGAGTCCACCCAAACCCATTTCCATCGAGTCGGTGATGCTATCCAGCCATCTCATCTTCTGTCGTCTCCTTCTCCTCCTGCCCCCAATCCTTCCCAGCATCAGGGTCTTCTCCAATGTGTCAGCTCTTCGCATGAGGTGGCGAAAGGACTGCAGTTTGAGCTTCAACATCAGTCCTTCCAATGAACACCCAGGACTGATCTCCTTTAGGATGGACTGGTTGGATCTCTTTGCAGTCCAAGGGACTCTCAAGAGTCTTCTCCAACACTACAATTCAAAAGTATCAATTCTTCGGTGCTCAGCTTTCTTTATAGTCCAACTCTCACATCCATACATGACTACTGGAAAAACCATAGCCTTGACTAGATGGACCTTTGTTGGAAAAGTAATGTCTCTGCTTTTTAATATGCTGTCTAGGTTGGTCATAACTTTCCTTCCAAGGAGTAAGAGTCTTTTAACTTAATGGCTGCAATCACCATCTGCAGTGATTTTGGAGGCCAGAAAAATAAAGTCAACCACTGTTTCCACTGTTTTCCCATCTATCTGCCATGAAGTGATGGGACCAGATGCCATGATCTTAGTTTTCTGAATGTTGAGCTTTAAACCAACGTTTTCACTCTCCTCTTTCACTTTCAGCAAGAGGCTGTTCAGTTTTCTTAGCTTTCTGCCATAAGGGTGGTGTCATCTGCATATCTGAGATTATTGGTATTTCTCCTGGCAATCTTGATTCCAGCTTGTGCTTCCTCCAGCCCAGCATTTCTCATGATGTACTCTGCATATAAGTTAAATTAGCAGGGTGACAATAAACAGCCTTGACAGACTCCTTTTCCTATTGGGAACAAGTCTGTTGTTCCATGTCCAGTTCTATCTGTTGCTTTCTGACCTGCATACAGGTCTCTCAAGAGGCAGGTCAGGTGGTCTGGTATTCTCATCTCCTTCAGAATTTTTCACAGTTTATTGTGATCCACACAGTCAAAGGCTTTGGCATAGTCAATAAAGCAGAGGTAGATGTTCTTCTGGTACTTTCTTGCTTTTTTGATGATCCAGCAGATGTTGGCAATTTGATCTCTGGTTCCTCTGCCTTTTCTAAAACCATCTTGAACATCTGGAAGTTCATGGTTCACGTATTGCTGAAGCCTGGCTTGGAGAATTTTAAGCATTACTTAACTAGCTTGTGAGATGAGTGCAATCATATGGTAGTTTGAGCATTCTTTGGCATTGCCTTTCTTTGGGACTGGAATGAAAACTGACCTTTTCCAGTCCTGTGGCCACTGCTGAGTTTTCCATATTTGCTGGCTTACTGAGTGCAGCACTTTAACAGCGTCATCTTTCAGGATTTGAAATAGCTCAACTGGAATTCCATCACCTCTACTAGCTTTGTTAGCAGTGATGCTTTCTAAGGCCCACTTTACTTCACATTCCAGGATGTCTGGCTCTAGGTGAGTGATCACACCATCATGATTATCTGAGTCTGAAGATCTTTTTTGTACAATTCTTCTGTGTATTCTTGCCACCTCTTCTTAATATCTTCTGCTTCTGTTAGGTCCCTAACATTTCTGTCCTTTATTGAGCCCATCTTGGCATGAAATGTTCCTTTGGTATCTCTAATTCTCTTGAAGAGATCTCTAGTCTTTCCCATTCTATTGTTTTCCTCTATTTCTTTGCATTGATCGCTGAAGAAAGCTTTCTTATCTCTCCTTGCTATTTTATGGAACTCTTCATTCAGAAGGGAATATCTTTCCTTTTCTCCTTTGCTTTTCGCTTCCTGTCTTTTCACAGCTATTTTAAGGCCTCCTCAGACAGCCATTTTGCTTTTTTGCATTTTTTTTTCTTGGGGATGGTCTTGATTCCTGTCTCCTCTACAATGTCATGAACCTCCATCCATAGTTCATCAGGCATTCTATCAGATCTAGTCCTTTAAATGTTTCTCACTTCCACTGTATAGTCATAAGGGATTTGATTTAAGTCATACCTGAAAGGTCCATGGTTTTCCCTACTTTCTTCAATTTCAGTCTGAATTTGGCAATAAGGAGTTCATGATCTGAGCCACAGTCAGTTCCTGGTCTTGTTTTTGCTGACTGAGATGGTCTAAATGTATAACCTACAGGAACAAACCTTCCTTCAAATGAGAAAAGCTTCAGAACATGGATAAACTTGGCAGTAGAGGGGAAAGTGAAAAGCACCTCTTTTCAAGGAATGGCAAAAGGAGGCCCAGCTAAATAAAAGCAATCTCAGGAAAAGTTAGGTTTCACTTAGACAAGAAGGTGGATGAATGACAGGAATGTGAGCTATAAACTATATTAGTCTGGTCCACAGGCTAGGTGACTTAAACAAAACATCAGAAATTTATTTCTTGCAATTCTGGAGGCCAGAAGTACAAGAGGAAGGTGGGTTGTTTCTGATAAGACCTCTTGTCCTGGCTTGCAAATGGCTACCTCCTCCCTCATCATTACGTAGTCTTTCTTTTGTGTCTGTTCATTCCTGATAGCTCTTTCTCTTCTCATAAAAAGATAATGGTCTTGTTGGACTAGAGTTCAACCAGTATGGCCTCATTTAACCTTAATTACTTGCTTAAAGGCTCTGTCTCCAAATACAGTCATATTAACTGTTGGGGCTTCAAAATAGGAATTTGCAGTGTCGATCAGGAGACACAATTCAGTCCTTAATACTGAACTGGTTAATTCATAGTCAAAGTGCATTGTGGGTTTAATGTGACCACGTGATAAAAGAGAAGAGCATCACAGTCCAGGTTGCTGTAGGCACAGGAAGGAGTTAGAACAGATGTTAAGAAAGTGGGTACACATAATATGGAATGAGATCAGAAAGCAAGCATACAGAGTCAGATTCAGATTGGAAGGTAACTGACAAATCATGGGGTGTCGATCTTCAAGCAAGAACAAACTGCAGTGCAGTGAGATGGAGAACATTCTGTATTGAGTGAGTATAATAAGAAGTTGGAAATTAGAAGTTATTCAATGTTCAATTTATATATTAGAAGTTTGGTTTGAATTGGGGCAAAATATTAGCCTTCTCAGAGCATCCACCTGCCTTGTCTGAGCCTGGAAGGGAAATTATTCTGCACACAGAAGTGATCTTCAACATCCAGATTGAAAGAAGGACAGTGATAGGAATGTGTTAGCAATAGGTTTAGGCTGGAAGGAGAAGCAGATCTGAATAAGCAGTAGCTTGTCATTTCATGAACTGAATCACCTCAAATACTTCATTCAATAAGTAATCATTGACAATGCTGGTGGCAAATTCAAGTAAATGTTTGAGATCCTTAAGCTTCTTTTTAAACATTCTGGCAGAACAGGCCTATACACCAGAGACAGGACAAATTCTGTCACAATTTATGACGAACATGTTCAGGCAGGTTAGAAGTTAAATGTGGAAAATTAGATGCAGAGGCAAGATTGATCAAGAATGTCTACACTTCCTTAGCATGCCAATGTATTAATTTTCAAAATCAATTATTATTTTTGCCCAACAGATGATTCACAATAATTTGGATGAATTTTGAAACATTTCAATTAAAATTACATAATTTTCACTTTCTTGGTGTTAAAAAAATGATTTCCTAACTATATGTTCCTAACAGTAGGGATACAATTAAAAAAAACAAAACCTACCCATCACATTCGAAACTATTATTAAATTGTTAAAATCAGATTGATTCCAGGGCTTCCCTGATGGCTCACCAGGTAAAGAATCTGCCTGTAATGCAGGAAACACAGAGACGCAGGTTCGATCCCTAGGTCAAGAAGATCCCCTGAAAAAGGAAATTACAACCCACTTCAGTATTCTTGCCCAAAAAATCCCAAGGATAGTCCATGGGCAACAGTCCATAGGGTCACAAAGAGTCAGACACGACTTAGTAACTGAACAACAAGACTGATTCCAAGGTAAATAAATACTGAGAAGCAAAAATTGATATATATGTCATTTAATCTTTCTTAGATTCTATTTTGAAATGAGCTTTCATTAGCTCTTTTTCCTTTATTCCATTACTTCACTCCTCTAAAGTGCTTATGATGCAGTCTCTCTTTGTAGATTCTAAAAGATTGTTCAGCTAAAAATGCCACATTGGATAAGCAATATCACCTCCCCATAGCACCTTTTAGTTTCTGCGACTCAGCTCCATGTTTTGGCTGTGACTGTTGGAATAAAGCATCCCAATTTTTCTTGAAATAATTATAACTTTTCATTTCCTGGAAAAAAGCTTGAGTATACTAGGATCTTCTGATCAAGAAGTATAGTAAGTGTTTCACCTAATTGTATTAGGAAGATAACAAATATTTGTCTAAACTGTGTTAAAAAGAAGATACAGAAATGTTTAACTTTTTGTTACTGTTGTTACTAGCTTATGATTTCTTTCCATTGAATTTTTGCTTGCTGTTGTCAGCAATGGCAATTGTTTTCAACAAGATAGATGCTTTCAAAAGTGGCCTTTGAAATGACAACAGAAATTATACTCAAAAATGTCATTTGCAAGTTTATTTATTGTGACAGGGTGTATAGCCTTTTAATTTTTAATTTAACTGATCAGAAATGTTCTCTTATTTTAAATTTTGAGGTTCCATGTTTGAATTTTGAAGACTTAACCCTAAATTAGCAGAAGGAAATGGCAACCCACTCCAGTATTCTTGCCTGGAGAATCCGAGAGACTGAGGAGCCTGGTGGTCTGCTGTCTATGGGGTCGCACAGAGTCGGACACGACCGAAGCAACTTAGCAGCAGCAGTAGCAACGCTAAATTAAAGTACACCATTTACAAATCTTACTCCAGGCAAAAGTTTTTGGTATGTTATTTAGATTTGAGTGTATACACTCTACTATACACACGTGTGTGCAGCATAGCACCCATATGCTATAAAAGTTATATAAAACTTTTGAAATTGTGTTTATATTTTCCCAAATAACACAGGCAACTAGATAGGTGGAAAATAGAAACTAATATCAGTGAATTTCTTTACCATTTGAGCATATTATAACCTTTACTCACTAATTTTATTAGCTAGTGTTTACATTATGAAAACAAAATACAAAATTAAATATAATTATCAGGATTTGAAAAATAGATTTCATTTGTAATGCAAGACTGAATCACTGGGATTCAATGAATCCCTAGTGGGGATGGAAACAATAACAATCAATGTTTTTTGGCTCCTTTTCTTCAAAAGACCCCAAATACAAAAGATTCAACAACAGTGTGAATGCAGTCATATTAGTGTGCATCTGGTAAAGCCCCATTTGATCTAAAGTTTTAGAAACTGATAAGCAATAAACTTAAATTTTATTACTTAGTCTTTATAAATTCTATATTATAATATTATAAATAAGCATGATATTGCCAGTTATTTGTTTGCTCTGAATTTTTAATTGTATAAATGCTCAAAGATAGCATTCCTTATGATCAGGCTTTTCATGACTTACTTAACTAAAACTACATTCTTGTTTTCAATTTGCTACAAATCCCATTTACGCCAATTATTCAAAATGAGAAATACAGTTATCAAAATCTTATCTTGCAACACTTAATATCAAATGCCTATCTCTTAAAAATAAGACATTATTCTTTTTTATAGAAATATAAGAATAATTCAAGAAGACCTAACTTTACAGTGGTAAAATTTGCTTCTCAGCCTTCCTTATGATGTTTTTTATCTTTACCATTTGGCATTATTTTTTATAGTTATCCAGTGTTTAAAGTGTCATAATAAAATTTCTACTTTGCCTGAAGTTGTGCTACAAATTTTGATTTTATATGATGTCTGATATAGTAAAAATTAATATTTTCCTATAGACAAAGTTCAAACTATAATGCACTCCTTACACCACATGAGAAATATAAAGTTTTATTTTAACAGAGCAAGATCACTTATAAGTTAAATAATACAAATGTCATAACCTATATCTAAAGTTTCCTAAATAATTTAAGCTTTGAGGCTATAATTGCAGTTGGAATAATTCACTTGCATATAAAAATGAAAAGTTTGGATACTAAATCCAGTAATTCACTTAACTTCAATTAATGTTAATGAAATAAATAGCACTCTATTACTATTTGAATGATACAGTCACATTACAGAGATCTGATTTTAAGCCATGTGTTCTTTCTCTTTAAGTAATTATTCATCATTTAATAAATAAACTTAAACTGCTAATTTCAATAAATCTAACATAGAACTGATCTATTAACTTGTCCATACTAGTTAATTGAAAATAAATAAAGATTTTTCAAACTTAATAGGACATGATTTAAAAGTGATATTGTTACCTTAAATATACCTAGTAACTGTATTACAAATTAGTTTTTGTCTATTACAAGTTAATAGAAAATGAAATTTTAGACCTATTAAGAACTTTAAAGCATTTTGCCTAAATCTATTCAATTCATGGATGAAAAAGGCCTAAGAAGTTAGGTCTCATGTCCAGAGTCACCAAGTTTGTGACAAAGTCTCTAAGTAATTTAAAAAATTTTAAACACAAGTAAACACATAAATTATAAAATAATGTAGTATATCATGTCCTGTTTGAGAAATTCAGTGGGCTCAGCGGTAAAGAATCCACCTGCCAATGCAGGAGATGCAGAAGACTTGGGTTTGATCCCTGGGTCAGGAAGACCTCCTGGAGGAGGAAGTGGTAACCCATTCCAGTGTTTTTGCCTGAAAAATCCTATGGACAAAAAAACTTGGTGGGCTACAGTCCACGGGGTCACAAAAGAGTTGGACAAGACTGAGCACACAAACAGTCTTCTCTATATGCATTTAACCAAACTTATTGAACACATGCAATAGGGAAGACCCAGGAAAAATCAGCTAACATGACAAGTATAAATAGAATTCTTTACCAACCGAGCCACAAGGGAAGCCCAAGAATACTGGAGTGGGTAGCCCACCCCTTCTCCAGCGGATCTTCCCAACCCAGGAATCGAACTGGAGTCTTCTGCATTGCAGGAGGACTCTTTACCAACTTGAGCTATCAGGGAAGCCCCTTATGCACATAGGGAGCCCCTAGAAAACTTCTGTTAAACTAAACTGGGTCTAATGGAATGATCATAAGGTTTATCTCTGAAGCAATGAAACCGATTTTCCAAGGAAGGAAAAACAATGGAAAATATACAGAGTATTAATAGACTCTACTAACCTGAGACAGAGTAGAGCCAATTATGCATACTTGGAGGGTTAAACCATGGTATGGAACGTGGTGGCATGTTACTGGGCTTCTGCTTCCCTGGTAGCTCAGACAGTAAAGGATCTGCCTGCAGTGCAGGAGACCCAGGCATGTCACTTGTGAAGTAAGTGATGGGTAATGAGTTGGATCCAAATAGGGAATGGTCTTAGATTCCATAACAAACACTGTGTATTTTGTGGTCACCATAGGTATCCAAGAAAAGCTGTAAATATGGTAGCAACATAAGGAACACTTTTTCATGAATTTTAATTTAATGAGAAGGAAGGAGTTTGGGGAGAAAAAACACTAAATAGAGTATATTCCAATCAACTAAGCAAGAGAAGATGAAGACATGAGGTAAAAGCCATGGCAGCAGCTGTGAGGGTGGAAAATGGAAACAGGTTCAGGATAGATTTCTGAGATGAAAAAGATAAAAGGGACAAATAAACTCTGCTAGGAATTATTTAATGAGGTGAGTTTGAAGAAAGCAGAAGTTAGAAACAATAAGAGGAGAAGCTATATAGACAAATTGTGCTGTGCTTAGTTGCTCAGTCATGTCCAACTCTTTGGGATCCCGCAGACCGCAGCCCGCCAGGCTGCTCTGTCCATGGGATTCTCCAGGCAAGAACACTGGAGTGGGCTGCCTTACCCTCCTCCAGGGTATCTTCCCAACCCAGGGATCAAACCCAGGTCTCCCCCATTGCAGGCGGATTCTTCACTATCTGAGCCACCACAGGAGCCCATATAGACAAATTAAGTGTGCCTTACTTCTGTGGGAATTGTCTACCAACAAAAAGACTACATTTGTGCTGATAAAGTTAAGTTCCAAAAAGCCAAAGGAGGAGCAAAATTTGAGGAGCAGAGTATTATTAACTAGTTACAAATATCAGGGAGAAATCAAAGAAAACTTAAGATGGGTCTTTGGACTTGGGTAATGGGAACTAATCAATAACGAGAATGGGTATCTTTTCAAGGGAGTATTCAGCCCAGAAGCAAACCAAGTTTAGAAATGACTGGCATATAGGAAAGAAGGGCTAACTGTTCTTCACAGAACTCAACCTAACAGGAAAACAGAGTCTTCAAGGGCAGGAACATTTCTAGAAGGTCTGCTTGTCTGCCTGGTTTCTGTCTTCTTTTAGAAGATAGTTTGAGTAGAATACTCAAAATAGGCAGAAAGAACGAAAATCAGTGGAAAGGAAAAGCTTGAATATACAGGAGTAAGCACACACCTATATGAAAACATCTTTAAGAATTAAAGTTAAAGGACCATTGAAAGAAGTCAAAAGAATGAAAGCATCGCTTTGCATCCCTATAACCTAAAAATCAAAACACTTGTCACCTTGGGCTTAGAGCACTGCTTCCGTTGAGCGATCACAGAGGACCAAAATCCCACTATGCGACATGCCGCTGCGCAACGACTGCTGCAGACACAGGTCAATGGTTTACAGGGGCCTTTATTTCGGCTCTTCCTATCTGAGCGTACCCGGGCTCAACTATTCTTTATTACCAAACACTTAAAAAGGTGAAGGGAAGTCTCTTTACTGTGGAAATCAAGAAAGGGAAAGCATTCCTTCCTCCACCCTCACCCTCTAGACAGTACCTTCTTGCAGACCTAGCGGATAAGTGAAGCTTCGAGATGAGAAGGAGTTACCTTCTCTATGGCTCAACTGTACACTATGCATCTTTCCTACTTCAGGAAGACCCAGAGGAGTAAGGTTGGGCCTCAGAGGGTCATTTTTATGGCTGTAAAGTCAATCTCAATAGCCCCAACTATACATCAAGAAAACAATAAACAGGATCTAAGAGACTCCTCTGCAACAAATTTCATGAGTATGAGATTTCTCTCTCTGGCTTCTTTACTCATGCATAGAAATGTGGCTCTTACCAATCATTAGCTAGGCTCTATGAGTAAACTTAAGAAAATGCACTTAATCAATAAAATAATAATAAATAAGAATATTCTCCTTGCCAGTATAATAAATGTTTTATGATACATTTTTAGACAAAGAATAGTCACTCTTTAACTTGTATAATATTAAAAATTGCAAAGGTAAATTCTTTCAAGGAGAATGAAATATTTTCAGAGAAAAATTCCTATAGTCTTATACCTACATTGTCATTTCATCTCAATCCTCAAGGTGATACAAACAGAACTTAAAAAAAGATGCTTGACATATTCTTAAATATAGAATTATAAAATGATAATATACAAATGTATAAATGCATTTATAATACATTTAATTTATATGTACCTTTATAAGGTGGCTATGTGTTAATTTCATTTGAGAAAATGACTTTATAAATTATAAATATTGATTAAAACAGTATTTGTGGAAAATAAATGGAGAGTGCAGATATGTTGAAAAACATTTTTCAGACTAAGTGGCTAAAATATACTCACAGAACATATAAATGAAGAGGGAGAGAATTACATATTAAAATTATAAGCTTTAAAATTAATAGCCTATTTTATTACCAACAGATGTATTTTTCACATTAATTCTTAAATTTATTTTCCTAAATTCTTTATTTCCATCTTTCTCATGGGATTCCTATACCTAATCACATTTTCATGGTTTAACAGAAAGTAAATATTAATGGACTGAAGTTGAATCATACCTTTACCATTTACTATCTGTGCAACTCTGGCCATTAGTGTCCCACTTTAAGGAGAGAGATAATAAAACTCAACCTAGTTACTATTTGATCTCCAGAATTACCTGATCTATGTAAAAGACATTGCATAATGCCAGGGTCTCTTCTGGCATAAAAGATGTCTTGAAAGTAACTTAAGTCAGCAATCACTCTGGACAGACTAATTTCCAAAACCACTACCATGCTTCACCAGGTCCCAGGATTTAAGGAACTGAAAGAAGGAATTTCAGATCCTGGTGTATACTCCATGACAGGAGCCAACACAGGCAGCATGAGTTGAAAAACCTAAATCAGAGTCCTGAGCATGTATTGAGGAGGTACTTAATAAATATTATGTTTTATCTCCCCAATTCTACTTAGACATATCAGGTTTATGAATAAGGGAGTATCCTAAAAATATATGTACACTTTTTCAAATTTATGTTTTTACATAAACACTTCAAACGGAAACCCAATGCATTCTTTGTTACCTTAAATGGTTAGCTTCATAACTTTTGGGGAGTTATCCTCTGTACTTTATGCATATTATTTGTTTTCAAATAATTAGAAAATAATGAACTATGCTTCTTACTAAAAGCATACCCCACCAAATAAATTTCTTTTGTCCTTCAGTAAACACTTAAGAATACACTAATTCCCCAGAGCTAGCACCATAGAGACAAATAACCCTCCATCCAAGTGAGAGTGAGCTAAAGTGCTGGTTAATAGAATGCCAGATACAGAGATTATATAAATAACTTTCAAGTGAAAGCTCAGTAGAGAATACCTTAAAATAATGTCAATTTGATATGTGCAGCATTGCTGATATAGAATTAATGTCATGGAGCTAGCTGCAAAATTACATAGACTTCTATCTTTCTGCTAATGCCTCTGTTACTAGACTTTTCACAGCTGTTATTAAACATCATGTCATCAAAAGAGAGAAGAAATAAAGTGACTTTGACATTTGTGAGCACTGGGGCAAGACAATGCGATATCCAATTTGATGCAGTTAAGGCTTAAAATTATGCTGATTACTCATAAATAAACTCAACATAGATGATTTAAAATGATATTTACGGCAAAAAGCCTAACAATGGCAAAAAGGAAATTTATTCTTCTGTAATTGTAAAAAAAAAAAATGCTTCATAAATATATTCTCCACGAAGATCCTTCCTGAGGTCTTTCAGGAAGTCCTATTATTTAAATGTGTGTGTTACAGAGGCTTATCTCCCTGCATAGCTGAAGGCTTAAAAATAGAAGGATAACATCTGGGAAACCCAAAGATATGAAATGCCAGGATATTTAAAAGAGAAAACAAAAAGAAAAGTCAAGTAAGTCCTATATACAATAGGTCATTTTATTATTAGCTTTTCAGGAACTCTCTTACAGAACTCAGAAATTTCTCTGGAACTTGCTGAATGCCTGGGAATGACAACCTTAACTTGGAATCTTCTTTCGCTTGTCAGTTTCAATCAGCCCTTTAATGCTATTTCAGTAAAGCTTTTTGAACCAAAGATCTTGAAATGGCTTTGATCTGACGTGATTTTAAGACACAAATCTGTCAAAACTGCCAAATAAATATAACTTGTAGACTATTTGGGGATTTAGGATCTCCTGATAAGACAGTTTCCACTGCAGTGGGTAGAATGGTGCCCATTCAAACGAATATACCCCTCATTACAAAAATGCCTATTTATATCGAAGGAAAACAAATAAGATCTAAATTGCAGCAAACTGAGAAGAGAATTCTAAAGCTCATTCCCTGATTTCATAACTCTGCACAGGTTGTTTATCTGTTTTGACCTGACAGTCTATCATCATATTACTGCCGTATCATTGATTATTCAATCTAAGCACATAATATCTGTACAACTTTTTAGCTTCTCTGAAACAAATGTTACCATTTGGTAATAACAATATTGCTATACTTAAAATAAGCATACTTTTAAAGTAAGTTCTTGGCTGGCTGAATTCTGCCAAAAAACCACTTTTGACTGAAGGTAGGAAATACATTTTTAAAAAGCTTGCAAAGTCAAAGGAATATTTCTATATACATTTCTGAAATCCACTCTCAAATTATGTATCACTTCCTTAGATAGGTAAGATTTTCACAAAATTAAACTTGTTTGGGGGCTTCCCTGGTGGCTCAGTGCTAAAGAATCTGACTGCCAATGCAAAATTAAACTTGTTTCACAATGATCCCTTAACTGAATGTTGTTAGTATGTTTAGTAGAAACTTTCCCTCTTTAGTTGTAATATTACATTAGCTTCAAGTAGATGGTCGTATTTTGAGTATTTTGCTTGTTTCTTTGCTTAAAATATTTTTCACAATTAGAAAGCCTGAACCTCAATTTAGGAGATTGTGAATTATACATATAAGCTATGTGTGACTAAGATATCTCTTTAAAGAAGGAAGAATATAAAATACAAAAATAGATGATTTCAAATGCCTCTTTTAAATAAACCATGGGAATGGTCTGAAATTCTAGAGAGCATAGAAATGTATGGGCTACTAGATCTAACTAGTTATTGTCCTAATATATTGCTATGCTTCTAAACTGACAGTTTTTAATTTAATGAATCCAAGTAAAAATAGGTGCACTTAACCTAATCAAAGTTGCTGGTTCATATTGGAGCTCCTCCTAAATATCCTGGGCAAGTGACTTTCCTATTTGTCAATTTCACATAACTGTTGTTGTTCAGTCCCTGGGTCATGTCCACCTCTTTGCAACCCCACGGACTGTAGCATGCCAGGCCTCCCTTCACTATCTCCAGGAGTTTGCTCAAATCCACATCCAGTGAGTTAGTGATGCTTTCCAACCATCTTTCCTCTGCCACTCTCTTCTCCTTTTGCCTTTAATCAGGATCTTTTCCAATGAGTCCACTCTTCTCATCAGGTAGCCAAAGTACTGGAGCTTCAACATCAGTCCTTCCAATGAATATTCAGGACTGATCTCCTTTAGGATGGACTGGTTGGATTTCCTTTCTGTCCAAGGGACTCTCAAGAGTCTTCTCCAACACCACAGTGCAAAAGCATCAATTCTCAAGCGCTCAGCTTTCTTTATGGTTCAGCTCTCATATCGTACATGACAACTGGAAAACCCATCGTTTTGACTATATTAACCTTTGTCAGCCAATTAATGTCTCTGGTTTCTTATATGCTGTCTAGATTTGTCATAACTTTTCTTCCAAAGAGCAAGAGTGTTTTAATTTCATGGCTGCAGTCATCATCACTTACAATGTTGCAAACATTAGACATGAGATACTGACCCCACAGAGATATATATGATATACTGCCTGACCTCAAAGAGACTGAAGTGCTAAATAAGTGAGATTAGTAAAGTAATACTTACTCTATAGGTTTAATAAGTATTGTGTTTGAGAAACAGTCTACAAAGAAAGAAAGAGGCCTATCTAACTCAAGAGGACAGGAGAACTCACTTCAACCAAAGTTCAGCTCACTGAAGGGGAGAAAGGTGTTCCTAGATCAAGAAAGAGAAGGAACAGAAATGTTAGAAAACAAGATATGTAGTATTGTTGAGCGACAGTTTTATGTGGAGGAGTAGATGGATTTGAGTATAGAAAAATCAGACAAAAAGGAAATAATTTAGGGATCTGAATTTCATCTACAGACACTAAACTCTAAGCCAGAAATAATATTGAAGGTCTATGCAAAACAGTGATAGAATGAGATCTATACTTTAAAACTCTACTTAAGTGTGAACTAATGACATGTATTGTTTTTTGTTGTTATTTAATTTTGTTTTATCTATTTATCCTAAGCCCCATCCCACTAGGCCAATGTTGGTAGTTAAATTGCTCCAGTCAAGATGTGCTATGATTTCTCCTCTCATTATTCCTTCAGAAGAAAACAGCCTTTCAGGATCTGAATAATCTTCTTAAACTCTTTGTAGGAAAAATGACTGTCTCTAAACATTAAATCCAAGTCTCAGGAGAACAAAACACAAAAATCCCTCAATACATATATTTTATAATCTGAAGACTGAAAGAGAATTAATGGAAACCTTTTTAGAAAGAAAACACATAGCTAGTCTTGAATCTATTAGGGTTGGGTGGAAGGCAGATGACAGCTATGATTGTATTATTAGTTTCTAAAACATTAGAGTTTTGACCTAAATGCTGAAGCTTCTGACTTTATAATTTTAAAAGATTATGACATTATGGATGCATTCATGCTCTAAATAAAATAAACTGTATACCATTACTCATATTCATAACTTAGGAAGTATACACAGGAAGAGGTAAAACATAGGATTTTTCCCCATATCATTTTACAAGCATCTATTAGAATTGATCTAAATAAATTAACTCCTATCTAAATTTACCTTAAAGATTACTTTCCTATTTAACATTTCCAAATGATAATGCTCATTATAAAAACAACGGCAATGTTTCCTAACAATCAAACTACTGGTAAAGTGCTTTCAGAGAGACATGCTATAGGAAGGCCCGATACACAATGAAACATTTTAGTTCCCACCAACTTAGACCAGATGTAAAAATATCAAAATGCATAAGCAATGCCAGAACTTTCTCTGGACACAGAATTCTAGAACACTGACAGAGCCTTTCTATATGCCTAGAGTTTTCAGTCAACTTATCCTTTTATATAATAAATGAGTGCTCAGTCATTTCTGACTGTTTGTGATCCTATGGACTATAGTCCACGAGACTTCTCTGTCCATGGGATTTTCCCCATAAGAATACTGGAGTAGGTTGCCATTTCCTGCTCCTGAAAATCTTCCCAATCCAGGGATCGAACCCACATCTCCTGTGTCTCTTGCATTGCAGGGGGATTCTTGACCACTGAACCACTGGGGAAGCCATAATACATAGTAGGATTATTGTTAGGTATAAACTTCTAAATTTATGTTATGATTAACCTCCAGAATGTGAGACTCTTGAAACTTATTCATTTCGATAATCCCAATGCACATTACTGTAGCTTCAGCATGAAAACTGTTGACTTGCTGTGTATTTTAATAACTTATTCTGCAGCTAAATATATCTATTTCACTTTACCAAATTAAGTATATTAAGGCATTATTGAGTTTCAATAAAGCATAACAGTAAGATATTTTCTGGTTTGAAATAGTTGCAAATTTAACCTAATCAATGAAAAAACATGTCAATTCATAGTTTCATCAACTTTTAATAGTGGATTTATTATATGAGTAGTACATCTTGTTAATACCAGTGCTAATTTCATTAGTATTTGCTGAGAAAAAAATCACTTTTGTCCTTATTATTTAAACAAAAATGCAACCATATCTATATGATAAACCTCATTAAAATCAGTCAATTTCCTAAGACAATAAATTCCTGTTTTCATGGATTTGAATGACTCATACAATAGTTACTTTCCACACAGGGTCATTTTGGCAATATCTCATCACATGCTGTCTGGCCAAATTTGTCTCCTAATTGGATATTCCACGGCTCCTAGTAACTTTGAGAAAACAAGGTAAGGTTTCTAATGCAAATCCACTTCTTGGAAGTATTCATTTGTTTTGTTATTGTTAGCCCGTTTTAAATTTGAAGGACAAAAATTTCCTCTCTCCTAAAGGAGTCCAAGATATACCTTAATTTGTAACCATGGACCTGTCAACTATCTTAAAATAAATATAGCAACCATTAGACTCCTAGAAGGGAAGTCTAGGTTTATTTAGGCAATATCCTTTGTTAGACTAAGCAATGATAGGATAAGACCTCCCAAACATAACACAAACATCTACAAGGAAAGGGGCAAGTGAGTTGAACCTGCACTTCCTCTAGTACTTCTGCCAGGAAAAGAGGATGGAAAGCAGGATACTGAAGGGCAGAATACATACTATCCAGGCTAGGAGGCTGGTGTTGCAAAAAGATATCATATGTTCAGTTACTCTCTGAGTGATAAGAAGCATTTATCCTTATTAGTGCATTCCTTTCTCCACTTCAGAGCTCAAGTTCTCTGGCTGTATTGTTCTTGTCACTTGTCTTGATGCTCTGTGTTGTTTCTTCCATTTTTAATAAAACATAACACATTC
The DNA here is from genome assembly GCA_007570785.1 of Antilocapra americana. Taxonomy (NCBI): domain Eukaryota; kingdom Metazoa; phylum Chordata; class Mammalia; order Artiodactyla; family Antilocapridae; genus Antilocapra; species Antilocapra americana. The sequence continues at coordinate 3,993,285 of ML661935.1, forward strand.
AGCCCATCTTAGGCAACTCGTATATAATATTCATTGGGCAGAATGGTCAATAAGAAGAAACCATGAACTGTGAATAAGTGCTAGGAAGAAGTAGTCTGAATGAGGCTTCCAGAATGCTGGGTGTATTCCTTCCCAAGCTCGGAAAGCCAGAGAGCTGATGGGAGACAAACTTGTTGGTGCGCACTTCATAATAACTGCAGTTTTTAGGACATGTAAGTAGAAAGGAGCTTAACTCCTGCCATTGCTCAAACTTCTGTGTTTGCACATTTACTTTGACATTTCCACATAAATCTATATTCTGTCATCGTAATGACTTCCAAGAAAGTGTGATACTAAAGTAAAGAATACAGAAAGAGTTGTTGAATGGTAATTGCAATTTCCTTCATCCAGAACAATCAGTCTTCATCATCATAACAGTCAACACATGTTAAGAGTTCTTATTACAAAACCAGCATGTTTTCATGCATGTTCTATGCATGCGCCAAATCCTGTAATCCTCAGGGAAATCCTTCTTTCTATAAATGAAGTGAAACACACAGATATTAACACATGAAAGTTCACATAGGCAAGGCTGGGATTCTAGTCTAGTTAGTCAGCTTCTGTTTTAACCAGGAGAGTGAATCTGGTAGGCAAAAGGAATGTCTTCAAGGTATTAGTGAGGATATGTTTTAACATAATTTATATCCCTGAGATACTGGAGTTTCAACAGCCTTTTTAAACACTACAAATCAATCAAATTGGGTATGACTAGAGAATATCTGAGTAATGGTAGCATAGATTTCTCTAGATTCTATGTATACCCAAGGGCTTCCCCAGTGGCTCAGCAGGTAAAGAATCTGCCTGCAATGCATGAGATGCAGGAGACATGGGTCCGATCCCTGGGTTGGGAAGATCCCCTAGAGGAGGGCATGGCAACCCATTCCAGTATTCTTGCTGGGAAGACCCCATGGACAGAAGAGCCTGCTGGGCTACAGTCCATGGGGTCACAAAGAGTCAGACATGACTGAAACGACTGAGCACACATCTATATCCGAGTGTAGTGCAAGAGCATAGAGAATTTTATGTGTATATGCCTACATCAGTAAGATAAATATGTACCAAACACAAAAGCTTGTTGTTTTACCATGAGAAGCTGAAATCAGACTCGGAGGTCAGAGAAATTAAATTATGTGTTTCACATAGGTCTTAGAATATATCACCAAATGGTGTATGCAACTTACAAAATGTTTTTGGTGTTGTGGTAACAGTATATAGGAATATGTTAAGCCATATTTATGGTCTGTACCTCTTCCACTATTAAACATGAATAACAATCAAAGGCTTGATCTTTCCTATGGATAAACTGCCAAATGCTTTAGAACTATAATTTATCCATGATTCCCCAGAAGTTCTCCAGTGAACTGCCTTAAGGAATGCAATTTTCTTCATTCTTGAGTGGCAAGACCATACATAAACTTTCAATAAAAAAAAATGTTCAACTGTGAAAAACAACCTAAGGTCTTGAGATCTTAAGAATAGTCTATTTAGTATAATAAGCATGTAATACGTATTATGGAATACTTTGTTGACTAAATGAATGAGTGAATGAATAAATACATACTCAGCCCCTTTGCTAATATATCTCTGTGTTTAAAATAGGTGTGTTTGTATAGCTGTGTCTATGCTTATAAGCTGTTTGATCTCCATAACAAACTGCAAGGTAAATCTTATAATGCATCATAAAAATAAGCAGTCTCTGTACAAGGCCAGAATTCTAAACAAAAATAAAATAAAAACTCAGTTACTGAACATCAAGATCTGGACCAAATACAAGCATATAAAAGCCTACTGAATTTAATAGCTTTTACTCAGTTTCTCAACATAAAATAACCAAATAACCAAAAGTTAAGGTAATCGTCTATCATAGTTTTAACATTTTAGACATGGAGAGAGGGGGAAAGCATAGCACTCCTCTTTTAAATGAAGCATTTCCTTTGTGGATGCAATTCTTTTGGTGGGGGACAATGAGTTTTCTTATTTTTGTCTCTGAAGACTTTTCACATTTTATTAGCAGTGAGAACAAAGAGGAATATATGAGCTTAATTTTACACAATCAGTTTAATTTTACTCACAAAAAAATTCCTTTTTTAACTTCAACATATATTGCTTTTGTTCTTATTTTCTTGCTCAACCTTGTGATCAGTTCTGTTGGCAATGAATTACTCCTCCAAAATAACTTAAGAATTTAACTGAAGATAGTTTTTAAAAATCAAGAATGTAGGAAAAGTCATTAGATAACATGCTAAGACAAGTAGATGAACTATGCAAGCAGTCTTTTATCTGTGGCATTTGTGCACCAAGACTGAGGATAAGAATGTCTTGTTTTGAACATGTGAGTGAGGAAATGCTTGTATTCACTATCATGCACAAGCTTCACTTACAGTGATAAAACAAGAAAATGTAAAACTGAGAAATGACTCAAGCTGTCTCTTGACATAAACCAACTAGCCATGCATAAAGAGAACACAGCTCAACTCAACATCTGAGCTTCAGCTTTCCAATAAACACAAAAGGCATTTTTCAATACATATAAACATCTCTATAAATGGAAATGTTGCACTGGGCTTTGTACTAAATGACACATAACAGATCAAATTTCAAGATATGATTATACTCGAAGAATTCCTTTGTAAAAATAAATATAGGAAACCTCATTTAAAAACAAACAAACATAACTAGACAAAACCAGAGCCACTGATAACAGAGAAAAAGCAAATAGTTACTAAAGGAGAGGGGATGGGGAAGCAGAGAAACAGGTGAGGGAGACTAACAGTACAAATTTTCAGTTACTAAATAAATGTGTCACATATGTGAAATGTATATTGTAGGGAATATAGTCAACAATTATGTATCTTTGTATGGTGACAGATGATAACTAGACTTATCTCAGTGATCATTTTGAAATATATAGTATATGAAATCACTATGTACCAGAAACTAATGTAAAATACTGTAGGATTAATTAATACTTCAAAAATAAACTCGTAGAAAAAGAGGTCAAATACGCGGTTACCATAGGCAGGTAGAGAGAGGGGTGAAAAAGGAATTGGATGAAGGTGGTCAAAAGGTACAAGCCTCCAGTTATAAATAAGTACTAAGAATGTGATGTACAACATGATAGATGATGTTTGACATGATAATTAACATAGCTGTATGTTATATATGAAAGTTGTTAAGACAGTAAATCCCTAGAGTTTTCAGCAAAATATTTTTCCATTTCTTGAATGCTGTTATCTATTTAAATGATGGATGTTCACTTTATTATTGTGGTAACCATTTCATGTGTATGTTAAGTCAAATCACTGAACAGTGCTGTATGTCTTTCTGTGTGTCGATTTTATTTCAATAAAACTAGAAGAAAACATAATTAAAGTTGGGGAGCTCTAAGGAGCAGCTCTCACCACGTATTACTCACTGAAGTTCACATACTGCGGCAGGAAAAAAGAGTCCCTCCGGACCCAGCAGCAAGCGGCTCACCGCCTGCAGCCAAGGAAGAGCCGCCACCGCCTCCCCAGTTTCCTCCTGATACCTCCTAAAGGCGAACCTCCCATTTGTCTCCAAGGACTTGCTATAGTTTGCCACAGTTTGCATAACCCAAACTGCAAATTTCTCTAATCTTCCCAAATAAATTTATTTTGCTGGTAAAATAACTGGCTCTTTTGTTTTTCAGGGTAAACAGACTTGAGGAATAGTCCTACCCGGAAGCTTTCCCTGGCCCCTTTAGCACACAGAACCTTTCTCTAACACACACACACACACACACACACACACACACACACACACACACACA
>ML661935.1:3997123-4064971 GCA_007570785.1 Antilocapra americana
CACACACACACACACACACACACACACACACACACACACACACACACTACTGTAATATGCCTGTACTAGAATTCCATTCCTAGATAGCTGCTTGAGTTTGTATTTGATCACCCCATGATAGCATAACCCTCAGCACAGAGTACAGAGCTGAGCATTAACCCGAAGGCACGTTAAATGACAAAAATGGATGGATCAGTTATGGCGTCTTAATCTTCTTATGGCAAATTCCTCCCAGAGAGAATATATGCTAGCATAGCATAAAATTGGTGGTTTTCAGAATGACTCTCTATTGGCTGTAATTATTCTACAGCCTCCCTATAACTCTACCCATTATGTCTTCAGTATCCCTTCTATTAGAAGAGTTATCTTTAACACCTTTTCCCCAATAATCTTTAAACATCCTGGTACAGCATTCAAACTAAACCAAATCCCCTCCCAGAGAGTTTCTTTTCACGGCAGGACTCAGGTATGTCAACAGATTTAAATAATCAATGTATTCTGCCACATTCAATTCCCGGGCAATTTATAGTCTGTTTATGTCACTGTGTTCCTATTGGAATAAAACAGAAGCACCATCTAACACTGCTTATTCTTTTCTCTCCTTCCAAATTGCTACTTCTTAAACATTTATTTTGACCTTAGAAGACTCTTTGGCAGAAGACAATCTTTATAGAGACAATAAAGTATAATAATGAGACCCAAGACTGACTTGACCAACCTCAAAATACTTTTGTTCTATAGATTTACAGCTTTTGTAATAATTTGCTTGCTGAAGATAGTTTGCTAAATATTTTATGTACAAACAGCCTGATTCACTTCTTGTAATAAATTTCCTCAGCTATCCTGGAAAACTCTAGCAATAAAAATTTCCATGGCAGGTAATGAAGTTATGCCTATATAACAGCTTGAGACTATGAGAACTATTTATACCTAAGAAAAGAGAAACATAAATGCTTCAGTGGAAACACACAAATTGAAAATCATGACGCATATCTTCTAAGATTAGATAAACAAATATAACCCATATTAGCAGATGTGTGTGTGTGTGGGGGTGGGTGGGTGTGTGTGTGGGTATTGTGTGCTCCATCACTCAGTCATGTCCTGCTCTTCACGATCCTTTAGACTGTAGTCTTCCTTGGTCCTCTGTCTGTGATATTTTTCAGGCAAGAGTACTGGAGTGGGTTTTCATTTCCTCCTCCAGAGGATCTTACCCATCCAGGGATTGAACCCACGTCTCCTGCATCTCCTGCATTACAGGCAGACTCTTTACTATTGAGCCATCTGGGAAGCCCATTAGCAGACATCCTTTGATCTAATTATTTGGTACCTATAAGCATGTGCTGGACCCAAAGCCAATACAATATGGACTGGACCTTTTTACTGATTCCTATACATACTAAGCATCTTCAAAATGAAAATGTTACCAAACTAAAACTTGATTTCAATTTCCTAGAGGTATGCATTTCCACAGAATCTCTTGGGAACCACTTGATTTCTGCTCAAGCTTGAGTAAGTTGCCTTTCTGCTAAGTACTTTGAGAATGTGTGAAAGAGGAACAATAATACTTATTTCTTATTATTACCTCAGTGGTGTGAAAATTAATTAAAGCACTGTTTGCTGACAACTTTGAAAAGTGCTATATAAACACAAGGTATTATAATTCTGAGGAGTAAGAAACTACCTTAGGGAAGTTTAAATCCTGGAAATTAATGATTCATCAGAAGGCACCGTAATAATAATTTTACTTAAAACTATAGAATGACATTGGAAGTGAGATTCCTACACCTGAATTTCCTATGATCACAAACAGGTTTTTGTGTAAAAGAAAAATCTATCATAGAAACCGATCTCCAGAAAAACACTGCTGCTAGCACTCTTAACACACATATGAAAGAAGGACGTGCATGCTAGGTCGCTTCAGTCCTGTCCGACTCTGTGACCCCATGGACTACAGCCCGCCAGGCTCCTCTGTCCATGGGATTCTCCAGGCAAGAGTACTGGAGTGGGCTGCCATGCTCTCCCTCCAGGGGATCTTCCTGACCCAGGGGTTGAACCCACTTCTCCTATGTCTCCTGCCTTGGCAGGCGGGTTCCTGACTGCTCCCACCACCTGGGAAGCCACCCTAGGAAGGGACAGACAGCGGGATTTAACAAGCACTATGGTATTAGTATAGCAGACACTGTGCCAAATGTTTACACATAAAGGTCTCATTTGACATTTACAACAGTCCTTAATGTGGACAGGTATAGTTTTAACTATTGCAGAGGTGATGAAACAGTCTCAACATCTTCAATAATGTGCCCAAATCGAACTACCACAGGTGGGAATTCTATCCAGGTCTTCTGCTCTTTGCATTTCAACATGTTGTATTTATTTTAATGGTCATTGTCCAAAATATAATTGATATTTCTCCTATTTAGTGAGAATTTAAACTTCCTAAAAATAGAGAGATTATTCTGCATAAGTGTAGACTCTTCTCTATGAGTGAGTGGATATCACCTGGTATGTAGGTAGATATTGCCATAACTAAAATTTAGTGGTCACTACCACTGTGCAGAAGGACAATTCAGATTGTTAATATCATACATAAAATGAAAATACAATAAACAACTTAAGAAAATAACATTTGTAACATATGTGACCTTGATTAGCATACTTGATATGTAAAAAATTTTCTTTATAATTATACATTTTTAAACATATGAGTGAACGACACAAGCAGTGACTTCACAGAGAATACATAAGTCCATTTTCTGTTCTTTACTGTTCAGCTTCACTCATAATAAGAAAATCCACAATTCAAAAACACAAGATATTTGCTGCCAATCAAATGCATATCTGAACCAGTGTTTATAAAATTGGAGGATGTTTATTTTTCTGGTTGGAGTATAAATTCATACAACATTTCTGAAGATTAATTTTAAAAATGTAAGTTCTATTTGATCCAGAAACTCTTCTAGAAAATTAATCAAAGGAATTAAGCTTTGATGTGTTAAAATTTTTGCTATGAGAATATTCATTGTGGTGCTGCTTTTCATGGTAAACATATGGACATTACCTCAATAAACACATAATAAAGGATAACTTTGATCATTCCTGGAGCATTCATTTATTGAATTACTTGTTAAACAATTAAAACAGCATTTTGGAAAAATACTAAAGTGATATGAAAAAAAGGTTCATAAATTTACTGAAAAGTAATCAGGGTGCAAGTTAATATTGAGGATGATTCTATTTTGTTTATATAAAGACAGCATATATTTCATTTTTACATCCAGAGATAGATATATATGGAGAGAGATGGAAAGACATCTGTATAGCAGAGACAGAACCAGAGATAAATTGAGACAGACAGAGACAGACATACCTTCTGAGATAGGTGCAGAAATAGAATACAGATAGAGGTACTTACATGGAGAAATAAAATTTATCTATAGAGATAAAATTACATTTTCAGAAATACATGAATATAGATATGTATATATATATCTTTAAATAGCTAAAATTTAGAAGTGGCTATCTAAAGGTAGTGAGGATTGAAATATTTTTTTTCTGTTCATCTGTCTCACTCTGCTTAAAAATTTACTAATTTTAGAAATTTAAAAAAATCAATAAGTAATATTTTGTTTAAAAAAAAAGTCATTTGTAAAGACAAAAAAAAATTACCAATAAAGGCCAGTATCATCTTACCAAGAATAGTATCACTGCTGTTTTCTGTTAGCTGTTTTAATTCAGAGAAAGAAGAAAAAGTCAAGACCGTTTTAGATGTCTCCAATCACAATTTCTGTTTATTAACTGTATCAGTAATTAATTGGCAAAATATTTTAAAACTTTCAGATTTACAATAAAAAGTCCTTAGAGACAACCATGCTAGGTGCATTTAACTAGACAACGTGTATAGAATGTAATTATTTGTAGTTAATTTGATAAAATTAATAAGGGTACATGTTAAAACCAAAAGAGAATAGTGAATTAGAAATCATGAAAATAAAAACTACAATCCTATTTCTGCTATTTGCCAGGCAGAAACCTTTGAAATGTTTCCTAAAAATTTCTCATTTATTTCATTTACAAAATTGGGCTAAAAATAACTGCCCTTGTACCTTAACAGATATATGTAAATGCTAACTCTGGTAGTATGCATAAAAGCTACGAAGACTTACATAAGCATTACAATCAGTGTAATTATTATTAATTAAAAATAAACCATAGTGGCTGTACTAGTTTGCATTCCCACCAACAGTGTAAGAGGGTTCCCTTTTCTCCACAACTTCTCCAGCATTTATTGCTTGTAGACATTTAGATAGCAGCCATTCTGACTGGTGTGAGATGGTACCTCATTGGGGTTTTGATTTGCATTTCTCTGATAATGAGTAATGTTGAGCATCTTTTCATGTGTTTGTTAGGCATCGGTATGTCTTCTTTGGAAATATAGAAATACTTCTGTTTAGTTCTTTGGCCCACTTTTTGATTGGGTCGTTTATTATTCTAGAATTGAGCTGCAGGAGTTGCTTGTATATTTTTGAGATTAATTCTTTGTCAGTTGCTTCATTTGCTACTATTTTCTCCCGTTTTGAAGGCTGTCTTTTCACTTTGCTTATAGTTTCCTTCGTTGTGCAAAACCTTTTAAGTTTAACTAGGTCCAATTTGTTAACTTTTGCTTTTATTTCCATTACTCTGGGAAGCGGGTCATAGAGGATCCTGCTGTGATTTATGTCGGAGAGTGTTTTGCTATGTTTTCCTCTAGGAGTTTTATATTTCCTGCTCTTACATGTGGAGAAAAGGGAACCGTCTTACACTGTTGGTGGGAATGCAAACTAGTACAGCCACTATGGAGAATAGTGTGGAGATTCCTTAAAGAACTGCAAATAGAACTGCCATATGACCCAGCAATCCCACTGCTGGGCATACACACCGAGGAAACCAGAATTGAAAGAGACGCATGTACCCAAATGTTCATTGCAGCATTGTTTACAATAGCCAGGACATGGAAGCAACCTAGATGTCCATCAGCAGACAAATGGATAAGGAAGCTGTGGTACACATACATAATGGAATATTACTCAGCCATTAAAAAGAATATGTTTGAATCAGATCTAATGAGGTGGATGAAACTGGAGCCTATTACACAGAGTGAAGTAAGCCAGAAAGGAAAACACTAAAATAGTATACTAATGCATATATTCCCATCTGAATGCAAAGTTCCAAAGAATAGCAAGGAGAGATAAGAAAGCCTTCCTTAATGATCAATGCAAAGAAATAGAGGAAAACAACAGTATGGGAAAGACTAGAGATCTATTCAAGAAAATCGGATACCAAGGGAACATTTCATGCCAAGATAGGCTCCATAAAGAACAGAAATGGGATGGACCTAACAGAAAGCAGAAGATATTAAGAAGAGGTGGCAAGAATACACAGAAGAACTGTACAAAAAAGATCTTCATGACGTAGATAATCACAATGATGTGATCACTCACCTAGAGCCAGACATCCAGGAATGTGAAGTCAAGTGGGCCTTAGAAAGCATCACTACAAATGAAGCTAGTGGAGGTGATGGAATTCCAGTTGAGCTATTTCAAATTCTAAAAGATGATGCTATGAAAGTGCTGCACTCAATATGCCAGCAAATTTGGAAAACTCAGAAATGGCCACAGGACTGGAAAAGATTAGTTTTCATTCCTATCCCAAAGAAAGGCAATGACGAAGAATGCTCGAACTACTGCACAATTGCATTCATCTCACACGCTAGTAAAGTAATGCTCAAAATTCTCCAAGCCAGGCTTCAGCAATACATGAGGCATGAACTTCCAGATGTTCAAGCTGATTTTAGAAAAGGCAGGGGAACCAGAGGTCAAATTGCCAACATCTGCTGGATTACTGAAAAAGCAAGAGAGTTCCATAAAAACATCTACTTCTGCTTTATTGACTATACCAAAGCCTTTGACAGTGTGGATCACAATAAACTGGGGAAAATTCTGAAAGAGATGGGAATACCAGCCCATCTGACCTGTCTCTTGAGAAACCTGTATGCAGGTCAGGAAGCACCAGTTAGAACTGGACATGGAACAACAGACTGGTTCCAAATAGAAAAAGGAGTACGTCAAGGTTGTATATTGTCACTCTGCTTATTGAACTTCTATGCAGAGTATATCATGAGAAACGCTGGATTGAAAGAAGCATAAGCTGGAATCAAGATTGCCAGGAGAAATATTAATAACCTCACATATGCAGATGACACCACCCTTATGGCAGAAAGTGAAGAGGACCTAAAAAGTCTCTTGTGGAAAGTGAAAGCGGAGACTGAAAAGGTTGGCTTAAAACTCAACATCCAGAAAGCTAAGATTATGGCATCTGGTCCCATCATTCCATAGCAAATAGATGGGGAAAGAGTGGAAACAGTGTCATGCTTTATTTTTTGGGCTCCAATATCACTGCAGATGGTGATTGCAGCCATGAAATCAAAAGACGCTTCCTCCTTGGAAGGAAAGTTATGGCCAACCTGGATAGCATATTGAAAAACAGAGACATTACTTTGCCAACAAAGGCCCATCTAGTCAAGGCTACGGTTTTTCCAGTAGTCATATATGGATGTGAGAGTTGGACAGTGAAAAAGGCTGAGCACTGAAGAATTGATGATTTTGTACTGTGGTGTTGGAGAAGACTCTTGAGAATTCCTTGGACTGCAAGGAGATCCAGCAAGTCCATCCTAAAGGAGATCAGTCCTGGGTGTTCATTGGAAGGACTGATGTTGAAGCTGAAACTCCAATACTTTGGCCACCTCATGTGAAGAGTTGACGCACTGAAAAAAAACCCTGATGCTGGGAAGGATTGGGGGCAGGAGGAGAAGGGGATGACAGAGGATGAGTTGGCTGGATGGCATCACCGACTCGATGGACATGGGTTTGGATAGACTCTGGGAGTTGGTGATGGACAGGGAGGCCTGGCGTGCTGCAGTTCATGGGGTTGCAAAGTGTCAGACATGACTGAGCGACTGACTGAACTGAATGCATATATATGGAATTTAGAAAGATGGTAACGATAACCCTGTATACGAGACAGCAAAAGAGACACAGATGTATAGTACAGTCTTTTGGTCTCTGTGGGAGAAGGTGAGGGTGGGATGATTTGGGAGAATGGCATTGAAATATGTATATTATCATATGTGAAACGGATCACCAGCCCAGATTCGATGCATGAAACAGGGTGCTCAGGGCTGGTGCAATGGGATGACCTAGAGGGATGGGATGGGGAGGCAGGTGGGAGAGGGGTTCAGGATAGGGAACACATGTACACCTGTGGCATATTCATGTCAATGTATGGCAAAACCACTACAATATTTTAAATTAATTAGCCTCCAATTAAAATAAATAAATTTATTTTTAAAAATCTGAAAAAAAGAATAAACCAAGAAATTGACAACTTGAGTTTACTATCATGTTTGTTAATCAGTATAAAATACTTATATTTGACATTTTTAAGACTTAAAGAAATTTTAGTATAATAAATAGATGATTTTTTAACCTTTTTCTTACTCTTATTTAATATTATAGACTATAAATGCACTGAACCAGAATTAAAAATTCAGAAACATCAAGATAAATAAAATACTTCATTAAATTCAAAGAATAAATAAGTTTATTTTTGTTCCCTCTATACTATAGTCTTGAGTCAAGTGGAAAATGTAAGCACTAATGTTCCTAAATTGGATTGCACCCCTTTAATTAGAATCCTCTGTTTAATTTTTGATTTGAGTGCTTTGTACTTCTCTTGAAGTATCCTAGAGTTGAACCACTTCAAGTGTGTTCATGAAGAAAGCTGGAAAATGTGGACATGAAAGAAAGTAAATCACCCAAAAGTATCTAAGGAGCATCTTCTTTACCAAATACTATACGAAAAGGAAATCTTGCTCTCCAGGGGTTACTATTCTAGTTGATTTTATATCTGTATCTACCTATCTGGCTATCTAATAAATAAAATAGATATATATAAACATATATATACACATATTTAAAAATGCAAAATGGTAGAATTTAAACCTCTCCAAATGCTATAGGAATTCATAAAAAGAGGACATCATCTTAGTTCTAGTATTTTTTGGATTATGCTGCTGCAGTTAGGGAGTAACTGAGCCAGGATTCAAACTTCTGCCATTTGAATTCAGAGCCTATGATTCTGCCATCTAGAGAGATGATGACATATTTGAAAATTCCATTAACTCTCTTTAGTCACATATATTTTACTGTGCTTAAGAGTGATTGCTCAAATAGTGTCTCTAGGAAGTTTATTGGTCCAATAAAAGGTCATTATTATTCATCTCTCACACTAGTCTCCTAAAGATAGATTCATTTCAATTGATTATGATCCCTTATCTAGTAGCTTTCCAAATTCTCATATCTCAAAATACAAAGAACAAGAAAACTAGAAAATTAGAGATGAATCTAAAGCTGTGCTGTTAATACAGTGATTGTGATGGAATAACATTATGTTGGGATTCAAAACACCTGATATCCCCACTCTACACATTTCTTGGTGCATTTTCTGCTGAAGGTCTGAGCATAACTCATGCCCATGCTAGCCCTAAAATTTAAAGTTTTAATATAATTCAGCTTTTTTAAACAATTTTTTTCCACCAGTAGTATATTCTATTCATATTCTAGAAAAGATTTAGGATGTAGGAAATATCAACAGTGACTATAAAATTTCTCTACCTCAAAATTCAAGAAGCCATCATTTTGTTCTAAAGCTACCTGGAAGGGCTTGTGTTGGTGTGCATGTTGGGTGAGGGGGGAGGAAGAGTAGAGGGGACAACGGTGAGAAATGTGATCATCAGAAGACACAAATTTGTGCCAAATATGCCACAAGTGGCTCGTGGCTGTTGAGCCAGGCATTCCCTACCATCTGTCAAGGACGCAGTTCAAGTGACTTGGAAAAACGTGTGTAATAAAAGGAGAATGAAAAGAATTTAGCCGAAATGAGAAATAAGATGTGTTTTTCTACCTTCATTTGCTTGTTATGTTCTTCTATCTTGGTGCTGTCCTCTTGAAATACTAAAACAGATATGACTAAGTCAGATCTATCTAATGCGTTCTTAACCTGCATTTGGTCACATAAGAGACAAACTCAGGGAGGTAGTAAGTCAGCGCCAGGATTCAGGGCTAGGACATATGTTTTAGTTCACCTTCAAACAAGTAGAATATAGTCCCTTCAAAAGTAGGTTCGCTTACCAAAAAAAGATAATTTAAGATGAAAGATAAGAGGAAGCTTAAGAAGTGAAAAAAAATGAACATCTGAAATTTCCCACATTAGCTAATAATACTATTCAAGTGAACTAGGTTTATTTAGTTAACTCATCCTTCTGTAGCAAGAAGCCCTCAACCTCAGAATCAACCAAACGCAGACTGAAATACTCAGGCTGACAACTAGTTGACAGGGGTGCCGAATACTACTCCATGACATATACTCATTCACAGATTTTGGTATCCACGGGGTCCTTGAATCTACTCCTCTCAGATACCAAGGGATAGCTGTACCTGGCTCAACCAATACACTGGAGTTGAGTAACTATAAAATTTTTTTCTTACAATGCTTCTTAATGTTCAACAGCACTTTTAGACTCACTTATTTATGTAGTTATTCAACAAAAAGGAAATCATCAAAATAACTCTTTTGTACCAAGTTCTTTGCTACATACTGGAGATGCAAGAATAAAGAACTGTTAGTCTTTACACTTATGGAGCTTGGAGTCTGAGATGGAAAACACATAAACAAATTATTACTGGTCTACATGAGAAAGGCCATGCGAAAGAACGTCCAGGGCTGAACCACTTCTCTTCATAAAAACCTCCGGTTAAACTTAGTTAATGCTTGCACCCCCACACTAAAGGCAGCATGGGCCTTTGGAGGTATAGTAGGAGTTTTCCAAGGCCTGAGAGCTAAAGCAGAATCGTAAGACTGTTCATCTCTGACATTCACCTGAGCATTAGTACATGCCCTCTCTTCCAATTAGTAAGGATAATATTCTAGAGGTTTAGATTTGGAAATGTTCTGGCTATTATTTTAGGTATGAAGAGTAATATCACTTGGTGATCTCAGCATCATTTTATAAGCAATTGTTCCTACAATTGGTCACATCAATAATTTTAAACCTCTAATAATTGTGTAAAGACATAATACTTTTTAATTGGAGGTAATTACTTTATAATATTGTAGTGGTTTTTGCCATACATCGACAAGAATCAGCCACAGGTGTACATGTGTCTCCATCCTGAACCCCCTCCTACCTCCCTCCCCACCCTATCCCTCAGAGTTCTCCCAGTGCACCGGCCCTGAGCACCCTGTCTCGTGCATCAAACCTGGGCTGGTGATCTGTTTCACATATGATAATATGCATGTTTCAGTGCTATTCTCTCAAATCATCCCCCCCTCGCCTTCACTCAGAGTCCAAAAGTCTGTTCTTTACATCTGTGTCTCTTTTGCTGTCTTGCATATAGGGTAATATTTCTTAAGAAAAACACCAATACAGTATATTAATACATATATATGGACTTCAGAAAGATGATACATTTTTTAAACTAATATTTTCCTAGTGCTTTCATTATTTTGAGGTTCCTGACCTTTAGCACTCCAGGCTATTACCATTCAGTTTTTCTTTTCAGTGCTCATGACTTTAGTTCGATTTGTCCATATTAAACTCTTTCAAATTAAATCTAAGGGAAACCCAGGGCAACACTGCTAGTTACCTTATAGATCCCCATCCATGGGTGTATGTTACTGCTGGGTTTAATAATGCAAAGCCTGGGAAGAGGCTGGGAGTAGGCCAGGGATGAGAACATGAAGATAGGCTAGTGGGAACTGCCTCTTCCCCGCAATAATCTGACCCAAGTGTTTCAAATGGAAGCCTGTGGCCATCAGTATCATCCTCTACCTTTCCCCTTAAACGCCTGACTGTCCCAAGTGACACAACCATAATTTCCATGGTAACGGACACTAGCCTGATACTTGAGTGACAGACTTTTTATTTGATGGATATGGGTTTATATCCAGTCTATGGCACTTATCAACTATATAGTATTGGGCAGCATGTTTATCTCTCATCTGTGAACTGGAGGTTAAAAACACTATTGATCCAATAGGGTAATTATAAGGATTTAATGAGGCAATGAACGTTGTGTTGTGTCTAGCACAGTGTCTGGCTTACAGTGAAATCAATGGGATTTTTAGCACATTGTACAAAAATGAAGCTCTAAGTTTCAATTTCCACATCTGTGTAAGTAAAAATAAATTATCCCTTAAAGTTTGAGAATTTAATGTGGTAATGCATAAAAGTATTTCACCTGGTGTCAGGTCTATAAAATGAGCTCAATAAATGTGAACTTTTAAAACACTGCACAAATATAAAGTTACAGTGGAAGCTCGCTTAACCTCTAATTAACTAATTGCCCGGATTAACCCAAAATTCTGTTCTTTGTGTAAAACATATCAACTGATGGTCAAAGTTTCCAAACACCATGGCTAGTAACACATTTTGTACCTATGGTAACTGTAGGTCTCAGTTTGTCTGGAACAATAATTTTATTCTCAAAAGCTTCTAGGTTTGGATGATAAATTATGTGCCTACTATACAAATATGCCCATGCCCGTCACACCTGCCAGAAAATTTGTACGCTCACCAAGTACTCTCTGGATTAGTTTACAGGGCTGTTTTTGCAAGTTTTCCTTATTATTATAAACTCATAATCCAAAAAAAAATCATAAAAACTGTTGAAAATGCTGTATTTGTTTCATATATGCTTTACCTATACCTATAAAATGCTATAGACTTAAATATAATTTAATTTAAAATTTACATAAACTAATGAAAACTTCTACAGCACTGGACACAAGAGAGAGAAAAAAAAGATCAGAAGATGGGACAGAGGCTTTTTGAAAATGTAGAAGCTTCAGCACTCTTTACTTTCTAAGTTTAAGTGTTTGTTCTCATTCACTGAAATTCAAAGTAAAAATTGTACAGAATGAAGAAAACATAAATTTGTCACTGGATTCATACTCCCATATATACACTACCACTGCACCTCAAAATAACTTTGCAAGGAAATAATTTGTCTCAAGTCCACTAATTAGCAACCGCGCTGAATGACAAACCTAAGTGTGTCTGAAACTGAAGTCCTTGCTCTCAGGAGCCAGAAAATAGCTCCCCGACTCCCATAATGAAGACACAGTATGTAAAGGCTGGCTGCTGCTGTGTCGCTTCAATCATGTCTGACTCTGTGGGACCCCAGAGACAGCAGCCCACCAGGCTCCTGCATCCCTGGGATTCTCCAGGCAAGAAGACTGGAGTGGGTTGCCATTTCCTTCTCCATAAAGGCTGGAGTGAGCAAGAAAATATAATATCTTTCGAACTGAAGCCCAAAGGGCTTAATTTGTTAATTCTGGAAGATTGACTATATGCAATTTTTTATACAAAAGAGCATCATAAGTTGAGGATACATCATTATGCTCTATGTCAGCATTCCATTGAGATCGATAGATAGATACGAGCTGCCCAGGAGGCGCTAGTGGTAAAGAGCCCACCTGCCAATGGAGGAGACAGCTTCAGATCCTGGGTTGGGAAGATCCCCTGGAGGAGGGCTTGGCATCCCACTCCAGTATTCTTGTCTGGAGAATCCCCATGGACAGAAGAGCCTGGCCAGCTACATTCCAAGGGACCTCAAAGAGTCAGACATGACCGAGTGACTAAGCACATAGACAGATATATTTTTAATTGCAAAAGGAAAAAGTGAAGAGAGATTGAATACATCCTGGCGATTCATTTTCTGTTATCGTTCTACTGAAAATTAAGTGCCTATATAATTCTGCTGTAACACATTAAAGGCGTATATTTAATCTGCAGTCCTTCAATATAAACTTTAATGTTAAATACAAAATTGCCATTCATTCCCAGTGCTCACTATGTAATACTTCTAAATTGATACCTTCTATTAGAACACTGTGTAATATAACTATAAAATAGTCTATAAAATAGTATCAAGTTTCATCAGTAATTGATTTGGGCTCTGCTTTGAAAGATTATCTTAATTATAGTGAAACCAGGAAAATAAAAATGCAACCTAGTTAGATTTAAATTATGATTTATGAATTTTACAATATTGAACAGTTTTACCTACATGTTTCACTAATGTCAGTGGGAGATGTGCAGCTAAAAGAACATACAACACTTAACAATTTTATACTTAATTGGACCCTTCTTTTTCATTTCCTTTATCAATGATGATGGTGGCTTATTACAAATGGAATTGCAATTTCTAAATTGTTCATAATGCACTCTGTTTTAGATTAAAATACTTATAAAATATCTAGATTTATAAATTACAAATATAAATTATAAATCTATAAATATCTAAATTATAAATAAGGTATTAATTTAATACATTGCATAAAATTTAAAACACTCTCAACAGTCATGTTTCAAGCACTTGGTAAACACACGTGGCTGGTGTCAGCCATAGCGGGCAGCACAAATACAAAACAGCTACTGGAGAGTCGCTATATAGGTTTTAGAAGAAACTCTTTTCAGCATTAATTTTTCCAGGCATGAAAGTCCAGTTTGTGACTTTTGAACAAACTAGAATGCATTTTTAAAATATTTTCATTATAAACCAGATAGGTTTTGGATGTTACCTTCTATTCAATCTGTCTTTCAAACAAAAACCATATCAGTCTTATTAAAACACAGATAAGATGACAGATCCAACTACAAAATAAAAGGCAAACTCCTGAGCATAACATTGCTGCTAAGTCGCTTCAGTCGTGTCTGACTCTGTGCGACCCCAGAGACGGCAGCCCACCAGGCTCCCCCGTCCCTGGGATTCTTCAGGCAAGAACACTGGCGTGGGTTGCCATTTCCTTCTCCAATGCATGAAACTGAAAGTGAAGTCGCTCAGTTGTGTCCCACTCTTAGTGACCCCATGGACTACAGCCCACCAGGCTCCCCCGTCCCTGGGATTCTCCAGGCAAGAACACTGACGTGGGTTGCCATTTCCTTCTCCAATGCATGAAACTGAAAGTGAAGTCGCTCAGTCGTGTCCCACTCTTAGTGACCCCATGGACTGCAGCCCACCAGGCTCCTCCGTCCTTGGGATTTTCCAGGCAAAAGAACTGGAGTGGGGTGCCATTGCCTTCATAAACCCCAACACATGTTACAGACACCCCTTCACAATGCCTTGGTAACTTCTGTTGGCATATTTTGAAGCTTTTCCAAATAGCTGAAAAGAGATTCAAGGTCTTTAATCTTTGGGACCCTCATTTTTTCTACCATAAGTGGAGGAAAGAATAGCTACTTTCAGGGATTATTTAGAGCTTAAAATAAGCCATGCCATAAATTTTTGCTGTTGTTATCATCATCATCTTCCACATCATCATTAATTTGACTTTAAACCTCCACATCTCTAGTTGCATTTTCAAAGAAGTCTGCATAGATAGAGTGGTAAAGATTCCTGTTTCATTTCACTGGTGAAGGAAAATAGGTCAGACAAGGCACCATCTACTTGCCATGACCAGTACTATCACTGAGGGGTAGCCTGAGGATCGCAATGACCTTCTTATTACCACTAAAAGTCACTCAAAGGCTGTTGAGGCCCAATGCTATAAATAATCTTAAATTATTTTTATAAGATTTCTGAATGCAGTACAAAAATTTCCGTTGTACTCCACCGCCTGATACAAAGATCACATCTGTGGTCTCTATGCCTTATTGCCCAGACAGATTATAATTCTGAGTCCATCCAGTTGGTAATGTTATCCCCTTACTACTAACAAAGAATTGCTGGACTATTGTTCTCATAAGGCTTGTCTCAATTTTCATTCTTTTTTGTTTCCCCCAGTTTTTATTTAATTGATGTACAGCACAATATTATTTCTGGTAGTACTGCATATGGTTTGACTTGCATACATCATGAAATGAGGCCACAATGAGTGCAGTGAATACCATCATCTCATTCAGACACAACATGAAAGAAATAGAAAAAATATATCACATCCTTGTGATGAGAACTCTTAGTATTTACTCTCTTAGCAACGTTCATATATACTGCACAGCATGTTAATTATATTAATCATTAATTATATTGAATCATTAATTATATTAAATCCCTAGTACATGTTTTTCTTAAACCTTCACCAATTTTCATTTTTAACTTTGACATTTTTTAATTCTTTAAGGTTTTCTAGCTCTTCCTGCAGCAATGATTTAGGAACAGCTGTCAATAAGATAGCTCCCTTTTGATTTAATAAAAGCAACTTGTTATTAGCAAAAGTATCAAATTTGCTGAAGGATTATAACATCTGAGTGAGGATGGCCTAGCAAACAAATCTTTGAATCTTAGCTTTCTGCATGCACAGTCCTATTCTGAAAAACATTAAAAAACTGCTTGAAAAGTAATTTATAAAATACTACTTGTTAATTGTCATGTGTCTAATCAATCGCCAGCCCTGGATTGATGCTCGGGACTGGTGCAGCGAGATTTCCCGGGGGGGAGGGAGGAGGGAGGGGGGACCCGGAGGGGAAGCATATGTAAACCCATGGTGATATCATAACAATGTATGGCTAAAACAATAATTAAAAAAAAAAATAAAATACTACTTTTATCCTCATAGAAAATAGATGGGAGAGTCAGATATTAAGTTGCTCTAATTAAAAGGTCTTCAGTTTCTACAATGCAAACTATGTTTTTGTTTCATTTTGTTTTTGAAACAGAGTTTCGAAGTTGTAAGAATATGTGGAGAATTCTCTCTCACTGATGACAAAACTACTTATGGGTATTTTTGAGAAACAAAACAGAACAGAAATGCTATGAAGTCTTAGTGTGTGTGCTTAGTCACTCAGTTATGTCTGATTCTTTGTGACCCCATGGACTGTAGTCCACCAGGCTCCTCTGTCCATGGGATTTTCCAGGCAAGAACACTGGAGTGGGTTGCCATTCCCTTCTCCAGGGTATCTTCATGACCCAAGGATCCAACCTCAGTCTCCTGTGTCTCCTGCATTGCAGGTGGATTCTTTAACCACTGAGCCATCAGGGAAGCCCATTAGGGCTATAGACAAATGTAAATATGTCCTTTAAAACATATGCAAACACTACCCACTTTGGTTGTAAGACACACACTTATGAGATGTCAGTTAATTTTGTGATTAATGTCCAATGTTCAACTCAATTGTGGTTAATAGTTAATTGAGGAAAACAGTGTTGACTTCATAGTATTTCCCTCAAATACCAACATTATTTCATTATAACCATGTGTCTCAAAGTGTGTTTCCTAGATCAACAGTATCAGGTACATCTGAAACACTTGTTTGAAACATAGATTACTGGCAGAATTTGAATTTTGGAGGTAGGGCCTAATCTGCATTTTAACAATCTCCTCAGAAAACTCCCAGGTATTCAAAATTTAAAAACAATGCACTATGTTATTTAGAATGAAAGAAATTAAGTGATAAAACCAAACACAGATAAAAGGTCAGGTGGACCATTTCCCTCTCTCCTTTAAATCACATGGAACAACTGAAGTCCTTACTTTAGATATAGGGAATGTATGCTCAGTGGCTCGGTCATGTCTGACTCTTTACAACCCCATGGACTATTACCCGCCAAGTTCCTCTGTCCTTCTAATTTTCCAGGCAAGAATACTGGAGTGGGGATCTTTCTGACCCAGGGATAGAACCCTTGTCTCCTGCAAGTCTCCGGGCACTGGCAGGCAAATTCTTTACCACTGGGCTTCCCAGAAGGAACCTGGGCTTCCCTGGTAGCTCAGTTGGTTAAACAATCCACCTGCAATGCAGGAGACCCTGGTTCAGTTCCTGGGTTGGGAAGATTCCCTGGAGAAGGGATAGGCCACCTACTCCAGTACTCTTGGGCTTCCCTGGTGGCTCAGATGGTAAAGAATCCACCCGCATGCTGGAGACGTGGGTTCAGTCTCTAGGATGGGAAGATCCCTTGGAGGACATGGCAACTCACTCCAGTATTCTTGCCTGGAGAATCCCCAGGGACAGAGGAGCCTGGCGGGCTACAGTTCATGGGGTCACAAACATCCAGGCACAACTGAGAGACTAAGCACAGCACACATTTAGGGTAGAGTCAGTTTGTATAATTACCCTGTAGCTTAACAGATCTGGTTTTTAAATCTTCTTGACAAAGTTTTGATAGTTTAAATAGGAAAACAGACTGATGCTTATATTGCCAACATAAATTTACTTGTAAAAATATCTTAATCAGTGTAGCACTTCTCTAGGGGAAAAAAAGTTGATTTGTCATTGCCTGGCAAATATATTCAAATATATTTTACTCAACTTAGCATTAAAATTCATTGATGACAACTTGCACAAATATCTTCAAGGCAAATTGAACACAGACATCTATTCCTAAAGAATGAGACTCTCCCTTGGGAGAGTGATAAATATGATAATCAGTTGTACAAAACTCTGAACAACAATGATAAAAAAAATTAAAATTTCATGGTTGAGGAAAATTAAAGAATAATTGTCAATCTCCCCTTCTCCCTTTCATATTTCTGTCACAATCTCTAAGGGAAAGACATATCAAATATTACATTGAGTCCTGAAGACAATATTCTTTGAATAAAAGGAACAAATTAATAACTTTGCTCAAAGTTAAGCCTACTATGAGAATAAGCTTATCATATTTCATATCCTTGAATACCGTTCAATCAGCTCATCACAAATCTTTATCATAAGAATGATGTTGACTTGAAAAGGTCATGAATCCAGTATATGATTGTAATTTGACCTTCAGCATTTTTTTTTAATTGGTTGAATAGTTAACTGTTCTTTCTCCTGTCCCGGAAACCTCTAAGAAAATGAGGATAGACAGCACAGAGAACAAGTACAACAACTGAAAGGTTATCTTTTGATTTTTCAATTACATAAATATTGAACATACACAAATACATATCAAAGTAAAAAGCTATCTGCTCCTCTTATGATAACATCAAATATTCCACCAACTAATACTTTATGAATGGACTACCAAAGCATATGGCTACCAAAATAATACATGCTTAAATGAACTGTCATTCCCAAGTTGAGTGAATTAGTAGTCTGTTTGTCAAAGGTGATACAGCAAAATTATTCTGCTCTTTTATGCTTATGAGTAAATGCACCTATTCTGTTAGCTTAAAAGTGGAAACAGAATAGTAAAATTCTCCCCTACCCCCTCATATTTATATTCAGTAATATTTTGCCTTCTCATTTGTATCAATTCCTTATATAAACCTTATATCCAGGGAAATGTCTGACTCATAAAATTCTTGTTTCTATTTAGCAAAAACATTCACCTTTCTAACAGCAAAGTTTCCAAAAGGGTAATTCAAACAAACATTGAGAAGTTTCCAGGAATTTTTAATTGAATCAGAACTGATAAAAATTAATTAGCTACATCTGTCCTCATGACAGTCCTGATGTGGGAACAATAATCAAATGAAAACTCTGTCAACCGAAATTGGCAGTGATAAACACCTACTTCATCCCTCTCTCAAATGTAAATCCCCACTGCAAACACATTACAGAAAATGACGTTACAATGAGATGGATAATAAGTGACCTGCTGTGCTTGGAAACAGACCAAAACAGTCTAGGAACATCTAGCTTTTTAAAAGCAACAATGGGTAAAACTGGGAATTAACACCGTATGTGCCCTTGATTGAACAAAGTCTTAAAGGCATCATGCTTCACAGAGTGAGCAATACATCATCAGCATATTTAAATACTGAAGGAAGACTTGATGCATTTCTGTTATATAGATAACAGAAGAAGTATAAGGGTGAAAATTATAAGGATGGAAAATGATTTATAGCCGATCATTAACAAAGAAAATTATAAAACCATACTTTCTGCTGTCCTGTCCAATTTATGATTTTAATCCTTAAGATATCCCTCAGTGCTGGCAGGGAATTCTACTGTAATCTCTTTTTCCCCTTAAAATGCATGAGCGTATTTGCACTTAGGGCCCATGCTTGGTTTCATGCATAGCTTTCATAGACTTAAGGGGTTTTTTTTAACAATTTATTAATAGGACTCACATTTTGTGTTGCCTATGCTAGTCAAATCTCTATATTCCTCTACTTTCCCAAATAATTATTATCACTTTCTTTTATCCTTCTGGTGTCTTCTCCTTTCATCTCTCAGTTTGAAGGTTTGTGTATATTATTTTACTAAAAAGGAAATGAAAACAATTAAAAGAGAATTTCCACTTCCTCTTGCAGCCATATTCAACAGCCTATATCTGTATACATATAAAGTTGGGTCTCTTCCTATTAAATGAAATAAATGTTTCTCATTTTATCTAAAACCACATAACCCACAGGGACCACAACTTCTACTTAATGCCTGGTCTACACAATCCCATGAAAAGCCAATAAATCTGCCTAATTGAGGAATGCAGTATTAGGAAACCCATTTTGCCCTTGCACCTGAGCTACAATCCCCATTCCACCTCTATTAGTACTAGAGGTTATATTTTAGGATCTCTTGTCTATTCATTCTTTGTCTTATTTTTCAGAACAAAAAAAAAATTTAATGTTTTTTGTGAGTCCCTCAAAGACCTCAAAAGCAATCTCTTAATTAATTATTTGTTGAAAGACTGAATAAGTGAAATGTGTTCTTTAACATTTGTTTACATTTACCTAATCTACCAAGTAAACTTAATTTTTAAAATTTCCTGATTTTTACTTCCTTACCATAATTATGATACTTTTCTTATCCCACTAATAGTAATGTGGATGGGTACAGGAATCTGTTTCAAGTAAGACAGTGGTGCTCAAAGAGTTTAGTTGAGAAAATAACTTAGAATGGCTTACAGTAAACTAGTAAATTATGGATGACTCCACAGATTGGAGTTTTCACCCTCTCCCTACAACTTCAATTTACAGCTTGACTGAAGTCCTTAATTTTCTCCATATACCACAATGAAAAAAATTCCACAATTTGCACTCCATTACACTACTTCCCTGATCTGGGGCTTCCCTGATAGCTCAGTTGGTAAAGAATCCGCCTGCAATGCAGGAGACCCTGGTTTGATTCCTGGGTCAGGAAGATCTGGGAAGATCCACTGGAGAAGGGATAGGCTACCCACTCCAGTATTTTGGGACTTCTATTGTGGCTCAGCTGGTAAAGAATCTGCCTATAATATAGGAGACCTAGGTTCGATCCCTGGGTTAGGAAGATCCCCTGGAGAAGGGAAAGGCTACCCATAACCACTCCAGTATTCTGGCCTGGAGAATTCCATGGACTTTATATTCCATGGAGTCACAAAGAGTCAGACAGCACTGAGTGACTTCACTTCACTCTACTTCCAACCAAGTCAATTGCAAACAGCTCAACTCAATTTTATCTCCCTTTAGGAATAAAGATATACTTTAATTTTCCACGCTTATTGGAGTTTCAGACTGAGAAGAATGAATCAGATTAATGTTTTCTAATATTGTTGATTTCACGAAAATATTTTAGAAAGAGTTTTGGGGAAGTGGGGAAAACATGAAAGAACTTCAGTGGATTCTCCACTTTCTACCAGAGCAAATCTGTATTTGCTTTCATTATTCATTGAGTTTTCTCATAACATTTCTTTAAGATATTCTTCTGCTAAAACTTGCCTAAGTCCCCTTAGTAGTTCTAAATGATTAAATAAAATATTATTGTTGAATATAGGAAAAAAGCATAGAGACAATTTGTTACTCAAGGATCCATGTTAAAGAAAGAAATGGCACACTTCTTTAGAAGAAAAACTGAGTAAAAGGCAAGTGATTAATTATACAATTATAGGGGAAAAAAAGGATGAGTAGTAAATGACAGTAGAATAAGAGAAAGTTGCAAAAGCACATATTCATCCCTATTATCATTACCCTACTCCCCCTAAGCATTTAGGAAATGAGCAGATTTACAAATCTTAAAAAAATTCTGCAATTCATAGATGGAGAGATGAATTTAAAATCTTTAAAATCAAGTATAACTCATACTGCTTAGTGAATAAATAGTATCCTCATTATTTTCAGGCCTTTAAGGAATTTCCACTTTAATATTACGGAGAATAAGTTAATTTACATAATGTAAAACTAAAAACAGAACTATCTTATGACCCAGCAATTTCACTCCTGGGTATATATCTCAAAAATACAAAAACACTAATTTGAAAAGATATACACACCCCAATGTTCATGGCAGCATTATTTACAATTGCCAAGATATGAATATAACCTAAATACAACAAATTAATGAATATAACAATAAAACAAACAAAAAAAGACTCACAGATATAGAGAACAAACTAGTGGCTACCCATGGCAGGGTCAACAGAGTGGTAAGGAATTAAGAGGCACAAACTGTTTTGTATAGAATAAGTTACTAGGATATAGTGCATAATATAGGGGGGTCCGTCCAAAATTTTATAATAACTGTAAATGGAGTATAACTTTCAAAATTTGTGAATCATTATACTGTATACCTGAACTTACATAATATATAATATAATATATAATAAGTTACATAATAGAACTTACATAATCCAGTGTAGCTCAGTAAAAATAAGTAAATAAATAAAATAAGGAATGAGATATGTTCATGTAAAAATCTGTATAATCAGCTTTTATTTTACTTCTAAAACTTGGAAGTGACTAAGATATCCTTCAATAAGTGAGTGAGTGGATAAACAGGTACATTTGTACAACGGTATATTATTCAGTGATTTTAAAAATGAGCTATCGAACCAGGAAAAGACATGGAAGAAACTTAAATGCATATTGGTAAAAAGCCAACCTATAGAGACAGCAAAAGATCAGTGGTCCCCAGGAGTTTGGGGTGGGGGAGAAAGGATGAATGAATGGAGCATAGGGGATTTTTAGCACAGTGAATATACTCTGTGTGGAATTATAATGGCAGATATATGTCACTATATATTTGTCAAAACTATAGACTGTGCAACACAAAGAAAAAGTGTGAGCTGAAGACTTTAAATAATGTGTCAATATTGGCATATCAATTGTTGACAAATGTACCACTTTAATGCAAGAAGTGGAAATGGGAGGAGAGGAGGGGAGATGCAAATGGGAACTCTGCACTTTCCGCCCAATTTTTCTGAAAACCAAAACTGCTCAGAAGTAAATAAAGTCTATTTTTAAGGTCCATAAAAATGAGAAGAGAAAATAAAAGCAGACTAGTGAAGTAATTTTACCTTATAAAACAGCACTAGATGCCTATATATACCATGATTTCTAACAGCAAGGATTTTGAAGAGAGCTCAACCAGAATTTCAACTGAAGCTTTGCTATTAACCACCTGTTTCATCTTGGAGAAAAAGTTTTAATCACTCAAAAACTAAGTTCCATCATCTACCCAAAAAAAGATGATACTTGTACCTATTTCCCTCCCTCTGTTTTACCTCAACATGAAATATTAAAATAAACCAATAATGTACTTTTATTTGTTCTTTGGGAAATAAAAACAGTATCAAGTTATGAGATGGTTCAGTTTGAACCATTGTTTTAAATTACTACCTTCTGCCTACACAAGTTCTATAGTAAGAAAGCTTATTATTTACATTATTATTAATATGTATAATTAAGAAGTCTTGCTCATTTTCAAGCCTTAAAGAGGCAGTGAATTTATAGAAATAAGGCTGCAAACTGAGCTTCATTATGTAGATACAGTTCTCATCCAGATAAGGGCAACTTAGAGACATGATAATATTATTGAATATTTCATGTTAAAACACATTACCAGCATTTAATAGAAGAGAAATTTGAAGTATGAGAAGCCTTTTAAACATTTACATGTTTCACTGGGCACTTATATTACTGTGCAATCTGTTACTATTTGTAAAATATTAATTTCACATTACCTCGGTTTGTTGATTCAGGTTTTATTTCCATGGAGAACTACAGAGAAGCTTTTCAAACACTCTAAAACTACCTTAAATCCCCCTTATCTGTGGAATTCTTAAATTGTGTTGGTCTGGTGCAGGGAATTATTTCTCGGAAATCATGCTGGAAGAATTCTGAAGCGATATAAAAATCATAAGCCAGTGAGGTCTGAGAAAGGCTGGTAGAGCTGATGATACACAGAGTAGGGCTTTGCCCTCAGAGAACTTGGGAAGATTCTGTTCTCAGCGTCCTGCTGATTCATTGTTTGCCCTCTCTCAAGGACTCTTCCTCACTAGTTGTTGAAAAGGCGCAAAAGACGTCAGTATCTTCTACATTCTTTAATGACAAATTATAAATGTATAACCTTATGATACAAATCTAAAACAGAAATATTGCTAAGAAATGCAAAGCATTATCATTATTTATGCAAAATGCAATAAGAAATAGGAATGTATTAATTTGAAGAATTATGAGTAGTGTCTAAAGGGCTGGCACAAATGCAAGGAGTCATTTGTTCTGAGATAAATTTACTTTCCATTTCTAAGATTCAAATGAGAGAAAGAACTTGAATATTTCACCCACAACACACAACTCTACAATGCATCCAGGGATTTGGGAGTTGAATTTAATTCAAATTCAAATAAAGTTCAGTTTTTGCACATTTTTGCTTTGTTTTGTCCATGAAAGGCCCAGCTGCTTGCCCAGCTGTCTATCAGTCATTCCAGATCATAGCTTTATTTGTGTGATTCTGTACTCCTGCTATTTCCTTTGGAACTAAAAATTGTAGACATATATTTTCTTTGTTTGAAGGTCATACGAAAAGCTTCTGACTCTATGAACATGAAGATTATAAAGAAGATATTATTTAGAGATTCTTATACAAACATAAGGCACTTATAAGAATTCACCCTGATTGAGTTATTATGGCTTCCTTAGCTGTTGAATGACCAATCATCTCAAGATAAAGAATTCAGCTTGTGCTCAAATACTAGATTTCTATCATCCTCATTCCAATCTCAAGTGTCTATTGAATAACTTCAAATTAAAAAACAAAGTATATCACAAAAAAATGTCAAGTTTTCAAGACCCATGACATTTGTCAGAATGAACAAAAGAACTGTGAGCTGTGGATAAGTGAAACAACAGACAGGACCAGAAGAGCTTTCTCTGACTCCAAACGATGCTGTGCCCTTGGGAGACTATCTGGACATCCATTCACACATAACAGTTAAGGAAAATAGGCTAGCTGAATGATCTTCAAATTGTATTCCAGAACACCTGGGTTCTATGAAGGTATTTGAAAGGAAGGCTAACATAGAAAAAATAGAGAAAGAAAAGTTCAGATGGGTAGGAGTTTTGCTCCCCTTTTCATTAGAATTACTCTGCACAAATCTTTCCTTGGTTTAATAAAAATGTTTTCTATACATGCATTAAATAACTGGGTTATTTCTATAGTCTTTTTTATATCTAAGAGTCAAACCAGAAAAAATTGATGAATTTCAGACAAATTCTGATCAATATGTTCCTCAAACAGGTTTACATCAAAGGGTTGCTCCTTCTTTGGTTTGTTTATTGTTATTATGGTATTATGTACTTAATGTAAAAATTTCAGCATGTCCACACAGAAAAATATATTCTGGAAATCCAAACCAACTGACAAAGGCAGTAAGACATGTAAAACTATATTAATAAATAAATTTCCCTAAAGAAATTACTGATATATAATTTTGCATACTGAATAAAAGACATAACTTTACATGGAAATAGTATTTATATAAAACATATGCACACCATAAAATCTGGATATCATTAAGTACTATATTTTGCTCTTATTATGAACTATGTTGCTACTACCATTTCAGTGGTCCTCTTTCCTTACTACCTACATTTAGATAGTCTTAATGTATATTCATAATGATTACAACAAATCCCAAATTATAGTACGAAATGTTGACTGCACATATTTTTAATACATTTCTGTCTTCGGGACAAACTTGAAAAATCTAAGTATCAAATTACTATTCCTTAGATCATAAACTACAAGCTCTGTACAAGCAGGTGTATGAGGAAGTTTAAATAATCAGATATCAAGAGAAATACAACATGAAAAAATAGTAGGAATTATGAAGCAGTGGAAGTGTTTAAATAAAACAGATCTCCAAACATCATATACAAGTATCAACTCAATTTGGATGATAGACTTAAAGGTAAAAGCAAAATTACACAGTTTTTAGGGACTTTCCTATAGCTCAGAGAGCAGAGAATTTGCCTGCAATGTAAGAGATCCAGGTTTGACCCCTGGGTCAGGATGATCCCCTAGAGAAGGAAATGGCAACCCACTTCAGCATTCTTGTCTGCAAAATCCCATGGACAGTGGAGCTTGGTGGTCCATAGGGTCACAGAGTCTGACACGACTAATACAAACACATATACATAATTTCTGGAAGAAAATACGTTTTAAAAATCTTTGTAAAATTCTGTTAAATTCATCCTTAGATAGGACACAAACTAAGGAGTCTTAAAAATAGATAAATAAATAAAAATTTCTCAGAAGTAAAAATTTTGTTTTCTCTTTTCATGCTAAAAATATGTCACAATAGACAATAAACTATAAAAAAGTAATTACAAAATGCATTATCAAAGGACTTGAATCCACAATACATAAAGAACTCTTATAATTCAAGAATATATGAAAACCAACAGTACAATCTAAAAGAGAATAAAAGATTTTAACAGACATGTCATTAGACAAAAGATGAAGATAATGAACAGGTACACGAAAAGATGCTTAATATTATCAGCCATCAGGGAAATACAAATTAAACCACAGTGAGATACTATTATACACAACTACTAGAATGGCCAAAAAATTTTAAAGAAAAGGACAACATAAAATTCTAACAAGGAAACTCTCAAACATTGTCTGGTGAGAGTGCAAAATGGTACTACTTTGGAAACCAGGTTGACAGTTTCTTATAAGATTACAGTCATATCTACCATGTGACCCAATAATTCATAGAGTAATCACCCAAGAGAAATGGAAACTTGTGTCAAACAGAGGCCTATATACATATTCTTTGCTCACAATTGCCCCAAACTGGAAACAACTCAAACTTCCATCAGCAGATGAATGGATAATCAAATTGTGACAAATTCATACTGTGAAAACTTTACAGCAATAAAAAGCAACAACAGTGATGAATCTCAAAAGCATTATGTTAACTGAAAGAAAGAAAACTACACACTGTATGATTCTATTTATTGGACTTATGGAGTAGGGAAAGCAGTGATTTCCAAGGGTGGGATGACTAGGAGCAATGAAAGAAGTAAGACTGAAATCTTACTTGGAGTGGCAGAAATCTTTCTATTTTAATTAAGGTGTTGCTTCCAAGTGTATACATTCACCAGAACTCATCAAACTCTGACCTGAAAAGAATGCTGTTTCTAAAATGAAAATTATATAGTTCAATAAACATCTTTTCAAAAAACAGATCTACTCTATCTGTGGTTCAACAATAGAGAGTGATTTTTTTTCAAGTCATTAGAAAAATATATGCATAGACAGAAAATTCATGGACTATTTCTGTTTATTCAGAGCTTTACAATATCACTTTAGAGGACCACATGTGATCTGAACTTCCTTGAAAAATCCTATGTGAAATTAAAATAAGAAAAAAATAAAAATGAAAATAGAAATACTGGTAAGGAAGAAACTTAGAAACCATAAAACAATAAGTGCTGTGGCATACCAAGCATATTACAAGAGCAGTGGGGCCTTAGGTAGCACAAATTCTCAGGACCTCTATCTTGATTAACTCTGGAGTGCCTCTCATGTCACACTCCCCTTCCTGTGGCCTTTCATGGCTGCTGAGAATGGAAGAGCATCTTCTTATGGGGTTTACTATTCTCCTTTCCCCTCAATTCCTAAGGAATTGGCAACACAGCCCTCCTAGTCAGACCACAGTAAGAGTACGCCATCCAGAGTAGTTTGTTTAGGGGTGATAAACTTGGGAGGGCTACTCTATTAATGTATTTGCTTGCTCCTCTACTGGTTCATTTTGGGGGACACAAACACTATAGTCTGCTCCATTAAATAACTGCTGATACAGTGTTTTGAGAAGTCCAAGGAATGACAGGATTGGGCAAAGTACAATGAAAATCTTACAAAGAAGCTTTTCTTTCCTTACAATAATAGACGCTCAGCCATGTCCGACTCTTTGTGATCCCAGGGATTGTAGCCCACCCAGCTCCTCTGTCCATGGAATTCTCCAGGCAAGAATTCTGGAGTGGGTAGCTGTTCCCTTCTCTAGGAGATCTTCTCAACCCAGGGATCGAAGCCCGGTCTCCCTTATGACAGGTGGATTGTTTATAGTCTGAGTCACTAGGGGGGGCCCTTTTCTGACAGTCTATGGCCCTAAATGTCTGGAATGGTAAGCAGATGTCTCCATTAAAATACCAAAGGAAACAAGGGCCACAGCTTCTCAGTGTCCCTTGACATATGCTTTTGGGGCAGGGATCATGTGGACAATCTCACATTGGTCATGAAAACACAGACTTCCCAAATGATTCAAAAGAAAAAAAAAAAAAAAACAGAATGTTTATACCAGAAGATATGAATCAAGATCACTCTGAAACTGCAAGATCACCACACCAGTGTGTAACCACACACAAACAAAAAGTGGTAATTCATAACGTTTGGATTTCATGCATATAGTCAATTATTTGCCTTGAGTTGTTTTTTTTTTCTGAAGCTTTAGGTGAATCATTTTGCATTCATTCCACATCGTTCTCCTACATATGGGTTTTTTAACCTTGGGTCTGATCACAAGATTGTAAAGAGATACTACTACACAGAGGTCAGCAGATCTAAGTCCTTATTACCTCTGCAATATGACCAAATCAATTAACTGCAATGACACTCAAGTTTCTTTTTAAAAGGTCCTTTAAATGCTAAAATCCATTCTATTGGATGACAAATGAAAAGGAATAAAATGTAGATTTCTGAGCCATTTATGTCATGACATTGAATTTAAATTATATTAATAAAATCTTAAAATTTTAACAGTCTTTAATTTTTCAAAGTACTTTCAAATATCTCATTTTTAGTCCACAAAATTACTCTTTAAAATTTTGTCTTTGGTTTTATATATACTAAGCAATGTAACATTAGTGAGAACTAAATTTATATCACATACATATAAGTATATTTTAATCATATATTTATCACTGTAATTAATGACTTACATTAATTACTATTGACTAGGTTAGAATAGAATAAGTGTATTCTATATGTTGTCAGACTGGTTCCAAATAGGAAAAGGAGTACGTCAAGGCTGTATATTGTCACCCTGCTTATTTAACTTCTGTGCAGAGTACATCATGAGAAACACTGGGCTGGAATCAACATTGTCAGGAGAAATATCAATAAGCTCAGATATGAAGATAACATCACCCTTATGGCAGAAAGTGAAGAGGAACTAAAGAGCCTCTTGATGAAAGTGAAAGAGGAGAGTGAAAAAGTAGGCTTAAGGCTCAACATTCAGAAAACTAAGATCATGGCATCTGATCCCATCACTTCATGGGAAATAGATGGGGAAACAGTGGGAAAAGTGTCAGACTTTATTTTGGGGGGCTCCAAAATCACCTCAGATGGTGATTGCAGCCATGAAATCAAAAGACACCTACTCCTTGGAAGGTAAGTTATGGCCAACCTGGATAGCATATTGAAAAGCAAAGACATTACTTTGCCAACAAAGGTTCATCTAGTCAAGGCTATGGTTTTACCAATAGTCATGTATGGATGTGAGAGTTGGACAGTGAAAAAGGCTGAGCGCCAAAGAATTGATGCTTTTGAACTGTGTGTTGGAGAAGACTCTTGAGAATCTCTTGGACTGCAAGGAAATCCAACAAGTCCATCCCAAAGGAGATCAATCCTGGGTGTTCATTGGAAGGACTGATGTTGAAGCTGAAACTGCAATACTTTGGCCACCTCATGAGAAGAGCTGACTAACTGGAAAAGACCCTGACGCTGGGAAGGATTGGAGGCAGGAGGCAAAGGGGACGACAGAGGATGAGATGGTTGGATGGCATCACCAAGTCTATGGACATAGGTTTGGGTGGACTCCAGGAGGCGGTAATAGACAGGGAGGCCTGACGTGCTGCGATTCATGAGATCGCAAAGAGTCAGACACGACTGAGCAACTGAACTGAACTGAACTGATATGCTGTCAATATAGATTGATCTAGATGATTCCTGACTTTTCTAAGCAACTGTAATTGTATTAATATCTCTACTTTGGAAGAATATTTAATCAGAGTCACCTACTGCTGCTGCTGCTGCTGCTAAGTCACTTCAGTCGTGTCCGACTCTGTGCGGCCCCATAGATAGCAGCCCACCAGGCTTCCCGGTCCCTGGGATTCTCCAGGGAAGAATATAAGAGTGGGTTGCCATTGCCTTCTCCAAGTCAGAGTCACCTACATAAACACTAAACAATTTTCTGTTGCATTGGACAGTGAATCAGCCTTGTCCTCCAAAGAAGAACTGGTTGAGAGACATCTTCAATCACATTTACTAATGGCATATTAGTGAATCATAACACTAAATTACGTATAATATCTAGCTTTTAGGAAGAGAAATTAGGGCTTCCCAGTGGCTCAGTAGTAAAGAATTCTTCTGCAACTCAGGAGACACAGGAAACTCGAGTTCAGTCCCTGAGTCAGGAAGATCCCCTGGAGGAGGCATAGCAGTTCACTCCAAAATTCTTGCCTGGAGAATTCTATGGACAAAGGAACCTGGCAGGTTACAGTCCATCAGTTGTAGAAGAGTTGAGCTGCACACAGTTGAAGGGACTGAGCCCCCATGCAGAAAGAGAAACTATATCTTAAAGAAAAAATGTTTCTCTTCCTCTATTACAAAGCTATGGAGCAGTGGCTGCGCAGAGCAGGAGATACCCCACATCCAAGGCCAGGAATGGCAGCCGTGAGGAGATACCCCACGTCCTAGGTAAGGCAGCAGCTGCACTTTTCTGGAGCAGCTGTGAAGAGACACCCCACATACAAGGTAAGAGAAACCCAATTAAGATGGTAGGCACTGAGAAAGGGCATCAGAGGGCAGACACACTGAAATCATAATCACAGAAAACTAGCCAATCTGATCACATGGACCACAGCCTTGTCTACCTCAGTGAAACTAGGGCATGCCGTGTGGGGCCACCCATGACAGACAGGTCATGGTGGAGAGGCCTGAGAGAATGTGGTCCACTGGAGAAGGGAATGGCAAACCACTTCAGTATTCTTGCCTTGAGAACCCCATGAACAGTGTGAAAAGGCTAAAAGATAGGATACTGAAAGATGAACTCCCCAGGTTGCTAGGTGCCCAATATGTTACTGGAGATCAGTGAAGAAATAACTCCAGACAGAATGATGGGATAGAGCCAAAGTGAAAACAACACCCAGTTGTGGATGTGACTGGTGTTAGAAGCAAGGTCTGATGATGTAAAGAACAATATTGCATAGGAACCTGGCATGTTAGGTCCATGAATCAAGGCAAATTGGAAGTGGTGAAACAGAAGATGGCAAGAATGAACATCGACATATGCTATGGGCAGGAATCCCTTAGAGAAAATGGAGTAGCCAAAACGCAGTCCAAAATGCAGTACTTGGATGCAGTCTCAAAAATGACAATGATCTCTGTTCGTTTCCAAGGCAAGCCATTCAATATCATGGTAATCCAAGTCTATGTTCTGACCAGTAATGCTGAAGAAGCTGAAGATTAACAGTTCTATGAAGACCTACAAGACCTTTTAGAACTAACACCCAAAAAAGATGTCCTTTTCATTATAGGGGACTGGAATGGGAAAGCAGGAAGTCAAGAAACACCTGGAGTAACAGGTAAATTTGGCCTTGGAGTACAGAATGAAGCAGGGCAAAAACTAATACAGTTTTGCCAAGAGAACGCACTGGTCATACCAAACACTCTCTTCCAACAACACAAGAGAAGACTCTACACATGGACATCACCATATTGTCAATACTGAGAGCAGATTGATTATATTCTTTGCAGCCAAAAGAAACTCTATACAGTCAGCAAAAACAAGACCAGGAGCTGACTGTGGCTCAAATCATGAACTCCTTATGGCCAAATTCAGACTTAAATTGAAGAAAGTAGGGAAAACCAGTAGGTCATACAGGTATGACCTAAATCAAATCCCTTACAATTATACAGTGGAAGTGAGAAATAGTTTTAAGGGATGAGATATGATGGACAGAGTGCCTGATGAACTAGGAGGTTTGTGACATTATAGAGAAGACAGAGATCAAGACCATTCCGAAGAAAAAGAAATGCAAAAAGGCAAAATGGCTGTCTGAGGAGGTCTTACAAATAGCCGTGAAAAGAAGGGAAGTGAAAAGCAAAGGAGAAAAAGAAAGATATTCCCATATGAATGCAGAGTTCCAAAGCAAAGCAAGGAGAGATAAGAAAGCCTTCCTCAGTGATCAATGCAAAGAAACAGAGGAAAACAAGAGAATGGGAAAGACTAGAGATCTCTTCCAAAAAATTAGAGATACCAAGGGAATATTTCATGCAAAGATGGGCTTAATAAAGGACAGAAATGGTAAGGACCTAACAGAAGCAGAAGATATTAAGAAGAGGTGGAAAGAATTCACAGAAGAACTGTACATAAAAGATCTTCACGACCCAGATAATCATGATAGTGTGATTATTCACCTAGAGCCAGACATCTTGGAATGTGAAGTCAAGTGGGCCTTAGGAAGCATCACTACAAACAAAGCTAGAGGAGGTGTTGGAATTCCAGTTGAGCTATTTCAAATCAAGAAATATGAAGCTGTGAAAGTGCTGCACTCAATATGTCAGCAAATTTAGAAAACTCAGCAGTGGCCACAGGACTGGAAAAGGTCAGTTTTCATTCCAATCCCAAAGAAAGGCAAGCCAAAGAATGCTCAAACTACCACACAATTGCACTTATCTCACATGCTAGTAAAGTAATGCTCAAAATTCTCCAAGCCAGGCTGCAGCAATATGTGAACCATGAACTTCCAGATGTTCAAGCTGGATTTAGAAAGGGCAGAGGAACCAGAGATCAAATTGTCAACATCCGATGGATCATTGAAAAAGCAAGAGAGTTACAGAGAAACAGCTATTCCTGCTTTATATGCCTTTGACTCATGGGTCACAATAAATTTGTGGAAAATTCTGAAAGAGATGGGGATACTGGACCATCTGATGTGCATCTTAAGAAACCTGTATGCAGGTCAGGAAGCACCAGTTACAACTGGACATGGAACAACAGACTGGTTCCAAATAGGAAGAGGAGTATGACAAGGCTGTATATTGTCACCCTGCTTATTTAACTTACATGCAGAGTACATCGCGAGAAACGCTGGGCTGGAAGAAGCACATGCTGGAATCAAGATTGCTGGGAGAAATATCAATAACCTCAGATATGCAGATGACACCACCCTTATGGCAGAAAGTGAAGAACTAAAGAGCCTCTTGATGAAAGTGAAAGAGGAGAGTGAAAAAGTTGGCTTAAAGCTCAACATTCAGAAAACTAAGATCATGGCATCTGGTCCCGTCACTTCATGGCAAATAGATGGGGAAACAGTGGCTGACTTCATTTTTGGGGGTTCCAAAGTCACTGCAGATGGTGATTGCAGCCATGAAATTAAAAGATGCTTACTCCTTGGAAGAAAAGGCATGACCAACCTCGACAGCATATTAAAAAGCAGACCTTTGTCAACAAAGGTCCGTCTAGTCAAGGCTATTGTTTTTCCAGTAGTCATCTACGGCTGTGAGAGTTGGACTATAAAGAAAACTGAGTGCCGAAGAATTGATGCTTTTGAACTGTGGTGCTGGAGAAGACTCTTGAGAGTCCCTTGGACTGCAAGGAGATCCAACCTGTCCATCTGGAATATTTATTGGAAGGACTGATGCTGAAGCTGAAACTCCAATACTTTGGCCACCTCATGTAAAGAGTTGACTCATTGAAAAAGACCCTGATGCTGGGAAAGAATGAGGGTAGGAGAAGGGGACGACATAGGATGAGATGGTTGGATGGCATCACCGACTCAATGGACATGGGTTTGGGTGGACTCCAGGAGTTGGTGATGGACAGGGAGGCCTGGCATGCTGCAGTTCATGGGGTCGCAAAGAGTTGTCGCGACTGAGCAATTGAACTGAATTGAACTGAACTGATCATTTAAAATGAATGTTTCAACTGAGAATTGTTATTTTAATGGCAGTCCCATTTGCCATTTTTTACATGAGACGTTTTTACATACATTTAGGTCTCTGTGGTTGGGATTGAAATCCCTAATGTCTACTCAAAAGTCAATCCAGCACAATCTAAGAGGTTATTTTTACTTACTTTTATTTGATAAAATGACTATTACAATTAAATTTTTCAACTTAATGAGAATGGTTAAGCTCAAGATTACACAGTGTTCAGAGATTTTCTAATCCATTATGGGGCAATATCATAGGGTGGAACTATTCTGGGAATACATAAGGGAAGGCTAGATGTGTTTTGTTAAAAAAAATACTTTGTTTCAGAGTTGGACAGTTGATCTGTTACCCCCTTTGAGGGGCAATTTTGAGTTTAAAAAGGCAAAAACAGCAAAAAGATTTAATTAACTCAGTGTGTGAGCATAAAGAAACCTTGATTTCCCCAAGATGAGTATTTCTAAAAAAGAGAAAACTTGACTTGTTTCTAAAATCACCTTTCCTTCCTGAATGTAAGCATACTCTTCCTTAGGAAACTAAAAGGACCAAAAATAAAGATTCCATATTTCCTGCTTTAATACTGATTTCCCAAAGCTTTAGGTGCAGTGCCAGCAATTATGTGGGATTTTCCTTATTCTCAGCACCAGCAATGAAAGTGAGAACAGAAAAGAAAAATAAAAATTGCATATATATTCCTCTGCGGCCAAATTTAACAAGTCTTGAAATTGCTAGAAAATGAGATTTCATTCAAGAGGAAGAGATGGCATTTAAAACACCAAATCATCGAGTTCAAACTGCTTATCCTAGCAATGCAAACTGACAGCATATGCACGCAGATAATCAAACGGGAAATAATAATAGCACATCTCAATAGACTGCCCAGCACAAAATGTCAACGGCCCAAGGGATATGTCAAAAATAATTTCTTCACATGCATGGCTCCCATGCTGTGCTCTGTCACAGGGTGATTTCATCAATGGAGAGTATATGAAGCTCTCAGGCAACAAGACTAGATCTTTATTCACACCCAGCTTGTTTACGTGGGAAGAAGAAATCAGGTTACCTTCTTCAAACAAGCAGCTCTTTTCTTGGAGTTAGCAGTGAAGGCTTTTTCTAAAAACCGTATTTCTATGTATGCATAGGAATCAAGATGGAAGGAAAGGAACTAGTTTCCAAAAGTGAGTAGAGACAAAAGTATGTAGTGGGAGAAGATTTGATCCTTTTACAGAGGAAAACTCTGTCACTTGGAAGTTATTTCAAATACACTCATTAGATGCAAATCAGATAACTAGGGTGACATCTGCACTGGTTACCTACCTCTAATTTTGGAGAGCCCCAGTAGCTAGCCCAGAACACCACATCAGCAGCCAAAACAACCTTCAGTAAAAGCTACAGCAATGCAAACGTTATCTGGACGTTTCTCGAAGGTCTACATGTTTTAGAATTCTCCCACAAAATATTTATTACCAATAGCCAAAGAAAAGATTTCTAATAATAAATATGCTGTGCTGAATCGCTCAGTCATGTCCGACTCTGCAACCCAATGGAGTGTAGCCTTCCAGGCTCCTCTGTCCATGGGAATTCTCTAGGCAAGAATACTGGAGTGAGTTGCCATGCCCTCCTCCAGGGAATCTTCCCAACCGAGGGATTGAACTCACGTCTCCTGCATTGCAGGCAGATTCTTTACTGTCTGAGCAACCAGGGAAGCCCAAGAATACTGGGTATATATGAATATGCATACACACACACATATTTCTAATTACACATACATATAGGTTAAATTATATATACATATGTAATATATAACTATGTGCTTGTGTGCATGCTCAGTCGCTTCAATCAT
The DNA here is from genome assembly GCA_007570785.1 of Antilocapra americana. NCBI lineage: Eukaryota > Metazoa > Chordata > Mammalia > Artiodactyla > Antilocapridae > Antilocapra > Antilocapra americana. The sequence goes on from ML661935.1 coordinate 4,032,124, forward strand.
GTCTGACTCTCTGCAACACTATGGACTAGGGCCCACCAGGCTCCTCTGTCCATGAGATTTTCCAGGCCAGAATACTGGAGTGGGTTCCCATGCCTTCCTCCAGGGGATCTTCCCCAGCCAGGGATTAAATGTGTATCTCCTGCATCTCCTGCATTGGCAGGCGGTTCTTTACCACTAGAACCACCTGGGAAGCCCAATTATGTAACAGTATAATATATTAATTATAAAATAGTATTATATAATAATTATATATACATATAGTTTAAATTTGTGCTTCCCTGGTTGCTCAGATGGTAAAAATTGTTCCTACAAGGCAGCAGACCTGGGTTTGATCCCTGGGTCAGGAAGATCCCATGGCGAAGGGAATGGCTACCTACTCCAGTATTTTTGCCTGGTGAATTCCATGAACAAGGAGGTTGGTGGACTACAGTCCATGGTGTCACAAAGAGTCGGACAGGACTGAGTGACTAACACACATGGTTTATATATGTATATATTTCTTATAGAATACATACATATATGTCTATGTTGTTTGCATAAGATCAATGAGTTGTCTCTTAATGGAGCTAATAAGGGGACTACAGAAAACATTAGGTTCTTATAACATGGTGAGCTTTCAGAGTTTTTAGAAAGCACCATTGCCCATGGAACATGTCCCCTCCCATACAGGTTTATTGATAGTGGATCTTTTACTAGAGAACAATGCCTTTGATTTTACAAGATAATTTCTTTCAAATAGCAATCTACAGAATGGAATGTTTTGATCTGAACTTTTCCCATAGAATATAAAAATTTGTAACTAACACTTCCTCAGTGCAGGTCTTCACAGCTGGAGAAAAGCACTGGGATGGGCGATGCCTCCACTGAGTTGTGAGCGTGAGGACAAACCCGGATGCCAAGAGGCGAAATGAAGAATGTTGAAACACACCCAGCTTTCCCTCAGAAGGTACTGAATTGCTGAAAAAATTATCTTTAAGTGCAAATCATAAGCTCCCTAAATGAAAACAATTAAAAGGGTTAAATCTAACTCCAAGGAAAACAAATAAGCCAAAGAATGTAATTGGACATTTCCAACTATGAGTCAGACTAGATGTGGGGCTTCTATGACCACTAATATGGTTTCCAAACAGATGAGGAGTTTTCTTTCCTTACTGTTGTTACATAAATTTTAAGGAGGGCCTATTATTTGTCCTTATCCATTTGTTTGAAACCTGCAAATGTAGCCCCTCATAAAATCCCACTAGTAACTTTCCATAAGATATCAAAGCAAGGACAATATTTACACATCCTAGGGATTGATCCTTATTCTTCACTGCCAGGGTTACTGAGTAATTGATCTACTTAGCATCAACCATTCTTCAGGACCTTCTATATCTGTTACCTCATTTGCATATTATTATTTTTTTAATTGTTTTTGCCATACATTGTCATGATATCACCATGGGTTTACATATGCTTCCCCTCCGGAACCCCCCTCCCTCCTCTCTCCCCCCCAGGAAATCTCACTGTACCAGCCCCGAGCATCAATCCTGGGCATTTGCATATTATACTAGACCTTTATGGCACAAAAATATCCCCATTCTAAAATGAAGTAGATAAAATTTAACATTAGTAACTTGAATCCACACAGCTAGTGGGAAGACTGGACCCACAAATCAGATTCCAAAAATCCACAATCACTGTATGATGTGACATTCACAGTATAAAGGGATCAGTACAATGCATTCCCCACAAAACAGAAGCTGAAAGAAACAATACTAATAATCAAGTACAACCAGACTTGTTCTATGACCACCATTATATTTATATAGTTTACTTCTGAGCATAGTTTTGAAACATATCTAGTTAATATATCAATTTAATAATACTCCTTGTGCAATATATATATGCATTTAAGGAAACTGACAGAATAATTACCTCGTCTAAGGTCATACAAAGTTAATGGTATAGCCAGTTTTCAAACCTGGGCAATATGATTCCAGTCTCAAGAATCTTACCATTAGCTTGCACTGCCCTTTACAGAATAAAAGCATGTTCTAAGTATTAATGGCAATTACTATAATCCACTAATTTAACAGGCTTTGATCTAAGTGCCTGAGAGGGAGCTAGAATCAAACATATCAAGGTCCCTGACCTCAGAGAGGCTGTATTCTAGTGGAGAAATCAGGAAACAGGCATTATCAGTAAGTAAAATATATGGCATGTCAATGCTTTGGATAAAAATATAAATAAGTGAAATAAAAAAGTTTCGGTATGTTTTAAATTTCCTTACTACAGAGATGGCATTTAAAGAGAGAGCTGAAGGAGGTGATGGTAGTGGTCTAAATTTGGTGGTAGAAATGGAGAGAAATATCAGATTCCAGATATATTTTTTTTCTCCCTTTTATTGTTTTTGCCATACAATGCCATGATATCACCATGGGTCCACACATGCTCCCCCTCCAGAAACCCCTCCCTCCCCCCCTCCTCCCTCCCCCCGGAAAATCCCGATGCACCAGCCCCGAGAATCAACCCCGGGCTGGCGATTGATTAGACACATGATAATTAACATGTTTCGATGCCATTTTCCCACATCATCCCACCCTTTCCCTCATCCACAGAGTCCACGAGTCAATTCTACTCATCTGCGTTCCTTCTGCTGTCTCGCATGCTGGGCTCTCGTCACCGTCCTTCCAAATTCCAGATATATTTTTGAAAGCACAGCAAACAGAATTTCTTAGGGGCTTCCCAGGGGGCAGTAGTGGTAAAGGACCTGACTGTCAATGCAGGAGACGTAAGAGATGCGGGTTCATGTCCTGGATTGGAAGATCCCCTGGAGGAGGACATGGCAACCCAGTCCACTATTCTTTCCTGGAGAATCCCATGGACAGAGGAGCCTGGAGGGTTATGGTGAACAGGGTGCAAACAGTTGGACACAACCGAAGTGACTTAGCACATACGCACACAGGAACAGGAGTTAACAAACAGGAGAGCTTAAACTTGACTCCAGTGTTTTGGAGTCACAGGATAAAGTTGCCATATCCTGAGATGGGGAATGCTTTTCAAGAAGCTGTTTTAGGGCTTACCAGAATTTCACTGAGTCATGTTAAGTCTGTAATGATGGCTGTAAGGCGACAAGGAAGAGATGTCAATTAGAGCAGCTGAATGCAAGAATCTAGTTTGGAGAAGAAGTCTCTATGAATGAATGTATAAAATTCAACTTTCTCAGATGGAAGAACTCACCTCTCTAGAGGGAGCTAGAGAAAGTGAAGCTGTGAGGACTGAGTTCCTGGAGACACAACCATTAGGTCACTGGGCAGAGGAGAAAACAGCAGAGACTGAGAAGAACCAAGATTATCAGTCGTGTCAATAGCTGCTGATAAGTGCTAGTGTTGCAAAGATTAATGATTTCACCTTAGCTTTAGCAACCAGAAGTCACAGGCGACCTTGAAAAGAGCAGTCTCTGTGATATTGAGGGCTGAAATCCTGAGAGCAGTAGGTTCAAGCATGACTGGTAAAATGGAGAAAGTAGACAGAGAAAATAGACAACTCTTGAGAAAATTTTATGGAAAAGAGGGCAGAGAAATAAGGTGGTGGCAGGAAGAAATTATAGTATGTCTCTATGCTGATAAAAATTATTCCTGGCTAAGAGAAGAAGCAATGATAAATAAGAGAGAAGGGAGAATCGCTGGAGTGGTGTCACTGAGAAGAGGAGATGAGCTGGATTTATTGATCAAGAAGAGAGACTGCTATCAGACGGGAAGATCCACTAAGGAAGCAGGAGGGAAAGCAAAGGATGAGGATATGGCCAAAAGATTCAGACAAGTACCTAGAAGCACATGTAGGTTTCTTCAAATTGCTACTATTTTCTCAATACTATATGAAGTGAATAAAATACAATATAAATACAATCACAACGAATAGAGACTGAGCATCAACTGTGTAGGAGGCAGAGGGCTGGGTCCATTAATTATGTGATAAAACCTTTTAGTTTCGATACTATTCTTACATCACTGGGCTTCCCTGGTGGCTCAGCTGGCCAAGAATCCTCCTGCAATGTGGGAGACCTGGGTTCAATCCCTGGGTTGGGAAGATCCCCTGGAGAAGGGAATGGCTACCCACTCCAGTATTCTGCTTGGAGAATTCCATGGACTGTATAGTCCATGGGGTCCCAAAGAGTGGGACTCGACTGAGTGACTTTCACTTTCACTTACATCACTATGGAGTAAGCTGATATCAGCAAAAAGCAATTCATATATTTAATTTCACAAATATGTTTTTAATTCCACACAAACTAATATTTAGAGAAAGTCAAAATTAATAGAATAACAATATAAAGAATAGCAGTTTTTAGAATCAAGTCAATTTTCTGTCAGCCACTTTGTTTTCTTTTTTCTTTTTTTAAAATTTTTCAAATTTATTTATTTATTTAATTTTCTTTACATTATCATGTTGGTTTTGCCATACATTGACATGAATCTGCTATGGGTATACATGTGTTCCCCTTCCAGAACCCCCCTCCCACCTCCCTCCCGATTCCCTCTCTCTGGGTCAGCCACTTTAAAGTTATTCTTTTTTCTTTCATATTAAGAAGATAAGCCCCCCAAAATATTGCAGGGATATGAACAGAGTTGAAAGAGTAGGAATAACTGCTCATTATAAAAAACTTTTCTAACAGAGTTTATTATGAAATCAAAAGCACATAAAAAGTCAAACAATATTTTCCATTATCTATGTATTATCTGAAATGCTTAGTCTATTTTACTTTTATCAGGAAAAGAAAAATTTCTCTAAGATTAATCTCTATTAATAACACGGCCACTCAGTCTTCTTAAATCTCTGTTAGACTTGTTTTCAACTGAAGAGCACAAGGAAAACAGGAAGTGCATATTTTTATTTGGATATGTTTCTTGCAAATACCTTTCATGTAACACAGCTATAATTTTTAAGTTTAAAAATCAGAAGAGTAAAAGGAATGTGATGATGACAACCATAAAGAATATAAATTTTAGAATAACCTGTAAGAGCAAACAAAGAAAAATAAGGTACAAGTCATTGATTTTTGCCTTTTCTAAACTATTCAGGAAAACCTGCAAAAGAGTTACTTTTACATGATACATATTAAAACATAGAGCTCTCCAGACACTCTTATTTTCTGAAAGTAGCAGGCAGAATCCTGCATAGAAATCTAATTTACTTTTCAATTCTTTATTCTCATCACACAACATGAAAAAGAAAATAAGAAACAAAGCAGGAAAGAGAAAGAAGACAATTGCAGAGCAGAAAATAAAGCTACCAGAGCTGTCCTTAGACCTGTGACCTCTGGGAAGTGACACATTACTTCAGTCAATAGTAAGAATGAATGTTTGCTGAATAAATCAATAAATAAATGCCAAGCAGATACTTGGTACAGCATTTTAGGTTATTTTCCACCTACCTCTTTAGAAAATGACCTCTTTGAAGCTAACTGAATATATCTAAGAAAAATTAATTAGCAGCCTGGCTTCTGACTCAGAATGATGAGTGTTTTACAAAGCAGAGATCCAATAGGCCTGTGTGACCTTGGACAAGCTGCTTAACCTCTCCGATCTCTTATTTCCACTTTCATTAAATAAGAACAAAGATTATTACCTCGTAAAGGTTTTCCTAACCTCATTGTGATGATATATTTCTCTCTCTTACTTCATAATTTTAAAAGGTTCAGAAATATCCATGTCCATTCATTAGGAACACCATGTCCTCAGCTACTTAGTTCCTTATATTATCATATGACAGTGAATTTGAGAACAAATGTTAATGAAAAATTAGAGGCGGAAACAACAGTGACTAAAATTTGGTTCTGATTATAAAAATAATTACTAATATTTGCAAATTTTTGTTTACCCTGTGTTTTCTATGACTATTCAACTGAAGACTATTTAAGGGCAAGAAAAGGAGACCCTGCCATCTATTTTTTTAACCCCTCAATGGCTTCAAGAACAATTTGTTTAATATTGTTGTTTACCCATTCATCTTAGAAGCAACTATTTTAAAAATATATTTAGAATTGAGACTAAAGTTTATCATGACTAAGCCTTTAGCTGCCCTTATCCATTCCAAAACAGCTGCTAAATTTCACAAAGCCAGCAATTACAACTTGCTCCCTCCCCCAAGCCCTTATAGCTTCTTGTAAATGGATTATTAGCTTAATTCCATTCTAAACCAAATAAGAGTGTTTTCATGAATCCAATGTGGTTGTTTTAAGGCTGAGATGGTTTTTTTGTTGCTGTTGTTTTAATTAATTATTCATTTATTTATTTTCTTTACATTATCATGTTGGTTTTGCCATACATTGACATCAATCTGCCATGGTTTTGTTAGGCATGGATAGTTCAGCACTTTTTTTTCTAAACTGAAATTCAAACTATCAGATACAGCCACCTTACAGTAAATACCACTCCCAAAGGAATATGTGTGCTAGAAGGAGAGAAGGGAATATGACAGCAACTGCCACATTTTTTCTACAATTTAGTTCAGGGTAACTCAGAAAGAAAGAGAGTTACCTCCTGGAAAGAGTGCAAAAGTCCATAAAGTCCAGAAAAACTGGAGTCAAAATCTTAGCCACTTACTCATGCTTCTGTGAGCAGGTTACTTATTTATCTAAACCTCAGTTCCCTCACTTTAAGTGGGGCAGTTCTTATATACCCAGAGACACTGACCTGATGATTTAAAAGTAGATAAAGTCTGACAGATAGGAAACCCCACAAACAGTATTATCTTTTATGTAAAACTGGCCAGTCTCATAAAAAATCCTGGGAAATTCTGGAGAGACGGCATTTGCTGAACTTATTCCTTAATGCTCCCACCTTCCCTCTTGCTCCGTGGTTGCAGACAGCAGCCACTGATTCACTCTCCTCTTGAGTTTTGATGGAAGTCAGAAACCACCAGTCTGGGGTGACGATTTGGACCTTCGTACACCCAGAGATAACGTCATCATTCAAAACCTGTGAGCTCTTTCGGGAAGTCATGCTGACGTGAGCTCTGAGCACCTACGGAGGAGCCATGATTGGAGCCGCACTGCTGTCTTGAAAGTTAATGGAGACTTGCATTGCAGCCAAAGGAAAAACAACAATACAGTATACTAACGCATATATATGGAATTTAGAAAGATGGTAAGGATAACCCTGTATGCAAGACAGCAAAAGAGACGCAGATGTAGAGAACAGTCTTTTGGACTCTATGGGAGAGGGCAAGGGTGGGATGATAAGGGAGAACGGCATTGAAACATGTTAATTATCATATGTGAAATCAATCGCCAGCCCAGGGTTGATGCTAAGGGCTGGTGTACCGGGATGACCCAGAGAGAGGGAATCAGGAGGGAGGAGGGAGGAGGGGTTCTGGAAGTGGAACATATGTATACCCATGGCAGATTCATGTCAATGTATGGTGAAATCAACACAATAAAAGAAATTTTTAAAAATTAATAAATAAAAAAATAAAATAAGTGAAAAAGTGGAAAAATAAAATAAAATAAAATTCCTACTTTATGCAAAAAAAATTAATCTGAACTTTTAAAAAATCAGCAGCAGAGGAAATGAAACAGAGACAATGTTAGGCAAAGATCAATGAACAGGAATATCTCAAAACATACAAAAAAGGAACAGAATATAAAAAGTCATGGGAGAACAGTTAAGAGTCTGAAGGAAAAATACAGGAGGTTTGACATGCAAATAATATGAATTTCAGATAAAGGGAAAGGAACAGATGGAGGAGAGAGAATAATCAAGCCAACAATAGACAAAATGTTTTCTGAACTGAAGAAACATTTAAACCACAGATTGAAAAGATTCACCACATCCCAGAAAGGACTAATAAAAAAAAACATAGTTTTATATGTACTCCAGTAAATTATTCTGAATTCCTAAAATGAGGTAAATTGTGTTAAACTGCCACACAAAGTCACTTTCACAATAAAAAGAATTGGAGTAGTATTCAAATTATCTGAAATTCCAGAAGTTAAAAGAAGCTCTTATTCACAGCCTGCTGAAAATGGACAACAATCAATAACCCATATCAGAAGACACTCCCGACACCTGGGAAAAGAAGTCTATCTCTGGTTATATAGAGATTCTGAGATTACATCACTCATGTATTCCCATTTAAGGAAATTATGAGAAAGTATCAAATATCAATTGAGGAAGACTGTAGACCCTGGGATAGAAAAAGATGAAAAGAGGAGAGTAGTAAGCCAGGAACATTGTAGACCACACAGGGATGTGTGTACACATAAGGTACAGAGGACACGGGGATGTGTGTACACACAAGGCTCACAGCACACTGGGATGTGTGTACACATAAGACTCACAGCACACGGGGATGTGTGTACACATAAGGCTCACAGCACACTGGGATGTGTGCACACATAAGGCACATACCACACGGGGATGTGTGCACACATAAGGCTCACAGCACACGGGGATGTGTGCACACATAAGGCTCACAGCACACGGGGATGTGTGCACACATAAGGCACACAGCACACGGGGATGTGTGTACACATAAGGCTCACAGCACACGGGGATGTGTGTACACATAAGGCACACAGCACACGGGAATGTGTGTACACATAAGGCTAACAGCACACGGGGATGTGTGTACACATAAGGCACACAGCACACGGGGATGTGTGTACACATAAGGCTCACAGCACACTGGGATGTGTGCACACATAAGGCACATACCACACGGGGATGTGTGCACACATAAGGCTCACAGCACACGGGGATGTGTGTACATATAAAGCACACAGCATATGGGCATCATCTCTATGAAGATGCTGATCACTGATATGCTGTAAATATGCATTTTCTTGAAAATATCTTAATACAATGCTTTTAGTTATAAAATATGTATATAAGCATTATAAAGAACAATAAGAAAAAGAATATTCACAAACCACCTACTTGGCCACTCCAAAAAACTCTAGGCTACAATATCTCTGCCTTACCATACCAGCAGTGTTGTGTTAGTTGCTCAGTCATGTCTGACGCTTTGTGATCCCATAGACTGTAGTCTACCAGGTTTCTCTATCTATAGGATTCTCCAGGCAAGAATACTGGAGTGGGTTGCCATTCTTTTCTCCAGGAGATCTTCCCAACCCAAGAATCAAACCCAGGTCTCCTGCATTGAAGGCAGATCCTTTACTGTCTGAACCGCCAGCAGAGGCCATTATATTTTTCCTGCTCTTTCTAATTTATGTTTTAAAAAACATATGCAATTACTATAGGATACATTTTTTGCTTTTCTTGTTAGACTATGCAACTTTCTGGACCTTGCATTTTGTGTAGTAATATGCTTACTCAGTTCATGAATGTTGTTCTGTAGATGATCTGCTTTCAGTGCAAGACATATCCGTTGAGTGAACTCATTGCACATCTTGTCTGTTTTTTGGTTGGAGAAACTTGGTGGTTAGTAATCATGAACAATATTGATATAAACTATTTTATTTATATTTACTGGTGCAACAGTTTCTCTAGAGAACATACCAAGATAAATATTTTAATTTTATATGTTAATATAATAAATACATGTTCTACAAGGTAATGCCAATTTCATTGCCCAGTAAACTGTATATGTTTCCATTGAAAGTTGTCAAGATTTGGCATTGTCAATACTAATGCGTCTTAAAAGATAAGAGAAGACACTAAATCTAGAGTAAAGAATATTAAGCTATTTCCTCAAAAATCTAAAACTTTGAAGCAATTTAGGAAAGGATGGGAAATATATGAATTTTTAAAGCACATGAATTTAAATATCCATTTTGTGAACAGAGGAACATTATACTTGTTTCTCTTTTTAAGTAATAATTACAAAATATGAATTTAAAAATTAGTGATTAGAATGGGAATGTAAGCACCAGCAGAAATGAAAGCTGTATTTAAAAGCTCTAAATTTGTCAGTTTAGACAGAATAAATTCCTTATCATTTTATAAAACAAGATATAACAATGAAAATAACTAGAAAAATTCAGAAAGCAGAATTAAAAATTACACATAAAGCAATCATTACTTACATTAAACATGACTGACTTGACTGCTGATTTCCCCTAATACAGGAGAAGGGCCCCCCAAGAAAGGCAATAAAACTCCTATTTGTTTCTTTAACATTACACATAAAACAAAAGGTTTAAAATAAAATGAGAGCCAGCTACTAGACAAATGCAAACAGAACCAAAGCAGAAGTGACAATATCAGTAATGTAGAATTTAAAGTCAAAGCACCAAATAGGACAAGAGGCATGTAATCATAAAGACACAATTTACAAATTTCTTCTATAAACTTTGCAGCTAAATATAAAACTCAAAGTACAAAGTGACCTTGACAAACAATTACAGTGTGAGATACATCTTTCTGAATAGAACAGAATAGAGGAAAAACACTTTGTTAAGGAACGAAGGGGTGTGAAAACTACAACTAAAAAGTTCAGTTATATTGATTTATATTTTCTATCCATACCTGTATATGATTATGTCTTATACTATAGGCACTGAAATGCTATTCATGTCTTATGATGAAGGGAAATTTATAAATATGCATCATATGCTTAGGAATTAAAAATCTTCAATGTATTTTAAAAAAGAAGAAATCAACAAATAACTTAGCAATAATAAAATCAAGAAACAGAGTAATTTTCCTTATAATTGCAACTGATTAAGAAAAACTATATATATTCTTCAAATAAAAGGCCACAATAGAGAAAATATATTAATGTTTATATTTAATCAATCAACCAATAAACTTAAAAAATGAGTTAATTGTAACCATACAAAGAATGAAAACTGATAAAAGTCAGCATGCCAGAAACTAAAAATTTGAAAATATGGGAGATATATACTGCTAACAAATGCCTAGGGTATAAGGATACTCAATCTTTTCTTGACAGTTAACCTTCCCTTGATATTCAAGTAATTGGACTCACCCAATAAAGTTAGAAATGATAAAGTTCAGTTCAGTCACTCTGTCATGTCCAACTCTTTGGGACCCCATGAATCGCAGCACGCCAGGCCTCCCTGTCCATCACCAACTCCCAGAGTCCACCCAAACCCATGTCCATTGAGTCAGTGATGCCATCCAACCATCTCATCTTCTGTCGTCCCCTTCTCCTCCTGCCCCCAATCCTTCCCAGAATTAGGGGCTTTTCCAATGAGTCAACTCTTCACATGAGGTGGCCAAAGTATTGGAGTTTCAGCTTCAACATCAGTCCTTCCAATGAACACCCAGGAATGATCTCCTTTAGGATGGACTGGTTGGATCTCCTTGCAGTCCAAGGGACTCTCAAGAGTCTTCTCCAACACCACAGTTCAAAAGCATCAATTCTTCAGTGCTCAGCTTTCTTTATGGTCCAACTCTCATATCCATACATGACTATTGGAAAAACCATAGCCTTGACTAGACAGACCTTTGCTGGCAAAGTAATGTCTCTGCTTTTAAATAAAAGGACAACTAAATAACTTACTACAACAGCATTTTTTCCTAATCCCTGGGTTAAATAAAAAGCCCAAACTAAATATACAAAATTCATTTTTTTAAAAGATTTATTTTAGAAAGAGTTCAGGATCTACACAGAAGAGATCTGATAAGACTTGAGTATCATCACTGCTACAAGCTGGAACTGCAAAAAGTAACTTAGCACTCATTTTAAGAAAAAGAAGATAAAAAATAAATAAATAAACCAGGAAAGTAAGAAGAGGTAATTAATACAGGTAAATACAATTGGCCCTCCATATCTGCTGGTTCTGCATCTGCATATTCAAACAACTGCAGATCAAAAGTATTCAGAAATATAAAATTCTAGAAAGTTCCAAAGAGTAAAACTTGAATTTGCCACAAGCCAGCAACTATTTACATAGCATTTACACTGTATTTCCAACTATTTACATAGTATTAGGGAGTATAAGTAATCTAGGAATGATTTAAAGTCTACAGGAAGTTGTGCACAGGCTGTATGCAAATACTGTTGCACCATTTTATTTCTGTAAGGAACCTGAGCGTGGGCAGATTTTTATATCCATCGGGATCCTGGAACCAATCCCTCACGTATATTGAAGGATGACTACATTAAAATAAAATAAATAAAAAATACAAAAAGGAGCGTGTAGTTTCCAAGCTATCTTTTAGTAGTTCATTCTAGCTGCCTTCATCATCAGTGTCCATCAATTACATGCTACAGTTAACCACTGACACCATAACACTCATAATAATAAAGGGCCAGGAGTTTTTAGAAAGGGAGGTGGTCATAACTCATTATTGCTGCACTAGTTCATTTAACAGGTCACAAACGCAAATGCCTAAAGAATTCAGGTGAGTGACTTAATCAAGTGCGTCAAGACAGGTGAGGGCACAGAGGGAACGAGGCCACTGCTGTGGACTGGAGCACACGGGCTGGCTTAAAGCGGATGCTGCCAGCTTCGGGCAAACACCGTCAGGAGGGAGGGCGGGCCACTGGAGCCAGATCTTCCGACTTTTCAAAAGATGAGAGGGAATCGGGAGGGAGGAGGGAGGGGGGTTCTGGAAGGGGAACACATGTATACCCATGGCAGATTCATGTCAATGTATGGCAAAACCAACACGCTAATGTAAAGAAAATTTTAAAAAAATAATAATCCTCAAAAAAAAAGATGCCTATTAAGCTAGCTTTATTTTATTTTATTATACTTTTACATGATATTACTTGGAAACCGACTGAAAAGTTTTAAAATACAGTGAGAAACTATACTATGGGAACTAAAGGTGGGCCTAGTAAAACAGCACGTGCCTGCTCAGTCCCTTCGGTCGTGTCCAACCCTGCGACCCGTGGACCAGCGCCCGCCAGGCTCCTCTGTCCAAGGGAACTCTCCAGGCAAGAATTCCTGGGTGGTGGCCATGCCCTCCACCAGGGGATCCTCCTGACCCCGGGATCAAACCAGCATCTCTATTGTCTCTTGAATTGGCAGGTGAGGTCTCTACCACTGGGAAGCCCAGTGAAACAGATCAACAGCTAAATTCAGTCCGTGGACTATTTGCTATCACCCTCTTCCTTAAACCCCAAATTTAATGTTCCCTGGAGTATTATAGCAAACATATAAACAGCAGATAACAGTGATTTCATTTTTAAGTTCTTCAACAACCTATCCCATCCGTGTTGTGTGAAAAAAATCTTTTTAAATACTCTCATTGTTTGAAAAATATTCTATAGACAAGATAAAGAAAATTATAAAAATATTGAAATCTCCACCCAATTCACATTAGATTTTTTATCTTAATTTTTAGAAATCCTTTCTATTAAAATACAAAAATATCTCATAATTTTATTTTTAATTTTTTTAAAATTTATTTTGTACTGAAGTATAGTTGATTAATAATGTATTAGTATAGCAAAGTGATCCAATTATACATATGCATGCATCTATTCTTTTTCAAATTCTTTTCCTATTTAGGGAAAACTTCAGAAACCTATTTTTGCAAATTCACAATACAATAGAGATATTGTATTGTGAGGGGAGAGAAAAAGTAAACCTCTTACTTGTATTTTGATTCTGAAGTTTAGTCCTGTTCATGTCCATTTCAGGACATTATTAGCACATTCTCCAGCCCTGGGTCATCATGCTGATGCTAACACAGAGCATCTAGACATTTAAACATCTCCTCTAGGAGAGAGAATTTTTTTTAATGAACAGAATCCAACTTACTATACAGCTTATTTATTTTAAATCTACTTTTCCTTACTCAAAGTAACTCCCACACTCATATTTATTGTTTATGAAAGTTTAATTTCATAGATAAGTAAAAAGAAAAATCAAACGAGTTCATTAATCTAACTCATATTTGAATGTGACTCAACTAAATATTTAATTTGAAACAGAATGAAAAACTCACAAGATATGATGGGTAACATGTAAAGCAGCAAACCAAAATGAGAGTTTTTCTGACATTTTGACTTAGAGATTCAAAACCAGCCATGAATACATATATTTTAGTATCAGATATCACTAAACAAAAAATCCAAAATTTGAAAATAAAACTGTAGATGGCAGCCAGTTTTGACTCTTCCCTCTTTTTGTATTCTGCAGCCAATTTATCAGCAAAAATGATGGGTTCTTGTTCCTAAATATTTTTCAGGCAAATAAATATCAGACACTGTTTTGGCAGCAATGACATAATAGTGAGCAAAACAGACTAAGTCTTACCCTCTTGAGCATGTGTTCTATGATGCAATATTGCTATTGGACAAATAAATCAGGACAAGGAAATGTTAAGAGGATAATATTTCCGATACAACCCATGGAGGAGGTAACGTGATCAAAGCGTAACTGAGCCTTCCTCAAGATGTGTGAAAAGGACCTGGGATCCTCTCTGTATCGCGAGTTACATCTACTATTTCCTTTATCTACACCTTTGCTTGTAATTAGAATGCCCACCACCCTTTCTGCTGCCTTTTGGAATCCAATCAGTTCCTTGCATGCTTCCAGGACCCTGTCTCAGAAAACTCTAGTCTATACTCCTGTCGTTCATGGCCAGCTCTCTCGCTTACTGTGATCTGCACCAAATGTCATTGCATTTAGGATCTAAAAGAGAAATGAAGCGAAACTTTTAGAACCTGTAATATGAACGACGATCCCTGCCCACAGCCTTTTATCTCACTTAATAGTCATGCTACTTCTAGAAAGTAGCTATTACTATTCAGTTTTACAGATGTGGGAACTCACCTGAGAGATTCTGACCACACAGCCAAAATCCATATTCAGTTTTATACAATTTCATATATCTATTTTAATTATTTATTTTTGCTCCTACATCAAAATAGTTTGTCCCAAGTGAAGAAGGTGGATGATTTTCAGTGCTTTTGCCTAGAATTCTGTTAGGTTTCTTCTCTGCATATCAAAATTTTCAGAGCCCAGCATGCTACAATGCTTTTTCAAATAGTTAAGACAGTATTGATCTCTTATCTGAATTCCTTATACACTTGGAATCAGAATTGCACAGGCTGGAAACTTTTTATTTCTCTGCTTGTGTGGTTCTTAATCCTTTTTTCTAAACAAAATTATTGAAGAATCAAATGTGAGCTCTACATACCCTCCTCCGAAAAATAATGAAGACAATTACACCCCGGTGCCTTCCTGAAGCTTACCCTCTGGGCGTCTGGCTTTGAATGCATTTATTTAAACCACACAAGAAAATCACATGCTCCTTGAGAACAGCAGCTCTGATTTATTTTTTCTTGAGCTCCCTGCAGTGCCTGGCACAGTGCTGAACAAATATACTAAGTAACGTACCTGTCAAAGAATCTTGTGCTATAGATTATGCCAAGTGATAGGTTTTCAGCGTAAGCTCATCTAGTTCCAGTGTGAAAAGTAAGAAAGCTGGATGTAGTTTGCAGAACCAAAAGACCAGGGGATTACAGATTCTTAAAGGGAGCACAACAGAGTTCATCTCCACCATTTCAAGGTGGTTGAGCTGTGAATTCTCAACCTGACTGCAGAATCCGATTTTTTTCCTTTGATTTTTAAATTAATTTTTATTGGAGTGTAGTTGATTTACAATAATGTTAGTTTCTGCTATACAGCAAAGTGAGCTTATTATAAATAAATATATCTCCACTCACTTTGAGATTGTTCCCATACAGCTCATTACAGAATACTGAGTAGAGTTCCCTATGCTATACAGTAGGTTATTAGCTATTTACTTTATATATAGTAGTGTATATATATCAATCCCAATCACCCAGTTTATCTCCTCTGATCCCCGCTTATCCCTTGGTAAGCATAAGTTAGTTTTCTGCATCTGTGATTCTATTTCCCTTTTGTAAACAGAGTCATTTGTACCATTTTTTTAAGATTCCACATAAAAGCGATATCATATGATATTTGTCTTTCTCTGGCTGACTTACTTCACTTAGTATGACAATCCCAGTGTCCATCCATCTTGCTACAAATGGCACTACTCCATTCTTCTTTATGGATGAGTAATGTTCCATTATATATAGCACATCTTCTTCATTATCCATTCCTCCATTGATGGACATTTAGGGTGCTTCCACATCCTGGCTATTGGAAATAGTGCTGCGGTGAGCAATGGGATAACGTATCTTTTCCAATTATGGTTTTCCCTGCATGTATGTACCCAGGAGTAGGACTGCAGGAGCATTATGATAGCTTTGTTTTTAGTTTCTTAAGAAACTTCCATAATGTTCTCCATAGTGGCTGTACCAATGTACATTCCCAGAAACAGAGTAGGTGGGTTCCCTTTTCTCCACAACCTTTCCAGTGTTTATTGTTTATAGATTTTTCTGATGATGGCTATTCTTGACTGGTGTGAAGTGATACCTCATTTTAGTTTTGTATTTCTCTGATAATCAGTGATGTTGAGCATCTTTTCATGTGCCTCTTGGCCATATGTATGCCCACCTACCCCTCTGTTTCCCTTCAGACATGCCTTTTAAGCAGGAATCCATATTGCTAGACATACAGAGGAAGGGATAGATGGGCTCAGATGGGACTCACATTCCCTGCCTTAAAGAGAGTATCAGACGTATAGTTCCTCCTGGTTAGAGGAATAGTCCTCCTATTGTTGGGCTTTCTCATTATAAAATAATAATAAAGCAAAGGGAAATATTATTAGGTTTCAAAATCAAACTATAAAGGCAGCTACTAAAAACCACTATTAGGAAGCCTTCCAATTCAAATAATACCATTTTCTTCTTCAGTTTCAAATGAAATGAACATTCTCAGGGAACTGGCTGACTATACATATTCCAGCAGGAGAAAACACTGCAAGAGCAAACCAACATTTAAAAATAGCCAAATAAGCACAGTAGGAACAAAAGACAAAACAATATTTCATCTTAATATTTAGATCACTAGATAACAAAACGATATTTAAAAGTGGAACAAAACAGTAACGAATGTAGGAAAGGTTAAGCTGCAAGATGGCCCTGCTCCTAACATCTCTGTCTTCGCAACCTCAGTCCATATGCTACACCCACTCCTTAGGAGACCCCACATATTGACCCCTATACACATGTCTCAAAAGCACGGTTGATAAACTTTTTCCCTGCAGCCCATCCACCTCCTAAAAATAACAGCTTTACTTTATATTATCTAACAGTAACAGCATCCTACTTGCTTCAGCTGTAATTTCCAGCCTAGCATAAGAAAGTTTTCCTTTACAATTGCTCTCTCTAAAATTCCATTCACATAGCAACACATTTTTCCTTCTGTTTTGGGCACATTTACTCCATGACTCTCATTATCACTGGTGATTGGGCTTTTTAACTTTTTTTTTTTTAAGGAGAAGAAAGAGAAAACAAAAAGAAAGAAATAACTTCCAGATTTAATTACACATTTGTCTCCACACATTGAGAAGTTTCTGGGTGTAAAGGCTTAATGTTTTTTGTTCTTTCTAATGCTCTGAGAAGGTTTTCTTTTGAACTCATTTTGCCTGCTCCTTTCAAAATCTACAAAGGAGAAAGTCTGGGGAAGATACAAGCTGTCTTATCAACAGGCCGGCCCTCTGCACTGCTTTTATTTTCTTGACTGCAGCCACCAACAGGAAACAGGACAGCAGACACTGTATATAAGCCACCCACAGCAACGGCCCTCCTCCCCCAAAACACTACAATGCTGATATTTTTTCTTTTGTACAATTGTTAGAATCATAGATAGCCTTGGGATCATTCCAACCCTGGGATCAAACCCATGTCCCCCTCATTGGCAGGTGGATTCTTAAGCACTGGGTCACCAGGGAAGCCCCCTCCTCAGCTCTTTCGGAATATCATATGAGTTAATATTTAAAAGTGTTTAAAACAATGTGTTACATAATTGAGGGCAATGAAGCTGGGCTTAACATACCACCAACTGAAAAGGACCCCCAGAGTTGTACAATTCAGCAGCCCAGGATAGTGATTAACGTGTGTCAGTTATTTATCTAATCCTTGCCAACCTCACTGCGTGCTGCGCTCTTCACAACAGGCCCGATCCTTCATCCCTGTACTTCCGTCCAACACAAGGCCTTGAAAGGTGGATGCTAACATTTTTCAGAGTGTCACAAAATCTCTGGGAATTAATAGAGAAGATAATTATTATGCTCTGTAGACAAATCAGGAGGCTGAATCTCAGAAAGGATAAGTGACGTAATCAAGAACTTTCACTTAAACTATCATTTGCCATTTACTAAGCACCATTTCTGAACTCCTATGATGTGCCAGACTCCAAGGGCACAGCCAAGGATAACACGTAACCATTACTGTAGAGTAGCTAGCATTCCACTGGGGAGAAACAGATGAAGCGCATGGAAGTGAATAAAAGAACTTCAGATACTACTGATAAGAAAAAAGAATAAGGTGGAGTGGTAGGGTCTAGAGTGGCTTGGTTGGCAGGATTACATACTGTACTTGGGGAAGTCCTCTGGGAAGAGGTGACCTTTACGTTTCAACCCACATTCTGAAAAGACTGCCTTGTAAGAAGCAGGAGAAAGCATCCCAAGCAGAAGAAAACCAAGGATCAAGACCTGAAACAAGCTGGCAAAGAGTAAGAAACCCAGAGAGTTTGGAATGCTGTGAATACAGAGATTTTAGTAAGAAGTCAGAAGAAAAGGCCAGGCATTAGAAATCATGGTCAAGGAGGTAGACTTCTTTCTGGTTGCTGTGGAGATCCACTAGATGTTTTTTTTTTAATTGGTTTTGCCATACAATGACATGATATTGCCATGGGTGTACATATGCTCCCCCTTCATAACCCCCCTCCCTCCTCCCTCCCTCCTCCCTCCCCCCCGGGAAATCTCGGTGCAGCAGCCCCGAGCAGCAATCCTGGGCTGGCGATTGATTTCACATCTGATACGTAACATGTTTCAATGCCCTTCTCCCAAATCATCCCACCCCTGCCCTCTTCCACTGAGTCCACGAGTCTATTCTATACATCCGCATTCCTTTTGCTGTCTGGCATGCTGGGTTCTCGTTACCGTCTTTCTAAATTCCATATATATGTGTTAATATACTGTATTGTTGTTTTTCCTTCTGGCTTACTTCACTCTGGATAATAGGCTCCAGTTCCATCCACCTGAGTAGAACTGCTTCAAATGAATTTTTTTTTAATGCTGAGTAATATTCCATTGTGTATATGTACTACAGCTTTCTTATCCATTCGTCAGTTGATGGGCATCTAGGTTGTTTCCATGTCCTGCCTATTGTAAACAATGTGGCGATGAACATTGGGGTACATGTGGCTCTTTCAATTCTGGTTTCCTCGGTGTGTATGCCCAGCAGTGGGATTGCTGGGTCATATGGCAGGTCTATTTGCAGTTTTTTAAGGAATCTCCACACTGTTTTCCATAGTGGCTGTACTAGTTTAGTGGCTGTACTAGTTTGCATTCCCACCAACAGTATAAGAGGGTTCCCTTTTCTCCACATCCTCTCCAGCATTTATTGCTTGTAGATTTTTGGATGGCAGCCATTCTGACTGGTGTAAAGTGGTACCTCATTGTGGTTTTGATTTGCATTTCTCTGATAATGAGTGATGTTGAGCATCTTTTCATGTGTTTGTTAGCCATTTTTATGTCTTCTTTGGAGAAATGTCTGTTGAGTTCTTTGGCCCACTTTTTGACTGGGTTGTTTATTTTTTCTAGAATGGAGCTGCAGGAGTTGTTTGTATATTTTTGAGATTGTTTGTCTGTTGCTTCATTGGCTATTATTTTCTCCCAATCTGAAGGCTGTCTTTTCACCTTGCTTATCATTTCCTTTGTTGTGCAGAAGCTTTTAATTTTAATTAGGTCCCATTTGTTTATTCGTGCTTTTATTTCTTTATCTTTGACAAAGGAGGCAAGAATATACAATGGAGAAAAGACAACCTCTTTAACAAGTGGTGCTGGGAAAACTGGACAGCCACTTGTAAAAGAATGAAACTAGAACACTTTCTAACACCATATACAAAGATAAACTCAAAATGGATCAAAGATCTAAGAATAAGATCAGAAACTATAAAACTCCTAGAGGATAACATAGGCAAAACACTCTCCGACATAAACCAAAGCAGGATCCTCTATGACCCACCTCCCAGAATATTGGAAATAAAAGCACAAATAAACAAATGGGACCTAATTAAAATTAAAAGCTTCTGCACAACAAAGGAAACCACTAGATGGTTTTAAGCAGGGAAGCAGTGGGATTCAACTTAACCTTCAGAAAACCTACTCCAGCTAACTGTAGAAAATAAGGTAAGAAAAGTGCACAAAGTTCAGTTAAGGGCCTAGTATAGTGATTCAGGAAAGAGATCATGTTTTGCAGTACATTTCTTTCTACCACTATGAAAGAAAGAACTTCTAACTGGACAGAAGGTAGTGCTGAATGAATATGATATCCCACCTTTTATGCTTTTATGAATTTACAAGCACAGAAAAAGGGAATTTGCTAGCAAGCCAAATGTGGTACCTGTACTTGTTATCAACTTCACTCTAAGTTATCAGGCCTTATGAGAGTTCAGCTAAATTGCAGTGAGACAGTGAAATTATGAAGAATAAAGCAATGCATCAATTACAATGTTATATGGAATATGTTTGCTGGATATCCCCTTTCATTGTATCCCTTCAGGTCTTTTCACTTCACTCAATGCCTCTTTTGAATAGATTAATATTGAATGCACAACTTAGTACCTGCAAGACTGGGATACTGAGGCTGCTCACATTCATTTTCAAGAATACAACAACAACAACAACAAATCCTTGCAGAGACTGCCAAATGAGCCATTTCACACATAAACTTCAAAATCTAGGTTTGCTTTAAAAAGTAGCCTTGACCAAACCAAATCACAGTGAGGAAGGTAGACCTTCTTTCTCTCTAGTGAATAGAGTGAAAAGGGTTTGGTTAAAAATAACTAATATTATGTATCAGTTGACTATTTGTAAACTGCTTTCCCATACAATGCCTCCATTATGATCCCTAAAGTAACACTGCGATTTAGGGTAATAATAATTATTATCTCTAATATAGAGATGAATAAATAAGTTTCAAGAGTTAGTGACCTAATCAAGAAAACTCAGCCAGTAACTGGTCAACTGGGTCAGAATCTGAAGCCAGCTCTTCTGTCATTCACCATCATGCTAGTTTCATTACGTTATGCAGCTTGCATTTAGTAAAGGCACTCTTGCCCTGGAAGCTGCAAGTTCCAGTGATAAAAACAGACTTTGAGCTCAGATATAGCTCTACGGATCTATACTCTAGCTCTCTTACCTCACTGGCACTCTCCATGTCTAATTGTTTCCAATTTTCTTACATGTAAAATGGGGATACCCAGTTGCAACTCAAAGATTTTGTTTTGAGGATTAAGACATTATAAAGAAAGAGTTTAGCATACCATCTTAAGCAATAGCAATAGCTTAATAAATGATAGTTTCAGACATGGATGACCCTCACAACTAAATGAAGCATATACTCTAATTGTCTTTAGAATACAACTGTAAAAACAAGTCAGGGATAAGGTCACACAGACAGTTATGGTACTCTGCATAAAACTTTCAAAGATGACTTCTAGGCC
Organism: Antilocapra americana; assembly: GCA_007570785.1. Classification (NCBI taxonomy): domain Eukaryota; kingdom Metazoa; phylum Chordata; class Mammalia; order Artiodactyla; family Antilocapridae; genus Antilocapra; species Antilocapra americana. The sequence continues at coordinate 4,053,641 of ML661935.1, forward strand.
ATCCTCTACATCTCACCTATAATTAACAGAAGGCTGGGGATTTAAATGCAGTATGTACAGAATGAATACAACAGCAAATTAAGTCTCTTATGAGCACTGGTTGAATAGTTCTGGTCATCTGCATTTAAGGGGTGTTTGGAACAACTCACTTCCAATTAACCCCAAATATTCCACGATATTAACAGCTGTAGAGACTCCCTAGTACGGCAGCAGTGTCTCATCAATACTCAGGACTGATTTATGGTGGAGCACAGGGCTTTCCTGGGGTCTCGGCAGTAAAGAATCCACCTGCAAGGCAGGAGACACCGGAGACATGGGTTCAGTCCCTGGTTCTGGAAGACTCCCTGGAGGAGGCATGGCAACCCACTCCAGGATTCCTGCCTGGAGAATCTCGTGGACAGAGGATTCTGGTGGACCACAGTCCACAAAGTCACATAGAGTAGGGCACGACTGAGGCGACTGAGCAAATAGGCACACACAGAGGGTGCTTAGCATCTTCTTTTCTGAAGGCATGGATCATGTCTATTTTCCAATAGTATGTCCTTAGCATTTCACGCTATGCCCTACCCTGAGATCAGTAACTACTTGTAAAATTAGAAAGGGGTCCTGTTAGCAAACTGCCTATTGGATCATTGAAAAAGCAAGAGAGTTCCAGAAAAACATCTGCTTCTGCTTTATTGACTATGCCAAAGACTCTGACTGTGTGGATCACAACAAACTGTGGAAAATTCTGAAAGAGATGGGAATACCAGACCATCTGACCTGTCTCCTGAGAAATCTGCATGTAGGTCAAGAAGCAACAGTTAGAACTGGACATGAACAACAGACTGATTTCAAATCAGGAAAGGAGTACATCAAGGCTGTATATTGTCACCCTGCTTATTTAACTTACATGCAGAGTACACTATGAGAAATGCTGGGCTAGAAGAAGCACAAATTGGAATCAAGATTGCCTGAAGAAACATAAATAACATCAGACATCAGATGACACCAAACTTATGGCAGAAAGTGAAGAGGAACTAAAAAGCCTCTTGAGGAAAATGAAAGAGGAGAGTGAAAAAGTTGACTTAAAGCTCAACATTCAGAAAACTAAGATCATGGCATCTGGTCCCATCACTTCATGGAAAATAGATGGGGAAACAATGGAAAAGTGAGAGACTTTATATTTTGGGGGCTATAAAAATCACTGCAGATGGTGATTGTAGCCATGAAATTAAAAGACACTTGCTCCTTGGAAGAAAAGTTATGACCAACCTAGACAGCATATTAAAAGCAGAGATATTACTTTGCCAACAAAGGTCCATCTAGTCAAAGCTATGGTTTTTCCAGTAGTTGTCTATGGATGTGAGAGTTTGACTATAAAGAAAGCTGAGCGCCGAAGAATTGATGGTTTTGAACTGTGGTGTTGGAGAAGACTCTCGAGAGTCCCTTGGACTGCAAGGAGATCCAACCAGTCCATCCTAAAGGAAATCAGTCCTGAATATTCACTGGGAGGACTGATGCTGAAGCTGAAACTCGAATCCTTTGGCCACCTGATGCAAAGAGTTGACTCATTAGTAAAAACCCTGAAGCTGGGAAAGATTGAAGGCAGGAGGAGAAAGGGCCGACAGAGGAAGAGATGGTTGGATGGCATCACCAACTCAATGGATATGGGTTTGAGTAAACTCTGGGAGTTGGTGATGAACAGGGAGGCTTGTTGTGTTGCAGTCCATTGGGTCACAAAGAGTTGGACATGACTAAGGAACTGAACTAAACTGAACTGAATTGAGGTATGTAGTATTAACAATTAGGGGTGAGAGGAATTAAGATCTGGAAACATCTTAAAAGCTAGGTATGGAAAAATAGAAATTATCAAAGACAATCTTGGCATTGTGGCCCAGAGAGAGGTGTACACAGAGGTCTAGTGTAGATAGAAGGAAAATGCTGTACAAGAGTTTGCTCTTAGTGAGTTCCACATATTAACTCATATTAGCTGCAGAGAAGGGGATAAATTATAGACATTACCAATTGTTGAAAAAAATGCATAAAGTAAATCTCTTGTGGATTTATCATCAGAGATAGTATTTAAGGAAAAAAATTTCACAAAGATTAAAAGGAAATAAAAAGATTTATGAAGCTAAAATTAGGTCCACATAGTCAGAGCTATGGTTTTTGCAATAGCCATGTACAGATGTGAGAGTTGTACCATAAAGAAGGCTTAGTGCTGAAGAGCTGTGGTATTGGAGAAGACTCCTGAGAGTCCCTTGGACAGCAAGGAGATCCAACAAGTCAATCCAAAAAGAAATCAACCCTGAATATTCATTGGAAGGACTGATGCTGAAGCTGAAGCTCCAATACTTTGGCCACCTGATGTGAAGAGCCAACTCATTGGAAAAGACTCTGATGCTGGGAAAGATTGAGGGTAGGAGGAGAAGGGGATGACAGAGGATAAGATGTTTGGATGGAATCACTGACTCAATGGACATGATTTTGACAAAGTTCCAGGAGATAGTAAAGGACAGGGAAGCCTAGTGTGCTGCAGTCCATGGGACTGCAGAGTCGGACACGATTTAGTGACTGAACAACAATATGATAGCATAATCTCATACCTTCAGAGAAGAGATACGTGGAGCCCCTCTCAGGTAATTCCCACAATTTGTCTGAAAGAGACACTTTCTGAGGACCACCAAGTATCTACCTTTCCTGGAGGGCAATTAATAACCAACTGCCAAGGAATGTTTTGTTAGAGACTCTCCTTGTTGCCAAAGTCTTTCATCAAATTTAGCACTTTTGTGTTTAGGGGTCAGGACATTCCTTTGATGGCTTTGTCCTCATTTGTGGCTTCAGTCCATGTATTTTCAGAATCTTAAAAGGATGCCATTCCCTAAGCCTTAGGATGTAGTATATGGATCTGTTCCAGCTGTGAAAAGAACTAGCTGGACTCAAAGCATGGCATTATAAAGAAGCGCTGCTCCATATAATCCCAGCTGTAAATCCTGCTTGATTTAGAATCCTGGGTCAAAGAAGGCCAGCAGGGGAGGAGAGGGCTCCTGGTGGGAGGCCAGGATGGGACTGTGTCTGCCAAACCTAAGTGCCAGAATGCCCACAGTCTTAGCATCATTCAGAAAAGAGGATGCTAAGCAAGTAACCACATATATAACTAGAAAGTGAAGGTTGTGATATGTGCTAGTAAAAAAGGGGAGGAGGTGGGAGGGAGTCAGAGAAGGCTCCTGAGGAAGTGATTGCCTTTGTCACAGGACCATAAGCACTCTTCTTTAACTGCACTTTTTTATGAGCTGTTGAAATCCAAGTGTTATATTAGTTCGGTCAATATTCAGCATGTGACTCAGATACTCTTAAGATGTGCCCAGAGAGCTTGGTCCTGTTTCTTTTGGAATTTCCAGTGGAACAGAAGCAATCATTTCCCTTGGCCCTGATCAAAATAAGCGCAACGCATTTGTTAGCTCAGTTGTAGCAATGTCACAGTAAAATTCTCCATTCCATATCTAGTATTCACTGAGATCCGTGGCCACCTCCCCTGTGTGGAGGGGGAAAGTGAGGTCCTCTGTGCTTAAATGATCTTATCCAAAGCACTCCACGAGTTTATGATAGAGCAAAGGTCAGAACATAGAGCCCTGGGTTATTAGCCCCTGTAGATTGACTCAGCATCTACCCTGGTGACCGGAGGCATCACACAGACGCTGCTGCAGACACTGCTCAAGAGTCACACACCCCTCAGTTCCCCAACCAAAGCACATAGAAGGATGGTATGTGTGTGCATGCTAAGTCACTTCAGTCGTGTCTGACTCCTTGTGACCCATGGACTGTAGCCCACCAGGTTCCTCTGCCCATGGGATTCTACAGGCAAGAATACTAGAAGAGGTTTCATGCCCTCCTTCAGGGGATCTTCCTGACCCAGGGATTGAACCAGCATCTCTAAGGTCTCCAGCATTGACAGTTGGATTCTTCATCAACCTTCTTCCACCTGGGAAGCCCAGAAGGATGGCACACTGAAGAAGAAATTGAAAGTTACATTCCACCATCACCAATGCAAGAACACATTAGCCTTTTCTCCAGAAAAAAAATGGAGTTCTCTCTGACCTCCCTAAACTCATAGATAGTAGAGTTCATTGTTAGTGTGACAGGAGATAGGAAATAGGAGTTATTTTATACAGCCATGACCACTCTACAAAAATCATCATCCAAATATTACAACAACCCTAAAGGATATGGGATATTGTTTTATAGATGCAGAAATGGAGTCCCAGAGCCATTTATATGATGGGAAAAAAGCAGCCCTCATTTTAGTACCCACACAAGTGGGAATCCAAAACTGCCAAGTTTCCCATTATACCTACCAATGTTGAAATATAGGGTATGAATTAAGAGTTAAGTTTGTCGTATAACTCTCCTTGAGGAGTACCCCGTTCTATATGTTGACTTTTCAACAGAACGTTTTATTTTTAAAAAGTCAGAAGAACAGGAAATAGAAGTTCAAAGCTGACGGCTCTGAAGCTCAACATACTTTGGTTTTTATCCTGGTTGTGCTGCTCACTAAACATTTTGTCACCTGTAAAATCACGTCAATAACTTGTATCATTCTATTTGGAATTTTTCAAGGATTATTGTCTGGCACACACCCAGAAAATGTTAGCTTTTTATCATCTACATTCACATCAATGAAATTGTATTTTGAAGCTATGTTAAGTGACTTTTGAAAAGGTTCAGTTAAATGAGCATACAGCATAACACATTTTCAATAAAAGTTCAGTTCCACAGTACATATCCTCAGGTCTTTAAACCTTTTATTCCATTGCTTAAGTCTCAGTCTTCTAGAAAATTTAAAGCAAAACCTAAGCAGATGACAGATTCAGAATGTGAAGCCCAAAGTTCAAGTCTCAGTTTTTTCCATTTGTGGCTTTGTGATGTTATAGATTTATTGAATCCTTATGAGTTGACCAGTAGCCCTACATTTAAGATAAGGAACATAGGATTCACTTCCTCTACAGGGCTTCAGGATCAAAGTAAATCATTGTTAAAACAGGGAAATCTATTAAGTATGCTTTTCAGTAACTAAAACAGAAAAATTCAAGGAATGAGTGTTCTTATTTGATCTCTTAGGCCAAATAAGCACTAAATACAGTTACAAGGCATCAAAGCAAACCAGAAAGCACTAACATTTTTTTTTTGTTCGTCTGTGGAATATTCATTATCTTCTGACATTAGCTAAGACTGTATAATGAAACATCAGATACTAGTTAAAATCAGAAAGCTGGAAAAATATCAGAGTGCTGTAGGTCATAGTTTTACTAAAAGAAATTCATTCTTTGAAACTCAGATTTATTTTAATCAGAGGATATTTTAATTCAGGTCTTAGGCCAATCTGTCTTGATAATTTATAAAGATATTTTATGAAGTATTATGTCTTTTAAATTGAGTATTTAGCAAATCCTGGATGAAATAAAATCTCTGCCTAACCAGATCAGATAATTACATTAAATTAAATATATTTCTTCAAAAGTACAAATTTTGTAGAAAAATATGAAGATTGGTATACAGGTCTTGCTCATTTTTAAAGGATAAATGCTCTTTAACATCATTATATAAACTTAAGTTACCACTTAGGACAAAAATGGAAACACTTTCATAAAATTTCTGCTTCAAATTTGGGTATAGCAGAGATATGCATAACAAAATAGTCTTTTTTTCAAGGCAATTTTTAATGCATCGATTAAGCCTAAACATTAAGTTTATGTTAATTGACTCAGAATCAGTGACATGTAAATATCTTAGAGTAGCACTTGAAACCAGTTCTATTCTTAATAGTACAAAAATAGGCACAATTAAATACTCCTCTTCTAATTAAATGTTTTAAAAATACATTCAAGAAGCAGAGCAAAACAAACAGATTGGTATCCACCCACCATTCCAAGCAACTACTTTTTCTAAACGCTCCTTTGGGGGCTGAATAGGCAATACATTTGTAATCCTTCTACCTGAGGTTCTTTCCCCTAGTCATTCATTCTGCAAAGAAAACCAATACAACAACACCCCCTCCTTCATGTGGGAACAACACAACTTTATCTGAGGACACAATTTAAGGTCTTGATCCTAGACCAATTAAGTCAAGGCTTAAAAGCTAACAGGTTCCCTGACCTTCATTTCAGTCTAACACAATCTGAATATGTTTCTTCCTCTGGGGTATAAACCCCTCCACATTTCTTTCTCCTTCAATTCTTCCCTACTGTGGTAGAGCCTTTAGGGATCTGATGGTCTTAGAACCTCAGGAACCAGTGAGCATCACTAGAATCACATAGAAAACAGCAGAAACTTCAAAATCAGCAGCACTTGGAACACTGGACTTAGAGGAAGCTGACCAGAGGAAGATGCAAAGGTCATCTTTCAAAAACCAAACCTGAACACCACTTTTGCCACACAAGAGAGCTATTCTTCAATAAACACTACATGTTCTAAGCCTTATACGTTCCCCATTTGAGTGATAGGAATGAAATTTCACCTAGGACTGCTAAAGGAAGAAAGCACGAAATTCCAAAGAAGAGTCCAAACCTTTCAAATCCTTCTAATAACATTTGATTACCTTCTGCATATAGGATTTGGTTCTTCATGAACTTAAATCATCCTCATTCCTCCAAATCAATTTTCACCATGTATATAACTCCAGAGGGGGGGGAAAAAAAACAGTCTGTCCTCTACTGATCAATATTTATGCTTTAAATAAACCCAACTATATGATTATCCACACTTCACAAAACATACCCAGGGGATTTATATACCCTAAATTGCCTTTACATCACAATTTTTTAAAGTTAAAAGTCTGCACGTTTACTTGATCATAATCATCAGCTCTATAGGGATTTACTATATAGAAGTTTTATGCTGTCATTCAGGACGGTACAAGAGTTTAGATTGCAATGAGAAGGTTTTTATGAGATTTAAATATGAATTGATGGGAAAGGGGACTTTTAAGATACTTTGATAAGTGATTAAGGATTTTAAGATACTTTGATAAGTGATAAGAGTTAAGGATTAACTCTCTGAGATGGCTTAAACATTTAGTCATAAACAGAGACAAAAAACAAGCTCTGGGGATCCCTTACAGACCTATGATTCTATAGAAATGAGCCATGACATAGGTGAATCTTTTAAGATAAAGATGTTTTTAACAAGTCAAATAAGGATTAAAGAGGGAGAATTTGCATATTCTGTAATTAAATCTCTATCTCCTACCAGGCTAGTACTTTAAAAAAAAACACCAAAAAATTAAAATAATTTGCTTTCTCATTAGTGATTACAACATTCTGCAAAGAAGTCCATAATATCCCCATTGAAATTTACCATGCTTCATATCTTTATTACGATTCCTATTTCAGTTCAGTCACTTAGTCATGTCCGACTCTTTGCAACCCCATGAATCACGGCACGCCATGCCTCCCTGTCCATCACCAACTCCTGGAGTCCACCCAAACCCATGTCCATCAAGTTGGTGATGCCATCCAGCCATCTCATCTTCTGTCATCCCCTTCTCCTCCTGCACCCAATCCTTCCCAGAATTAGGGTCTTTTCCAATGAGTCAACTCTTCGCATGACGTGGCCAAAGTACTGGAGTTTCAGCTTCAACATCAGTCCTTCCAATGAACACCCAGGACTGATCTCCTTTAGGATGGACTGGTTAGATCTCCTTGCAGTCCAAGGGACTCTCAAGAGTCTTCTCCAACACCACAGTTCAAAAGCATCAATTCTTTGGCACTCAGCTTTCTTCACCGTCCAGCTCTCACATCCATACATGACCACTGGAAAAACCATAGCCTTGACTAGATGGACATTTATTGGCAAAGTAACATCTCTGCTTCTCAATACGCTGTCTAAGTTGGTCATAACTTTCCTCCAAGGAGTAAGCGTCATTTAATTTCATGGCTGTGGTCACCATCTGCAGTGATTTGGGAGCTCAAAAAGATAAAGCCTGACACTGTTTCCACTGTTTCCCCATCTATTTGCCATGGAGTGATGGGACCAGATGCCATGATCTTAGTTTTCTGAATGCTGAGTTTTAAGCCAATTTTTTCACTCTCCTCTTTCACTTTGCTCAAAAGGCTTTTTAATTCCTCTTCACTTTCTGCCATAAGGGTGGTGTCATCTGCATATTTGAGGTTATTGATATTTCTCCCTGCAATCCTGAATCCAGCTTGTGCTTCTTCCAGCCCAGTGTTTCTCATGATGTACTCTGTGTAATAAGTTAAATAAGCAGGGTGACAATATATAGCCTTGATGTATTCCTTTTCCTATTTGGAGCCAGTGTGTTGTTCCATGTCCAGTTCTAACTCTTGCTTCCTGACCTGTGTACAGGTTTCTCATTCCTATTTAGGAGATCTTAATCAAAATGCATCACAAGTTGTGGGCAAACATAATAAGCAAGCTGGCAAAGAATATCAAAGAGGTTCAAATGATTGGTGTATGGTCCACCATAGCAGGAAAACATCTAAGACATTTGACAAACTCATGAGGCTACCATTCTCCTGCAACAAGTTGTGAGTGATAAGCCGATTAACATAGCAGGCAAAAGTACACATCTCAATTGAGTGTATCGGAAAATAAATTTGAAATCTTAAACTTGAGCCAAAATCAGACCAACCCATTTTAGTCAATTACCAGTTTTGTTTCCATGACTATATTGATATTCTTCTTAAAAGAAATGTATCAATAAATGTACAGTTTAAAGGAATCAGCTGTGTTTTCAGCAGACAATCCAAACAAAGTGAAAAAGGAGCAGATGTTTCTTAGCAGTAGCATATGCATATATCCTTAAGAAATGATGGAATCTTTTATGTTTGGATCTTTCTCTTTCAGAAAGTAATCATTCTGACTATGAGCCATAGCTTCTGTTTCAATATCACCTTTTGTAAGGTATCAAGCCAAGACTATTAGAATCTGTAGGAGAAAATTTTAAGTCACTGCTATTTTATGTGTCAAACAACCTTTCTGCACCCCTTTCACCTTTTTGCATGCACTGTTATCAAACTTATACACACTCAGGCTATGGGCCAGCACCCTCCAACTAAATTCACTTACCTTTCTCATTCCTCATCGGGATATTCCCTTTCATAGAATCATGCACTGGGAAATAAAGAAGTCAATACAAATTTCTACATGAATATATTGCCCTTAGGAAATACACAGACCAACAGATAGATATGCAGATAAACAGATAGACAGATAGATAGATAGATAGAAATAATGAGAGAGAGGGAGATCTCATTGTGCTCCTTATAATAATCTCATAACGTGAATGTTATTTTCTTCTTTTTAGATGATAAGGGAAATAAGGCCAAAGGATGGATATCTAGTGAGCTGTGGAATCAAAACTAATACCCAAGTCCTTCTTCTCTTAAACTGAAGGCCATACTACTTCACAAAATAGTAAAAAAAAAAAAAATAATAATAATAATCCTTATAGCCTAGCCCAGGGCTACATGAACTAGTTTTAAAAGTTGCAAGGACTTCAATTAATTAGTTGAAGGACTAATTGAATTTACATGTTATCTCATTTATAATATTTTGCATTTTAAAAGAGAATAATTGGGTAAATTAGATCTTTAAAATAGGAAAATGAACTTCCAATGTTGAAATATCAAGCATTAATTTATTCATTCATACACTCATTCAACAAACTCCTCCTGAGCACTGTACAATGTGCAAGTCACTGTATAAGCTATCAAGGATACAAGTTGAATAAGCTGTTTTTATATCTCTAAGAAGTACTTTATATCAGGGCAGATAGAAAACTAAACATCATTGATTACTGTGCAATGATATACCAGAGGTTTACCATGAAAAGAAAAGGAGTTTGGAGAAAACATACTGTAAAGCTTTCATGTGTAATGTGACAAATGAGCTGAGTGTTTTAGGATGGGGAAGTTGGAGATATTAGAGAAAGACTGTTCCAGACACCCAGGACTACATGAGGAAGGCACAGGTGTGAGACAGCCTGAGACAAGGGAGCAAACACAAGCCATTCAAAACGGCTCTGAGTGACGTGCAGGGCTCCATGCACAGACTGAAAATGAGGGTCACAGGCTTAACAGAAAATTCTGAACTTCATCTTGAATCCTATGGGATATCAAAGGAGTATCAACAAGAGTGTTCAGAATAAGGCTTTTGTTATAGAAAGACCACTCTGGCAGTATTACAAACATGCCTTTGGAGAAGGAGTTGGGGGCAGGAAGGGTTTCCCAGTGTTCAAAAATCACACTTTTGAAGAGAGTAAACTCTTCAAAATGACCTGATGATGTTAAAAGAAAAACTCATGCATTATAACCAAACATTTCAACAAACTATTCATCATGCCTACTAAAACACAATATACCATTATATATTGTGCTGTATATTGTGTGTACTGTATAATGTATACTGTTAAAAAAAATTCTGCTTTTTAGTTTGTCTCAGTTAATGTTCTGGGTTTGCCACTTGTCTCAAAGATTTATGAATGAGAACTCACCATGGAAATTACAGAAGACAGGTAGTAACAATCTTTCTATTTTGGTGAAATCCACACTTTAATAAAGTGAGAATTAGTAGCTGCATGACAGCACTAGTTGAAAATGTAGCTCAAATTAAATTCAAACATATAGAAAATTATAGGATCTCTCACTTGCTTTCAGAGAAAAAGGTTGGTTCTCCTACTGCTGACAGGAATTAAAAAGGGAGCTTGATACTTAAGGAAAATTGCCTATGGTTTTATGGAAACATTGAGAAAACTGGCAGTCTCAATAGTATGTTTTATTTAAGTCGAGTGATGGTTTGGAAATAAAAATTGAGCATGCCAATTGGAAAATATAAAGAAAAAGGACAGGGAAAAAAAAACTAGTCCTTTATTGAGTAATCAAAACACATAAATTCTCATTCCCAAGGTGAAAAGCTTTAAAGAGGATGATGAGGCAAATATACACATTGCCTTTAGTAATGAAAATAATAAAGACTAGAAATGATGGAGAAACGGAAAAGGGAGAGCAAATCTTATTTCTCTAAAAAGAGGAAGCAAGTGGAAAAGAATTTAACATTTGAAAATGTGAGCACGTTTGGAAGACAAAAGTAATGAGAAAAAAGTTTAGTCCATTAAAAAAAACTAAACATCTATTGAGATAATCATGGGATTTTTATTTTTCAATTTGTTAATGTGGTGTATTACATTGATTGATTTGCGAATATTGAAGAATCCTTGCATCCCTGGGATAAAGCCTAATTGATCATGATGTATGATTTTTTTAATGTGTTGTTGGATTCTATTTGATAGAATTTTGTTAAGGATTTTTGCATCTAAGTTCATCAGTGATATTG
>ML661935.1:4069971-4168395 GCA_007570785.1 Antilocapra americana
AACAAAATTCTAGCAAATAGAATCCAACAACACATTAAAAAAATCATACATCATGATCAAGTAGGCTTTATCCCAGGGATGCAAGGATTCTTCAATATTCGCAAATCAATCAATGTAATACACCACATTAACAAATTGAAAAATAAAAATCACATGATTATCTCAATAGATGCAGAGAAAGCCTTTGACAAAATTCAACATCCATTTATGATAAAAACCCTCCAAAAAGCAGGAATAGAAGGAACATTCCTCAACATAATAAAAGCTATATATGACAAACCCACAGCAAACATTATCCTCAATGGTGAAAAACTGAAATCATTCCCCCTGAAGTCAGGAACAAGACAAGGGTGCCCACTCTCACCACTACTTTTCAACATAGTTTTAGAAGTCTTGGCCACAGCAATCAGAGCAGTAAAGAAATCAAAGGAATCCAGATTGAAAAAGAAGAAGTAAAACTCTCTCTGTTTGCAGATGACATGATCCTCTATATTGAAAACCCTAAAGACTCTACTAGAAAATTACTAGAGCTAATCAGTGAATATAGCAAAGTTTCAGGATACAAAATCAACACACAGAAATTCCTGGAATTCCTATACACTAACAATGAGAAAAGAGAAAGAGAAATTATGGAAAATTCCATTCACCATCGAAACAAAAAGAATAAAATATTTAGGAGTATTTCTACCTAAAGAAACAAAATACTTGTATATAGAAAACTATAAAACACTGATGAAAGAAATCAAAGAGGACACAAACAGATGGAGAAATGTGCCGTGTTCGTGGATTGGAAGAATCAATATAGTGAAAATGAGTATACTACCCAAAGCAATCTATAGATTCAATGCAATTCCTATCAAGCTACCAGAGGTCTTTTTCAGGGAATTAGAACAAATAATTTCACAATTTGTATGGAAATACAAAAAACCTCATATAGCCAAAGCAATCTTGAGAAAGAAGATTGGAACTGGAGGAATCAACCTACCTGACTTTAGGCTATACTACAAATCCACAGTCATTAAGACAGTATGGTACTGGCACAAAGACAGAAATATAGATCAATGGAACAAAATAGAAAGCCCAGAGATAAATCCATGCATCTATGGACACCTTATCTTTGACAAAGGAGGCAAGAATATACAATGGAGAAAAGACAACCTCTGTAACTTCCTCTTAATGTGGTGTCCTTGTCTGGTGTTAGTATTAGCATGATGCTAGCTTCATAGAGTGAGTTCAGCAGCACTCCTTCTTCTTCGACTTTTTGGAACAGTTTAAGAAGGTATGTGTTAATTTTTCTTCGTTTTAATTCACCTGTGAAACTGTCTGTTCCTGGACTTCTGTTTGTTGGGAGTTTTCTTTTCCTTTAGTTACTGTTTGAATTTCCCTACTAGTAATCTATCTATTCATATTTTCTATTTCTTCCTGATTTAGTCTTGGGAGATTATACATTTCTAGGAATGTATCCACTTGTTCTAGGCTGTCCATCTCATTGGCGTATAACTGTCAGTAGTAGTCTCTTCTGATCCTTGGTATTCTGTGGTGTTTGTGTGTATATTCTTTTGTTTGTAATTTTGATTTATATGGGCCATCTCTATTTTTTCTCTATGAGTCTGGCTAAAAGTTTATCAACTTCATTTATCTTTTCAAAGAACTCGCTCTTAGTCTCATTGATCTCTATTTGTCTCTCTTTCATTAATTTCTGCTCCAATCTTCATTATTTCTTTCTTTCTACTAACTTTGGATTTTGTTTGTTCTTGTCTTTGATAATTCCTTTAGGTGTAAGTTTAGTTTATTTATTTGAAATTTTTCTGGTTTCTTGAATCTCTATAGGCTTCCCTCTTGAAACTTTCTGCTGCATCTCTTACATTTTGGATTGTCCTGTTTCCATTTTCATTTGACTCTCAGTATTTTTTTTATTATTATTCTTTGATTTTTTTCAGTTGTTTGGTTGTTTGGTAGCATGATTTATATTCCACATGTTTGCAGTGTTTGCTCTTTTTTTCTTGTAGTTGATTTCTCCTAGTCTCATAGCATTGTAGTCAGAAAAGATGCCTGACATGATTTCAACCTTCTTAAATTTATTTAAGCATATATTGTTGCCTAGCATATAATCTATCCTGGAGAAATTTCTACATGCATTTGAAAACAAATGTGCATCCTATTTGGCTTTCTGTATATGTCTATTAATTCTATCTGGTCTAATTTGTCATGTAAGACCACCGTTTGCTTGCTCATTTTCCGTCTGAATGATATGTTCATTGATACAGGCAAGGGGAAAACCGTTTAGAGCATGGCTCAACACTGAGGTTACCAATGTGCCAACTTGGAATTCCCTAAAGCCAGTTATACTCTCTCTCTCTCATGCTTATATAGTTCACTTTATCTACAAATTTCTTGCAGTTTTGCAAGAGTATATAACCTCCTGCAAACCTACTGTCTTATAAAGGCAAGCTATAGTAGATCTCAAAGGGAAATGAGAAAATGGTGGCAAATCAGCACAAACAAGTACATTAACACCACGGGATGGACAGTTCCTCAAACATACGTTCCGGCCATCCAGGAATCGCGGCACTAACATTCTGCGGGAGAGTCCCCATTTCCACTATAACTCTGCCATGGTAGCCAGTTAGCCTGAACAACAAGTCAACACAAATATCCAGGGATGGCTTTCATGGATAAAATGGCTTACACTGAGCTCACTCTTCCCTACCATCCAGTTTACCAAGTGCCAAATACTAAATAATAGCATTGTGTTTTCATTGGTTATTTATATTGGACTCTTGTCCACATTCTAATTTCTTTATGTTTAAGACTGTTTCTTACTGTTCTGGTTCCCTTTGCATTGCATACCACACTGTTTGATGTACAAGAAGTGTTTTAATGTATACACCCTGAGATAAATAGAAAAAAGAGTGAGGGAAGAAATAAAGATGATTTTCTGTTATCGGTAGCACTATATAAATATCATGCAGAAAAAATGAGGATGGGAAGTGTTTGCTAGAAACAGAATATTCTGAACAGTCCTGATAATCATTATACTAACAAGATATTCATAGAATATAATGATGCCTAAGAGCTTACTATATTTTAGAAGACTGAAAATATTAACAGAAGAATGGTAATTTGATTATATATTTGCTTCATCAGGTAAATAACTTATCAGAAGACATATGCAGAAATAAATCTCATGTATATTCCTAAAATCATTAAGCCTATATAATGCTATTTAAGCTATGTGTACTATCCATGATATGCTAGTAGGCTTAATTTTTAAAACTATGGGAACAGCCCTAATCAGTTCTGAGGTACCATATAGATATAATTGCTTATTACATATTTTTAGCCTTAGTTCATATAATTGTATGAAAGTGCAAATACCACACAAATATTTAAATCTTTCAAGTCCTTAGGCCTCAGTTAGGTCTGTCTCTTCTATGTTCCTCTAATACTCTTGATCATAGCACTCATTACTATACTATAATAAATTTATTTGCATGTTGTTCATTTCTGCTTGTCCATAAACTTTTTAAGAATATTTTTCCCAATTTATCTCTCTTGTCCCAGGACTTAACAATGACTAATATAACATAAGGCCACAATAGCCCTATGCAAAAATAAGTGAATGAAAGGATTAAATAATCAAAATTGAGCACATGTTTTGTACTAGAATCAGTATTAGGAAATGTCAGGGCTTTAGATATGAGTCACATTTAAATCATGACCAAAATGAGCTTACAGAAATTACTGTAACATAGAAAGTGATAAAACAATCAACAAGAAATTATGATAAAGATGGGGTGAAGAACTAATTCATTTGCATCAATGTGGATATTGAAAGTATGTGTTACCATATTTGTGAAGGCAAGAATTTTTTATTTGACTTGGATACTTCCACTTAAGCCATACAGGGAAGCTCAGATTCAGTCTATCTACCCCAGAATCCACTTTAGTTCATCTGCAATTCTGAATGAATGACCAGTATCTGCCATTCACAGATAAAAGCAATTCCATTGCTGTGTCTTCTGAATTTTTGCTGCTTGAATGCACCAATGCAATGATGTGTGGAATACCTTTCAGGATATAACTAGAATAAACATATGTTGAGAAAATACCTAAAGATTCCAAGCAGTTGTGGGATTTTGTTTATTTCCACAAAAATAAATAAGACTAGATGATTATAAATTTTCAGATATGCAATGCAACAAGTCAGCTAGAATGCCTCAAATAAAAACAGAATGACTCACAGACTATGGAAGAGAATACTTCACAGGGAAGAGGACCATAATTTTTATTGTTATCTTGAAACATTTGGTTTTCAACATATATCCAGAAATCAAAAGGTAGATATAAATATTATAATAATTTCTCACAGATCTTACCCTCAAATATTAATTAAATTCTTTATAACTTACTCTTAATAAAATTTTTGGATAATCAGGAACTCTTTTTTTTAAATAGGAATACTGAAAGCAATGGCATATAAACTGTGATTGCAGCAGGCAGAGTCAACTCCTTAACATAGTCAGACTGTGAATATGTAACTTTACATAACAGGGATTTTGCAAATGTAACCAGGATTATAGATACTAGAACAGGGAGATTAGTCTGGTTCATTGGAGTGGATCTAATCTAATCAAATGGGCCCTTAAAAGCAGAGAGCTTTCTCTGGCTGAAGGCAGATGAAGTAGAAGAAAAGTTAGAGATAGTCAAAGAATGAAAGAAATTCAACTCATCATTGCTGGGGTGGGGCCATATAGAAAGTTTAAGGAAGTCAGCCAACCTCTAGGAGCAAAATGGCCCCGTTACAGACAGTCAGTAAAGAAAGGAGGACCTCAGTTCTGCAACTGCACGGAACTTAATTTGACCAACACATGATTGAGGTAGAATCTTCTGCAGAGCTTCCAGATAAACAACCAGCCCATACAACACTTTGATTTCAGCCTTGTGAGACCTTAGACAATGGATCCAGATGAGCTATGCTCTGCACAGATTTCTGACCCATGATGGATATTGTTTTAAGCTGCTAAGATTGTGGTCATTCGGAGAAGGCAATGGCACCCCACTCCAGTACTCTTGCCTGGAAAACCCCATGGACGGAGGAGCCTGGTGGGCTGCAGTCCATGGGGTCACAAAGAGTCGGACACGACTGAGCGACTTTACTTTCCCTTTCCACTTTCTTGCACTGGAGAGGGAAATGGCACCCCACTCCAGTGCTCTTGCCTGGAGAATCCCAGGGACGGGGAGCCTGGTGGGCTGCCGTCTGTGGGGTCGCACAGTCGGACACGACTGAAGCAACTTAGCAGCAGCAGCATTGTGGTCATTTGTTACAGCAACAATAAAAAACTAATACAGAAGCTCTTGTTCTGGAATTAAGACTCTTTAGGTTCAAATTCCAGCTCTACCACAAAGATATAATCTGAGAAAGTTTACTAATCAACTTACATAAGTTTTCTAATTAACCTTGCTAGTTGACCAACCTCTACCACTAAGAATAGTGGGAAAAATTATGCCTCCATAATTAAGTTTCTGTATTTTCACCTGGAAAGTTTATTTAATAAAAACAACACCTTTCTCATACTTTGTTGGTATGAGATACTGCGAATAACATATTTAGTTAAGTGCTTGGTATAAAATAATGTGCTGATCAAAGGTTAGCTACTTCTATTTAAAATCAAATGCACTTGAAATATTTAGCCAGAATGTAAGTATCTTTAATTAATCTTGAAATATATCAAAAAATAAGCAGACTGATAGAAATTGCGCTGGATAAATGGATAGATATATGAAAATCCAAGTATAATATATTGTTAATGGCAGAAGGGAAGTGGGTAGATGGATGCACCCTATGAAATTCCATCCAACTTTTGTGTGCTTGGCAATTTTTATTACAAAAACATTGGAAAAAAAATTCATGCCAGTGGTCTTTCATGAAGAAAACACCTTATAGTAAAACACAGATAGTATTATTAGCAAAATTACGCTTTGAGAAGAAACCTTGGTTTTTTGACCTTGCAAAAACAGGTTTTCTCTCTGACGTGTTTTCTCTGAGATGTTAAGAAAATCAAATTATATAGAAGCAAATTTTCAATGCAAAATAAAAGTGTTATATGGTATCTTTTTATTATACAATTAATAATTCTTCCACAGTGAAGTGATACACTGAATGTTCTAAAATAGACTCATTAAATCAAATTAAATGATTCTGCAACATTGCTGAAGAAATGTAACATAAATTTAATGACAACTCCCCTGCTAATTTGTGCTCCCTGACACTGCATTATCACTGCTGCTTGGCTTTGCTCTCATTCATTCCTTATTGACTCCCTCTCACATTGACAACCACATCCTTGAGTTGATTAATAAGCATGTGAGGTTATTTTGAGCCTTGAATCACTGTAAATTCTGAATTATTAAAGAAAAATTAATAAAGTTACTATAAGATCAATGGTAGTCTTTATCAAATGTATTACATACTTCACTTTTATCCAGACACCTAAAAGCTTAATAATTCTTCTTTTAATTATTAGCTGCCTGTAACCAAGGATTTTAGTTTTCATCTATACTAGATGGTTTGGTTAATAGTTCTGAAATTGTAAATATCTTAGCATGACCCCTTACCTTCACGTGTAGACTGTATACAAAATTTCTACCACTTAGCAGTTGGATTTTCATGAGTATTCTTACATAATATGGCAAATTTTTCCTTTCAGATTTTACTAAATCTTATATAATTTGAAATGTAATAACAAAAATATGGTCTATGATTTATATACAGGTGAATTCAATACTAATTTGGAAAGTTAGGCAAAAGTTCATAGGCTTTAATAATCAAGTGATAATTACAAAATTCTATCTATGTAATGGATGTTCTGCATGCTAAAATAACTGATAAATGAGTGCAACACCAGACTGCAAAACCAAGATGAAAGTATGAGCACTGGATTTGATGTTCACCCATTCTTATCAGCAACCCTCCAAATAATACTCAATAAACCTAGTTCTAGTATAACCTAGAAAAAAATTATGTGTACTCCTTTCAGATACATGTGGAGAAAACTAAATTTACATTTTTCTAACTCATCTATAATAAATTACTTGCTCTCCCAAGTGAATGGGGAAATGACATTTCTAGTGTTTACATTACAGTGATTATGATTGATTATTCATTAGATTGTCTTTAAATTATGCATTCCCACAATCAGATAAATGTAAAGAAAAATTTTAACTCAAGGACAATATATTTCATCATAATTAAAGTAGTGTTAGGGAAACCCATTGATTCTAGGAAGTTCAGCTTGATCATAGTGAACAAAAATAGCCTAGCTGCTAAGAGCTGAATGCGGATGTGATTCAATTTTCTACATGTACTCCTGATCACAACCACATCTCACTGGTGCAGAGACCACCTGAATCAAGTCAGGAATCATTCCATATGTAGAAAGTCAGCACATATAAGCCAAGTGAATCAGCTCTATTCTTAGTTCAAGAGCACTATTTATACAAACAGTAAATAAGTACAGAGGGCCCAGGTGGTCCCAGTGGTAAAGAACCCTCCTGCCAATGAAAGAGACATAAAAGATGTGGGTTTGATCCTCGGGTAGGGAAGATTCCCAAAGAAGGAAATGGCAACGCACTCTAGTACTCTTGGCTGGAGAATCCCATGGACAGAGGAACCTGGTGGGCTACAGTGCATGGGATCGCAGAGTCAAAGCAACTGAGCATGCAGGAAGGGGCAGGGACAAAGTAGAACCCTAAGCGAGCACTAACCTCAGAAACACCTTCAGCCAGTGAGTTGGGAAAAAACTTACAGAATAAATGTACCAGTGATATTTCTGTCTCTCCAATCACATTTGCACACTTCCACACGAACAGTAACAAGACTAACATCAGGGTCAGGTGATTTGAATTGTAATTAATACCTCTGCATTTGAACTAAGTGATATCTTAATTTCTCCCTGTATCAGTTAGATGGACCATGCAAAATTGAATAATTGAGGATCATTTAATGCAGAATGGGGGAGGGCATTTATACAGGTATGGGAAACGTTTGGAAATCCATGACAGATGGTGAATCACCTGGGGCTGGCAATAGCAGAAAGTTGTTCCCATCCCTAGGCTTGAAGACAAATGATGGGACAGTATCAGGGAGAGCTGCAGCTATAGGGGAGGGGCCTTTGGTCAACGATACATCTACTACAAATTTAAGCTCCAGCAAGGAGGGAGAAGAAGGAATAAGTACAGAGACTTCCGGTCTTCTGGTCTCTTGCCAGTCCTTCCAAATGGCTAGACTCTATCGGGATACAGAGAGCAAGGAAAGAGCCCGCTGAAGGTATCCCCAGGAAAGAGAGGTGGGGAAAAGGAGCTGGACGGGCAAACAAAGATATCCTACACATTGCCTACCACCCAACGTGACTCATGCTTTTAAACAGTAAGAAGAAAGGGATGAGGAAAAATATGAAGACAGAAGCAAAATGCGGTGCTAGAAATCTCCATTGCTCTCCACTAAGGTGAACTGAGCCAACTCAGTCCTCAAACTAGTGAAAATGGTAAAATGTGGGCCTGAAATGGTAAAAGGGAACTGTTTCCCATCCAAGTGGAGAGCATTCAGGCTTTGTCCAATGAGATATCAGCTACAAAATTTTCTTGAATGTATTTTAATTGTGTTAGTTGCTCAGTTGTGTCCTACTCTTTGTGACGCCATTAACTGTGCCACCCCCCCCCCCCCGAGCTCCTCTGTCCGTGTAATTTTCCAGATAAGAATACTGGAGTGGGTTGCCATTCTCTTCTTCAGGGGACCTTCCAGACCTGGGTCTCCTGCATTACAGGCAGACTCTTTAGCATCAGAGCCACCAGGGAAGCCTGGGGATATTCACTTTTATTCTTAATTTGAGGAAAAATTTGGTCATGAACTATGATTGCTGTTTTTTCATCTATTGAGAAAATTAAACCATTTTTGTTTTTCAGTTTGTTTATATGGTGAGTTACATTGTTTTGTTTTCAAATCTTAAAACTACCTTGCATTCTTGGAGTAAAACTCAGCTGGTCAGGATATATATATATATGAACATATATACATATATATATATATAAACATATATATATATAATGTATTACTAAATTCAGTTTTCCAACATTTGATAATGACTATTCATGAGAGATACTGATCTATAGCTTTCTTATCTTTCTTATCTGAGCCCATGATAACTACTAATCTAATTACTGTCTCTATGGATTTACCTATTCTGGACATTTTGTATAAATGGATCAAACAATATTTGGCCCTTTTCATCATTGCTCTTTTTTAAATTTATTTTTAATTGGAGGATAATTGTTTTACAATGTTGTGTTGGTTAACATATAGCCTTTTGTCTATGGCTTCTTCAGTGAGCACAGAGTGTCCATGGTTCATCCATGTTGTAGCATCTATCAGTTCTTCATTCATTTGTATGACAAAATCATACCACATTTATTTAGCTTTCCACCAGTTGATGGGCCTCTGGGTTGTTTCTACTTTTTGTGTATCATGAATAATGCTGCTAGGAACACTCATGTCTCCATTTTTGTGTAGACAAATGTTTTCAATTTTCTTGGGTATATAGCTAAGAGTGAAATTGCTAGGTTATGTGGTAACTCTGCGTTTAACCAGTTGAGGAAGTACCAAACTCTTTTTCAAAGTAGCTACATTTTATATTCTCACAAACAATTTATGAAGGTTCCAATTTCTCCAGTATCCTCAAAAATGCTTCTTATTTTCCATCTTTTTTGTTAGAGCCATCTTCATAGATGTAGATGGTTGTCTCATTGTGGTTTTTATTTGCATTTCCCTAATGACTGATGACACTGAGCATCTTTTGATGTTTACTGGCCACTTGTATAACTTCTTTGGAGAAATATCTATTCAGATTATGTGCCTATAAAGAGAGTTATTTGTCCTTTTTGTTACTTAGTTGTAAGACTTCTTTTTGTATCATGGATACCAGTCCTTATTGATATGCAATTCGTAAATATTTTATTTCAATATGTAGGTTACCCTCTTTAATTTCTTAGGACTTACTATTCACTGTATTTATTTTGCTATGTTTCATTGATTTTTCTGATTACTGGGCTGTATCATCCTACTTCTTTGTGACTTTTGGTTTTTCTACTCGTCCTTGTAGGAACATGAGCTATGGCCAATCCAATGTGACCTTTGGGATTGTTCCACCTCCCACTTTTCAGTAGTTCTTTCCTTGTATATGTAAATGAATACTCAACCAAAAACTGAAACTCCTTTGCATAGTTTGAGACAATCTGTGTAGTTCCACCATCTTTCATATTTTGCTCTGCAAATTACAGCAGCCCAGACACATGAGACTGTATCCTCTACTGAAAGAGGTTGTCTTGGGGTTTTTTTTTTCAGGTTCTTTCTCCTTGCCTGTGGCCTGGAAACTCCAAGAAATCATCTAGGCAGTGGTAGAAATCACTTCATTTGTTTTCCTTCTCTCAGGGATCACTACCCTGTGGCTTGGATATAGTTGGGAGAAAAACCAAAAGCTTGGAAAATGAGTTTAGAAAGTCATAAAATCATAAATTCCATGCTAAGAAATTTACCTTTACTATTTTTATTGTTTTCTGTTGTTTTTCCAAAAAGGAACATAATCAGTTAATTACATGATAAGAAAATCACCAAGTAACAGTATAAAGGATGAATCACAGGGTAAAAGTTATGATGAGGGCCTGAAACAGGGTGAAAACAGATGAAATGATGAAGGATTGTAATCACTCTAGAAAGAAGTTTATTCCAATGGGTATACCACTGAATCTGGAAAATGACACAAAGGAAAGTGTTTATCATTATACTAGGTTTTGCAGCTTAAAAAAATTGATGATAATGATTCTAGAGAAAGCATTAATGAATGCAAAAGAAGGAAGAATATTTTTTATGGGGGAAGAAGCTAGATAGCTAAAATCAGGATACACAGTGCTAGGCATTCTATGGGATACAAAGGTACATGTAGTAAAACCCAAAAATGATTCTCTTTGACCTCTGTAGTTACCATATTTTATTTGGTTATCCTATATTATATAGTGGTCAAAGGCTGAAATTTGAGTAAACAGTGAATTTTCATTCCTTATAAGCTTTATTTAAATTTTCATCCATTAGTAATTTCTTTATCAAAGTAATTGCCCAATTGCTCATCATCCTGTTTTAACTGCAGCACAATTCAATTTTAGATGCTTCAAAATTCTGCTTTGAAACCAGTGTGGATCAACTTTCATCTCCTTTGAGTCTACTTATGAGGTTTTGGCAGAAGTGTCAGGCTACCTAAACAGTACTGGAACCTTTGAACACACTTAAAAGATGGCTCTTACTTAAGGAGATTCTTAAAGCAAAGTTGATACAGAATTTTAAAATAAAACCTTCTTTTCTGTATTGCCAATAGGAAAAGAATTTTGAAAGATATTCTGGGCAAGAAAATAAAGCGTATGTGCTGATGGTTGGGTAATTCCCCAAACTGTAATGTCTTTTCTAAATTCAACAGGCACTGCAAGTTAGCTCCTATATCGAATGAGGACCCTAATTCATCAAAATTGCTCTCTAAATTTTTGTCTCTTATCAAAGGAAAATGAGTTCAACCAACATTTACACTGGAATGCCGAAACCTTTCTGTGATTAATCAACTGTTCATTTCTGGCTGCAAGACTCCTTTAGAGATTTTCAATATGTCTAAGCCTTGGAGCCTTGGAGACATACATCCATAGATCATGATATTTTAAACAAATGATAAGAATTTCACTAACACTGTATTACAGACATCTAACAGGGACTTTTTTTTTTTAAGTTTTCTGTTTGACTGGCTATTATTCCCCCTAGAACTCCTACTGGCTGGATAAGTTTGAACATTTGTTAAAAGTTATAAATGACCTCCTGATTTTATCCATCACTGAAGAAATACCTATTTGCATCTACCTTTAGAAATAAAAAGTATTAAATTTATATTTTTAGGTTTAAATAATGTACAAGACTCAATAACTTCAAATAAATCAACTTACACAAGTTTATAGACAGGAAAGGATTTTGTCCAGTAATTATCTTTCATGATTAAAAAAATCTTCAATATTTTGCTACCAGCATCATACAAATCAAAACTTAGGTTAAAGAATGGTTTATAAACAAAGTATTAATATTGATTGAGAATTGTTTTGGTAGGGGGTTTTGCAGTTAAGCTCAGAAGCTCAATGACATTATGGCCCCATCATTTAGGATAGAAGAGCATTAATTGCAATTAATGATTTCCATAAAAGGAAAGCTTACAAGAATCCACTCAAACCAATTTTAAAGCTTACACTAAGACACTAACCAGGAAAATCTTCCTTGTGTATTCCTCCATATTTCCAATGCCAGATTTGAATCATTTCCCTTAATTTGTTTCTCAGTTGAGATGATTGACAATATCATTTTTGTGTGTGTGAGACTTCTTCAACAGTTGAAGATCAGTCACTGAGCTCTGTGTGTAAAACTGGTTACCATTCTGGGCAAACAGTATTGAGTAAGGCCCAGTGGAGGAAGGGACAGATAAGACTCTGAAATGTAAGGAACAGATTCTGGTTCTGTCTCTATAAAGTTGAGCAAATCTTTTGATTTCTCTGTAATTCATTTTTTGATAAAATGGGAATGCATTCATTCAACAAATATTATAAAACATATGCCCTGTACAAGAAACTGGGCTAGACAGCAGTGACAATGATAAACCAAGATATGGTTCTTGCCTTTAACAGAACAGTAGGGATGAACAACTAAAATAATAATAATGAACAAAAATCATAAAAAAAGAAAAAAGGTAGCAGAGATCTAAGGATATGAGT
This sequence comes from Antilocapra americana, assembly GCA_007570785.1. Taxonomy (NCBI): domain Eukaryota; kingdom Metazoa; phylum Chordata; class Mammalia; order Artiodactyla; family Antilocapridae; genus Antilocapra; species Antilocapra americana. Next base: position 4,082,818 of record ML661935.1, read on the forward strand.
ATTACAAGAGCATATAACAGTAGGCATTGATTAATATTTATCCTAATTTCCTCAAAAGTTTGCTGTAATGTACATGTATGAGAACTTGAAACAAATGAAACTTGTCACACAAATGAAAAGCAATCTTTTATAATCTTCAATAGTGATTAAAATGTGTCTGGACAATTGTCAGAGTCACCTGGCTGACTACCCATCATCCACTAAAAATAGTATAATTACAATTAAAACATAATGAGCTGCCCATAATAAACATCAAGTGATACTTGCTGAATAAAGTACTGTGATACTCCAAATATATATGTTTCTACTCATACCATGAAATAATATGATTAATGCAGACCCATGCATTTTAGTAACACAGAAGGTGTGATATCTGTATTCTCTGAAATAAGAATATGCAAATCTATTGAGCATAAATTATTTTTTAACATGATGTTAGAATGACAGAAAAATAGGTATGGCTATCTTTATGATGACTTAAAAAAAATGATTCTCCATCTAAGTTCATGTTGGAGGCTGCTGTGACGCACATAAACATATACTGTACGTGTCTGTAACAATGCCAGTCCCAACCCACCATAGACCATAAACGGCACTGATATTCTCTTTTCATAGACCGATCCAATGTTTTGAGTTAGATTCAGAATGAATTATGCAAGGCACTAAGACTATAAATTCTTTTAAAGTAGTATCAGTCTTTCTAGAAACAACTATTCACCGATAATTGGTAGATACAATTATAATCATTTTATAATAGAAGGAGTTTCTTAAAGCCTACTCTTAGAAAACACTTTCAATCTAATATTAAATGCAATGTTCATCTGCAAGTAAAAAAATCACATTTGCTTTAAATGTTCTAAAATTCAGATTTAAACTAGAGTTCGCTCCAGTTAGTCTAATTAATCATGTTTCATACAATTACAATTACACTCACAAAAATAATTGTTTCATACAATTATAATTACACTCACAAAAATAACTGTTTCTAGTAAACTTAATCATAACCAGTATCACGCCATTTTTCTCTAAATAAATACAAAATGTTTTCCTATTTGCTCTCTCAAATGTTACACAGCCCCCGTCACTAAGTCAGGATTATACTGAGTCTTATGACCTAGGGTCACAAATACCTGTTCTCCTTAGAATCCCTATCCACAGTGACATAGTGAATGGGAATAAGTCCAGGATAAAACAGATGGAGAATAGCTGGGTTCATTAGGCACCATGCCAGGTGTCTGGTAAAATTGTAAGAAAAAAATGCCACCGAATCCCTGACTATTACGTACTCACAGTTCTGTGTGAATGTGATAATGGTGGTAGTTAAATCAATGTGTCCACTTTACTTCCAGGCAGGCTGTGTTATTCCAATCACACGTTCAAACGTTTACTGCGTGGAAACTCAATGTGCAGTTTCCTATTATTAGCGCCCTAAAATTCTATCTAGAGAAAATAAGAGAGATAAATAGTGAGCTACACAAATAAACGTGTGTGTGCGTGCGCGCGCTCACTCGGTCATATCTTTGTGACCCCACAGAATGTAACCCACCAGGTTCCTCCGTCCATGGAATTTTCCAGGCAAGTATACTGGAGTGGGTTCCCTGTTCCTACTCCAGGGGATCTTCCCGACTCAGGGATCAAACCCACATCTCGTGCGTCTCCTGCACTGGCAGGCGGATTCACCACTGAGCCACTGGGAAGCCATCCTCCCCACCCAAGGGTCCAAGCCAGGCCTCCTGCATTGCAGGAGTTTTATAGTCTGAGCTACCAGGAAGTCTAAACAAATTAATACTTAAATCCAAACTTCAGACAACATTCTGAAAATAACTATTTTTAGTCCAAGAGAAAATTTATAAACTAAGCTGTACAACAGATGTTACAACGATACTTTCATAACTGCAGAACTTTTGATAAGAACTTTTTTTTTTAATTTGTTTTGCCATACAATGACATGAAACCGCCATGGGTTTACATATGCTCCCCCTCCAGAACCCCCCTCCCTCCTCCCTCTCTCCTCCCTCCCGCTGGGTCATCTCGGTGCACTAGCCCCGAGCATCAATCCTGGGCTGGCAATTGATTTCACATATGATAATTTACATGTTTCAATGCTGTTCTCCCATATCATCTCACCCTTGCCCTCATCCACAAAGTCCACGAGTCTGTTCTATACGTCTGCGTTCCTTTTGCTGTCTCGCGTGCAGGGTTTTCGCTGCCATCTTTCTAAATTCCATATATATGCGTTAGTATACTGTATTGTTGTTTTTCCTTCTGGCTTACTTCACTCTGGATAATAGGCTCCAGTTCCGTCCACCTGAGTAGAACTGATTCAAATGAATTTTTTTTAATGCTGAGTAATATTCCATTGTGTATATGTACTACAGCTTTCTTATCCATTCGTCAGTTGATGGGCATCTAGGTTGCTTCCATGTCCTGGCTATTGTAAACAATGCGGCGATGAATATTGGGGTACATGTGTCTCTTTCAATTCTGGTTTCCTCGGTGTGTATGTCCAGCAGTGGGATTGCTGGGTCAAATGGCAGTTCTATTTGCAGTTTTTTAAGGAATCTCCACACTGTTTTCCCATAGTGGCTGTACTAGTTTTCATTCCCACCAACAGTGTAAGAAGGTTCCCTTTTCTCCATATCCTCTCCAGCATTTATTGCTTGTAGATTTTTGGATGGCAGCCATTCTGACTGGTGTAAAGTGGTACCTCATTGTGGTTTTGATTTGCATTTCTCTGATAATGAGTGATGTTGAGCATCTTTTCATGTGTTTGTTAGCCATTTTTATGTCTTCTTTGGAGAAATGTCTGTTTAGTTCTTTGGCCCACTTTTTGATTGGGTTGATGAGAACTTATTACTGAAAATCAGAGGGAGAAAATGTAAGGACATTCTACATTTGTTCTGGGACAAATAGCTTCCCTTCTCCATACATCACAGAACTGTGGCTATCACAATGGACATGATTTCTGTTTACTCATTTCCTTAAATCAATGACTCATCTGAGCTCTTTAAAATAAGATAATTGGTTCCTTATAATTCCACATTTTTGATGATTAACTGCACAAGGGATAACTGCACCCTACATGTACCCTAAGCCTGTTTATTTTCTAATTTAATGTGGTTTCTTCTTTGACAAGTGTGTGATCTATAGAGAAAAAACAAAGCATTTTTTATTACACACGTTAAACTTATCTCCAACTCCTTTCTCTAATCTCAGAGTAAAAGTTCCCCTCCGGTTAAGATGAATCTGTCAAGGTAAGCATTCAGAGACCCCCATATTATCCAGGGGTTTTCCACGTGGCTCAGATGGTAAAGAATCTGCCTGAAAAGCAGGAGACATGGGTTTGATCCCTGGTTGGGAAGATCCCCCAGAGAAGGGAATGGCAACCCACTCTAGTATTCTTGCCTGGAGAATTCTACAGACAGAAGAGTGGGCTCAGCTCCTTCTATTAATATTATCTTTTCTCTCTTTGTACATATAACAGCTTTCTTCATTGTCACCCTCTCTTCAGCCTGCCGGGAATCCCAATTTCCTTCTGTTTTTTAAGAAGAAAGCCACCTTTGCTTTACTCTGTGTGATCCCACCACAATCCCCTGCAACTTTTTGTCTCCCCTTCTCAACCAAACTTGCAATAATAACTTTTACTCTAGCTGTCTTCCTTTTTTTTTTTTCTTCTTTCAAATGACTACAATAAGTTTTTCCCCAAATGCCTTTTCTAAGGTTTGATCACCTAATAGCTGAATCTAATAGACTCTCTTAGGGATTTTCTTTTCTCTTTGGCCCTCAGAATACCATCTCACCTAGATCTTTCCTACCTTAGTGGTCATCCCCTTAAAGCATACAACACTAGGCTTTGGCCCCTTTTTGTCACATATATACTAATTCCTCAAGGATCCCATCCTCAACTCTTTTCACACATTACATGTACCACCTGGAAAATCATATAACCTACTGGTTTTACCTAACACCTCTATAAAAGAATGTTTACAACTGCATCTGTGATCCTGGTTTCTCCCCAAAGTCCCAGGATCCTATGTATAGTTGCAAATAGTCTCTCTATATTTTATTACTATTGTTGATCTGCCATAACTAAATTCTTTATAAGATGATGGAAAAACTGGACTAATCACATTTATGAAACAATAGAATGGATTAAAGAAATGATGACATGGTCAAATCCATTAAAAATAGCAGGATTATCATTAATATTTTGTCCCAACACTCTGCTGTTACATATATACCTTCATGCTGAAACATTTCTGCATAGATCACTCTTATTTCTGAATGAAGAAAGCTTTACAGTCAATATGACCTTTTAAGAAAGGATATAAAGGAGACAAAGTCATGTTAAATTCCCTTCCTCAGTTCACATCTCCATTAGCAAATATCTGTCACCGTCAAATATTCTCATCTCTTCAGTATGGGCAGAAACTGAGTACTAGTACCTCTGATTCAACCTTGGGACACAAAACTGTGCTCATGAGCAGTTTACATTTATTTTGATAGCTACAAAAATGAAAGCACAGTGTTGAGTTTATTTCCTAAGGAGAAAAATCTAATTCATCAAGATTATGAGCATGTCTAAAAGCCCACTATGGGAATGCAGTGGTTGTTTAGAATGAAAGTGAAAGCAAAAAGCCCTCAGTCTTGTCCGACTCTCTGCGACCCCATGGACTGTAGCCCGCCAGGCTCCTCCGTTCATGGAGTTCTCCAGGCCAGAATGCTGGAGTTGGGTAGCCATTCCCTTCTCCAGGGGATCTTCCCAATTCAGGGACTGAACTCAGGTCTCCTGCATTGCGGGCAGATTCTTTACCATCTGAGCCACCAGGGAAGCCCAAGAATGCTGGAGCAGGTAGCCAATCCCTTCTCCAGGGGATCTGCCTGACTCAGGGGTCTCCTACATTATAGACGGATTCTTTACCAGCTGAGCTACCATGGGTTGTCATTAACTGGCAGTCATCCATGCTATGCCCTCATGTGGACTGACTTACTGATATGGATGTAAACAGAATCCTGCTAATTCCATTTTTTAAAGCAACGCTCATTTTAGGACGATTGTGTTTCCTGACATGAAAGCACAGCAACCACCTGAATATTTAGTCATTGCATTTTGTCTTTGTCAAGGGAAAAAAAATCCACTGTTCACTCACTTGCTTGTTAGTGGCTCAGCCTGCAGTGTAGGAGATGTGGGTTCAGTCCCTGGGTCAGGAAGATCCCCTGGAGAAGGGAAGGGCAAACCACTCCAGTATTCTTGCCTGGAGAGTTCCATGGACAGAGAAGCCTGGCAGGCTACAGTCCATGGGGTCGCAAAGACTGGACACAACTGAGTAACACTTCATTTCACTTCACTGTCTTGTACACACTAAAAAAAACTCTATCACTTAATGTGCTCACTATCTTTATCATAGGTCTTAAAAAACTATTTATACATATGTGTGACTTGCCAATACCGATTAGAAGATAACAAAAATATAATTATATATAAATTTATAAAACTACTGTTTAGGCCATTTCAAAATCAGCTGGATGCTTTCTAAAAAATTGAACACAACAAAAACAGATTCCTGGAGCATCTAAGGAGATCCACACAGTCAGAGATTTGCAGTGAAACAAGAGTCTGTGGTTTAGTAGACTTCCCAGGTGATGTTTATGCACACTAGACTTGAAAACAAGACTTTCTCATTGCTTTTACTAAGCTGACTTTGAACAAGAAATCAGACAGAGGGATTGAAAGAGGACATTGTCAAACACCTTTCACTTAAAAAAAAAAAAAAGATCTCCAAAAGGTTCAAGGAGATTCCTGCCAGCACTCCTCATCTGAGAAAAAGCCAAACCAATGAAGGCATTCTAGCATGGCGTCCTAGAGACCTCGAGATCTAATAAATCATATTATTTACTGTCTACTTCTTTAAGATCAGTTTGACTGCCTTTGCTCTCTAGATTTAAAATAACCAATTCAATTCTCTTCCTTCTGCTGCGCAAAATCAGTCGCTTCAAGCATCCAAGTTGGCCCAGATATAATAATAAGGCCATGCCTTGAAAAGGAAATGAAAAAGAATAAAACATGAACCAAAATTGTACCTCTTCCTCAAAGGAAGCTGTGAATTACAGTTAGAAATAAGCTAATAAAATTGTAGGCAATGCTCTGCTTTAAAAACAGCCCAAATGAAATACAATTTGGCAGCCAGAGAGAACACAAAATTCTTTTTTTAAAAAAAGAGATCACTATTGAGGGTGAAATTTCCTTATGTGAACAACAATTTCTGTGTAAATTCAGTTCAGCTTTAACTGCTATTCCACATCCATAAATACTATCCTCACTCAGGCTTTCTCTCTTTTTTTCTAAGTGTATGTTCTGATGATGGCTAATACAACTCTTCTCCATACCGAGGAAAAGATGTCTTAGCAGAAATATACAATAGCTACTTTTTCAAATATAAAATAAAATAATTTGACTTTGGAAATATGACTTATATTTTGTCTTAGAATTTTTAAAAATTTCTAAAGAACTTTATGATAACATGTTAGACTTTTCTTCTAAATCTGCTGAAGGAATTAATAAAATATTATAGAAGAAAACCTAGTAGCAACCTCTCTTCCCTAATTGGTTCCCAAGGTTGATATAACCACATGCTTCAAATAGCAATATGTGTATCAGTCATCTATTGCTGTATAACAAATCACCCTAAAATTTAGGCATCTAAACAAAAACAGTCTACTGACTTTGTATTCTTCTTTGGGATGGATTCAGCTGAAGAGTCTTCTAATCATCTTCCCCATGTTCTCACATGAGGGGATCTAGGGGTGGTAGGTGGTCCATAGTGGATGCATTCACATGTCTGGTGGTTCACTGAGACTTCTGTTCTGGGTACTATTGTTCTTTGTATAACTTCTCCAGCATGTTCCAAGGGAGCAAGTCACAATGAGCAAACATCAAGCCTCTGCTTACATCACACTGGTGAATATGCAGTTGGTTAAAGCAAGTCACATGGCCAAGCATAGTAGTCACAGGAGGGGACTGTGCAAAGATGTAGACACCAGGGGTATGATTCATCAGGGACTGTCATTATCATAATCTAAAAAAGATGTGTTACAATTATTTGGTAAACGGTAAAGAATCATACTAACATAACAATTATAACATTGTTATACTATTTAAAAATACTAAAATAGTAAAAAAAAAAGTAATAAAAATAGTAAAAAAAAAAGATAATAAAAGTAAGTTTGGACTAAATCTATCAATGCATTCCTCTCTTGATTATTCCTATAATGCAGTAAATGTTATTGATTCAAATTTCATCACTTTTTAAAATACCGTCTGGAGTATATGTCAGTGGAAGCATTTGAGATATGTATCTGCTCAAGAATAAGTGGAAAGACCAGGAGGTAGGCCAACAGAAAGAGATATCTGCTACCCAACAAGCAAAAAAGAAAAATAAAATCCTTAGGCAACTGACTAGTCACAAACTCAAGTGAAATAAAAGTCAAAAGTAGAGATATATAACCTATCATTGTTTTAAAAATGGAGTGATTAATGTTATAGACTCAGAGAGACAGGAAAAAAATTAAGGGATTGTTTATCTCCTCTATAACACTATATAATGCCATTTCAAAAATAGAAAATCTATACTTTTTAAAAAGTGAACAAAAAAATTCATCTAACTCTTCCATTAGCTCCATTCAGCAGTCTCTTACTGAGGGAAAGGGTTTTTTTTGTTGTTTTTTTTTTTTGCAACTAACCTACACTACTCATGGTAAAACTTGTACTGAATATATTTGCACATCTTTGGGCATGAAATCTACACAAAAACTGGTTACCTCCTTCACACAATCACATAACCCTCCATTCACCTGAGGGATATGCTAATGATCTCTCTTTTTTTCTCTTCTAAACTGTTCCTCAAAATGTGTTATTTTCAAACCCCTGAATCACTTTCATTTTACTCTTCTAAATCCTCTCAAAATTTTTAACACTCATCTCAAGAGAATAAGGTTGTGATTAAGCAAATGAAACCATAATGCAGTTAACCTCTCCAATATTAGATTGTCTTGAGGATTAAATAAATTACTTTAGAATGAGTTTAAATAGTAACCAGTATAAATACGGCTAGCAAACAGTTGTTATATCAATAGTCACGGTGATAATAGCTGTTTGGCACATTAATTTTAAACCTTCTCATGTACTGGCATTTTTACTAATAGCGTGTATTGTATTATTGACTAATATGTAGCTTTTCAGCAATATGACTACTAGCCCTTCTTCACCTTTATTCAGACTGAATCAATGATTTCCCATTTGAGTATTCCATTGTTTAAAGTTTATTCAGTTATCAAAATCATTCAGAATTTGAGTCTATCTTCTTACTTTTTCATGTCTGAGTAAGGTTGTTAACTAATAGAAATGTATTATTATGGATTGAGTGAGCTATGAAGTCCTGAGAAGGAGTTTGGAGAAGGACAATGCTCTTAGAAGATATTTCTGTATACCTGAGGAGAAAATAGCTATTTGTTTTGAAGGACTGTATGATTTAATTCCAATAATAATAAATAACAGCTAACATGCTTTGAGTATTTACTATGTTACATACTGTGCTATACAATTTACAGGAATTATTTCTTTTATCTTCACAAAATTATAATGCTGTAGTAGATACTTGCACTGTTCTCATTTATAAATGAGAAAAGTTCAGTCTTAGATAGATTGCGTGACTTGCCTAATGCTGCAGACTTTTTAAGTGTCAATGTCTGATAAATCCAGGTCAGACTCTAGAAGATGAATGTCTAATCCTTAAATAAGCTTCCTGTGCAACTATCACAAAAAGTCTTATAAGAGAGTTATTGGCTCTATTTCATAGGTCAAGTAAATTGAGACAAAGAAAAGTTAAATAACTTGTCCAAGATCTCAGCATAAATAGCAGACTAAAGATTTGAACCCAGGGCAGTTTGGCTTCAGATAAAATGACAGCAACAGAAACATGGTAAAAACTGTGGTTCCAGAAAGCATAAATGTACATTTCTTGCAACGCTATCTGGGTACACTTGTCATTCACAAGACCAACTTTAAGCTCTGAAAAGAAAACAATAGAAACAATGAAACTTGTATGCTAAACAGTTTTTGAAATTCTCCTGATTATAAGGACCTTCACTCAAGTAAGCAACCACATGGTATCCAGCGTGACAAACCACCCCCAAAACTTAGTGGCTTAAAACAACGGTCATTTATTTTACTCACGGATCTGCAGTTTTGAGACGAACAGGCCATCTCTGCTCCACACAGCATCAGCTGTTGGAGATCTAAACAAAGGACTCGACAGTCTATTTCAGATGGTTCTGCAGACTGGCAGCTCGGACTCCGCCGGGGATATGAAGCCCCTTCCTGGACTGTGTGACTTCTCTCATGGCATGGTAGCTAGATTCCCCAAGTGCGCAACTCCAAAGAACTAAGTAGAAGCAGGATCATCTTTCACGAGCTAGCCTGGGACACAGGGACACTGCTGTAGTCACAACTCAGCCTCCAGTGTTCACAGGATGGGAACATGGCCACCCATCTCTTGGGAGGAGCGTCAAAGCAATAAAGTAATTCAGCTCCTGCACTTACTGTACTTTCAAAGCTCCAGCCCTTCAACCCTGATTGGTAACCTGAGTCTCATTCTCAATTCTCATATCAACTCTGTCTCCAGCAAAGTGGATATACAGAGCCATGCTGAAGCAGTTCAGCAGCTTTGTGAGGAGTCAGACCTGGAGGCCTGTAGAAATAATAATGCTGTTCAAAGAACGCTCATCCTGGAAATCGGGCTATCCAAGATCTAACGGGGGCTGGGGGGAGGTCTCACTAACTTCAGGCTTCAGTTCTCTCATCTATAAAATGACTGGTGATCTAAGCAACCCCCAAAGCCTCTGAGATTCATGATGAAAGTAGCTCTTTTTCTACCTCTTCTCCCATATTTCATGTCCTATACCTCATATCCTAGTGGCCACCCAGACACAGAATTTGTCTGCCTCTGAAAACCTACCTCTGTGCATGGCACCTAGTACCGACTCCTACAACCCTCTCAGAGGAAAACCTGCCTTCCAGGGTTTCTATCGCACGTGACTCTGTCCCTTGACTGTGGAGATAGACCCAAGGTTTGATAACTCATCTGGATAAGGTTCTAGCAACCTACTCCTTATGTAGATTGACTTGTCAGGGATTTCTCTTTCGACTCATGTCTGCATACCTCTACCTAGAATAGCAGAGCCTGTCCTTGATCCCCTGCTCTCCTTGACCTTCAGATGGCCAAGAAAGTCCAAGTCAAAATCTCTGACTTTGTGGCTTAGAATTCCCCAGTGATTTGCTCCTGGGTTCTTATGTTTATTTTATGCCTTTCTTTTTCCATTACCACAAGAACTTCCCTAGTGGCTCATCTCGTAAAGAATCCGCCTGCAGTGTGGAAGACCTGGGTTCGATCCCTAGGTTGTAAAGATACTCTGGTGAAGGGAAAAGCTGCCTACTCCAGTACTCTGGCCTGAAGAGTCCATGTACAGTCCATGGAGTCACAAAGAGTCAGAATGACTAAGCGACTTTCACTCACTCTTTCCATTATTACCTTTAACAACAGTATCCAGTGAGTTCTTGCATTTTTCATCTTGATTTTTGCTTCTTTTTTGTAAAAATAGTGGCAAAACCCTTCCATAAAATTTTGTTAAGTCAGCTTGAAAACTCATATTATGCACGATGTGCTTTGATGGGAGTTTTAATTAGACATATAAAACTAATTTAAGTGTCAGCAATATTTTTTCTAATATGATAATAAAACCTATACAAAAGGTGAAGAATTATTGTGTGGGAGTAAAAACTGCCTAAGAAAACATTGCAATTCATGGTGAATACCCATTTTTGTATGACTGACATTGCATTAATAATTATTATAGTTTTACTTGTCACTGAAACAAAAAAAAACAATATTAGCATTACTGTACAAAGACAGATTCACCAAATATATTGTCTGATGAGTTTATAATTTATTTTTAAAATTATTCACTATCATCTGTTTTTTAATTAGCATGTTTTAATATTCCCTGGTGGCTCAGACAGTAAAAAATCTGCCTGCAATGCAGGAGACCTGGGTTCGATCCATGAGTTGGGAAAATCCCCTGGAGGAGGGCATGGCAACCCACTCCAGTATTCTTGCCTAGAGAATCCCCATGAACAGAGGAGTCTGGTGGACTATAACCCATGGGATTGCAAAGAGTCAAACACGACTGAGCAACTAAGAACACTGCATAGTATCCACAGGGCACTAAATATTCTGGAATACAAGTTACTGAAAGACATGGCTGTTATCCCCAAACATCCGTAAAAAGATGCAAATCTACAACTCATTGTTACACCTAAATTTAACAAAGTCCCAATTCAATCTTTTACATGGCTAGTAAAAAAGTAATTAAGATAACTTTTTCCACATGGATAAAACTCTGTAGCTCTTCCATGACTGACATACAATCTATACCAATTATTCATTTAAAATGAGCTCTCAGGAGATATTTTTCCTCCTTGTCTTGCTTTTAAACTATACATTCTTATAGGTCAGGAGGTCTTCCTGGTCTCAATTGTATGTGTAATTTATAACAAGTATTTTGGCCATTTTTTTCTTCTGGATTTATCTTCCTAAGGTTAAAAACAGTCATTTGAATCAAAAAATTAACCTAGTGACTATGATTTCAGTATTTCTACTTGGCATATTAAAAGATTTCTCAAATGTCTTATGCTGTATTTTATAGGTAAAGTACAGAATTTAATTGTTTTTACCAAAAACATAATGGAAGCTTAATGGCAAACATTATTGTAGCTTTTTTAAATATTTTTAAAATTTATTTTTGATTGGAGGATAATTGCTTTGCAATGTTTTGTTGGTTTTTGCCATACAACGACATGAATCAGCCATTAGTATACATATGTCCCCTCTCTCTGTAACCACTCTCCCAACCCCCACCCCAGGTTGTCACAGAGCACTGGGTTGAGCTCCTATGTTATACAGCCACTTCCCACTGGCTATCTGTTTTACATATGGTAATGTATATGTTCCAATGCTACTCTCTCAGTTGGTCCTACCCTCTCCTTCCCCTGCTGTATTTTTACATTTCTCCTCAAACTTTGGTCAAATTCTTCAAAGAATAATGAAATCCTTTTTTTGCCTTAACTCTCCTTAACATCTGTCTAGGGAAGAAAGACTATTTCAGCATGGCCAATTCAGTTTTTTGCCTCAATTTCACCCCAACAGTTTGAGGATTTCCCATTTGCCAAGGCAAACATTTTTTGAAAGTGAGCTATTTCTTACAACACTTCTTCTGTCTCATGGCATTTCACAATGTCAATGAACGTAAAAAGCTTTTTGATAACTGATTAGCTGGGAAAAAAAAAAGATTCTTGGTGGAAACTGAAAATTGATACCATCTTATCACTGTCTACCAGCATATTAAAATGTGAAGTACAAGTTAAGAATGGCCAATTTTGGATGACTCAATGAATCAAGGATGCAATTTAAGGAAACCTTTATCCAGTCATTAAAAAAGGTAATGATGTGGAAAAGCTGGAGGAACTCGGTGTGTGTGTGTGTGTGTGTGAAGTATGCATTTTATAGTTTTCCCACTTATATCCCTGTATTTTTAATGTGCAAAACTAAAGCACATCCTGCGTCTACATATTTTCATTCACAGATGAAGACTGTATACTATTTCTCATTACCTTTTAGTCATCTGAAGATCACATATCTGCCTCTCCTCCAAAAATTATTCTGTAATATGGTGAAAGCCAAAATATGTATACCATTGTAATTGTGAATAGAACCTACACTGTGGAAGTTTTCCTTATCATCCTTCTAATCCACACAAATGAAAAAAGCAGTCACTAGCTGTGGCATGTCTTTCCATAGATATGCTAGCTCAAATCTCCTCTTAGTCACCTTTAATCTTTATTATGTATATACACCTAGTCCCTCAGTCATGTCTGACTCTTTGTAACCCTTTGGACTGTTTGAGACCCTTTGGACTGTAACCCACCAAGCTCCTCCGTCCATGAGATTTCCCAGGCAAAAATGCTGGAGTGGGCTGCTATATCCTCCTCCAGGGGATCTTACCAACCTGCACCTCCTGTGTCTCCTGCATTACAGGCAGATTCTTTACCCGCTCAGTCATCAGGGAAGCCCTTACTCTTCACTGGTGCTCCACATTTGTGAATTTAACAGCCAATATTTATTTTATGTTTTGACCTGTGTCCCAAAATATACTACCCAAAGCAATCTGTAGATTCAATGCAATCCCTATCAAGCTACCAACCGTCTTTTTTGGAGAACGAGAATAAATAATTTCACAATTTGTATGGAAATACAAAAAACCTTGAATAGCCAAAGCAATCTTGAGAAAGAAGAATGGAACTGGAGGGATCAACTGTTGAGCTGAACACAGACTGCTCAGAGGAGAAGGTCCTCAGGGAATCGGCGAAGGGCCAAATGCCCAAGCATGTCATGTTGTAAACTCTTTAGAACATCTCCTTCCATAGGGGAAAACATTTCCTGCGGCCATTACGTTTATTTACAAAGGGAGTCATGAGCAAGAGTACTTGGGTGGTTGGGAGTTCGGTGTACCAGAGAACTGAGATAAAAAGAATATTATCTCCCTTGTATGTGCTGGGAACCCACTTGCTTGCTTATGCACTTTCCTTGAACCCTGGGTAAAAAGGAAGCATCTATGAAATAAAGAATTGTCAGTCCTTGCAAAGGCTGTCTGTGCTCTTTTCAGAGTTGTCTCCACCAAGTCCTGGGAAGGAATTCCCAACAATCAACCTGCCTGACTTCAGGCTATACTACAAAGCCACAGTCATCAAGACAGTATAGTACTGGCACAAAGACAGAAATATAGATCAATGGAACAAAATAGAAAGCCCAGAGATAAATCCACGCACCTATGGACACCTTATCTTTGACAAGGGAGGCAAGAATATACAGTGGAGAAAAGACAATCTCTTTAACAAGTGGTGCTGGGAAAACTGGTCAACCACTTGTAAAACAATGAAACTAGAACACTTTATAATACCATACACAAAAATAAACTCAAAATGGATTAAAGATCTAAACATTAAGACCAAAAAATATAAAACTCCTAGAGAAAACATAGGCAAAACACTCTCCAACATAAACCAAAGCAGGATCCTCTATGATCCACCTCCCAGAATGTTGGAAATAAAAGCACAAATTAAAAAATGGGACCTAATTAAAGTTAGAAGCTTCTGCACAACAAAGGAAACTATAAGCAAGGTGAAAAGACAGCCTTCAGAATGGGAGAAAATAATAGCAAATGAAGCAACTGACAAAGAATTAATCTCAAAAATATACAAGCAACTCCTGCAGCTCAATTCCAGAAAAATAAATAACCCAGTCAAAAAGTGGGCCAAAGAACTAAACAGACATTTCTTCAAAGAAGACATACAAATGGCTAACAAACACATTAAAAGATGCTCAACATGACTCATTATCAGAGAAATGCAAATCAAAACCACAATGAGGTACCACCTCACACAAGTCAGAATGGCTGCTATCCAAAAATCTACAAGCAATAAATGCTGGAGAGGATGTGGAGAAAAGGGAACCCTATTCCCTATTGTTGGTGGGAATGAAAACTAGTACAGCCACTATGGAAAACAGTGTGGAGATTCCTTAAAAAACTAGAAACAGATCTGCCATATGACCCAGAAATCCCACTGCTGGGCATACACACTGAGGAAACCAGAATTGAAAGAGACACGTGTACCCCAATGTTCATCACAGCACTGTTTATAATAGCCAGGACATTGAAGCAACCTAGATGTCCATCAACAGATGAGTGGATAAGAAAGCTGTGGTAAATATACACAATGGAATATTACTCAGCCATTAAAAAGAGTACATTTGAATCAGTTCTAATGAGGTGGATGAAACTCATTATACAGAGTGAAGTAAGCCAGAAGGAAAAACAACTATATAGTATACTAACGCATATATATGGAATTTAGAATGATGGTAATGAGAACCTTGTATGCGAGACAGCAAAAGAGACGCAGATGTATAGAACCGTCTTATGGACTCTATGGGAGAGGACGAAGGTGGGATGATATGGGAGAATGGCATTGAAACATGTAAATTATCATAATGTGAAACGAATCGCCAGACCAGGTTCGATGCATTATACACAGTGCTTGGGGCTGGTTCACCAGGATGACCCAGAGGGATGGAATTGGGAGGGAGGCGGGAGGGGGGTTCTGGATGGGGAACACATGTACATCCATGGTGGATTCTTGTCAATATAAGGCAAAACCACTACAATATTGTAAAGTAAAAAAATATATATTAAAAAATATATATTGGAAGGCATTTTAATTATCTGCTAAGAAACAAAAAATCAAGTATAATTACTAATAATAATATTTTCCTAATAATATTTTTAAAGAAAGAAAGTCAAAATACATGCTTATATTTATTAAATTTAGGCAGGAAAAAAACTCAACAGTTTCTTACTGAAGTCATGGACATCTTAACTAACAGAATCAATTGAAGATTATTGAGGCAATTCACCAACAATTTCTATTTTATTCAATAAGCAGATACAATGCTACTGAAACACTAAATTTAAATATTATTCAGTTGGGCAAGGATTCAATTGACCACATCACTCTCATATCTTACTATAAGCCACTGCTAGTTACCCGCCTGACCCTGAAGGCACTTGACTGAAACAACCGGAAATATAAACCAACACAATGATCCTCCATTCAGAGTCTAATAGAGCTCACTTCTGCTAAATATGCATTTCTGCATAGGCTTTGTTCAATTGCCTATATTACTTTTAAAAAATCAGAAAATCATTTTCAATTATGTGGATGATTGAAAAAATAACTTTAGTGACCTCTGCTTAATAATTTTTTCCTTTTTCACTACACCCTCGTCATCCACACTCACACACTGTATACTCTCTAGTAATAGTGAGCTTAGAGCTCTGTATTATAACGCTCTGCACATAGCGCTATGCCTTTATAAACTACTGTCACCGCCATCTCCAGTGTAGTCACTCTGCAAATGCCTGTTGCATATCAAGAGTCTTCTTAAAAGCTCCTTGATTCTCACAGGCAGATTGAGTAGATCCTTCCTCTAAATACCATTTAAACGTACATGCATTTTGAGGTATCTAGGTACTTGATTGCATGGGTATCCATTTACTATGAGCTTCATCAAAGCAGGAACATCCCATGTGCTTTGGGAAATCTTGGGACATAGTAAGCATTCAAGAAATAATTTTCAAATAAAGGAATAAATTGTTGCATAAATATCCTCAATTTTCCAAGTCATTTAGAGAATGAGCATATGTATCGTAAATGTGTTAGAATTAGTATATGCACTGTTATTTAAGAAAATTGGATTCTGAAGCCATACTGTCTGGGTTCTAAATCTGGGATGGCTACAACTAACTGTGTAAATATGGGTGAGCAACTCAGACTCCCTGACCCCAGTTTTTTCATATATAAAACAAGTATTAAAAGGTACCTTCCTCAAAGGGTCATGACGAGGACCGAGTAAATAAATTTTAAAAATTTAGAACAATCTCTTAGCACATAGAGGTGCTCAACAAAAGTTTAGCTATTTATATTACTGAAGAAATAATGCCATAAACAAATCATTCCTAAAGTTAAACATATGAAAATGCGTAATTCTCACAGCTCTTTGATTTTTAACAAAAGTTTTTAAAAATCTGGAAAGGCTTACTGACCAAGTATATCTTAGCATATACACATGAAATACTGAAAAAAAATTACATGATCACATTATTCTAATAAAAGACTTTATAGTTATGTTTAATATAAATAATACATCAATAGTTTATACATTCACTTTTAAGAAATTATGTCCATCTGAATATTAACAATGCTTCATTCACTAAATTTGTCTACATTTGGTTTCAAGAAAAAAATGTATAATAAAACTTCAGCTATGTAAAACATTCCCTTCAAAACCCTACAGTAAAATTAGGTGTTAAAATCAATCTTTATGCATTCGCAGTTCTTAATACCCAAAACATCTAGTTCCATTTTTACAGTGGTTTATATACCCTCAGTGCCTCAGATGGTAGAAAATCTGCCCATGATTCAAGAGACCTGGGTTTGATCCCTGGTTCAGGAAAATCTCCTGCAGAAGAGAATGTCAACCCACTCCAGCATCTTGGCTGGAGAATCCCATGGACTAGGGAGCCTAGCAGGCTGCATGGGTTTGCAATGAGTCGGACAGAACTGAGAGACTAACACTTTTATTTTCATATACCCTGCCTGATGCTCCTTTCTGAGGAATAAAATTATGTGTGCATGTCTGTGTAATACATGTTATTCTGAACACATCACTGAACTCATGCAAAAATACAAAAGAGGAAGCAAGAGCTCTGGAAAGTGAGCAAATACCAAAGGTGATTTTTACCTGGACATTTTTTGTCTGAAGCCAAAAGACTTTGAGCTTCCATTGTGATTACTGCACAAAAGAACAAAACTGGTAAAGCCTGAGGTGCTCACAATGCAGAGAAACTAGTAAGAAAGCTTTGCATAGAAGATTAAGCACATGAGAAATAAACCCTTCCGTTTGGAAAGATCCATGACTGTCTAGATGCTGGATGTGGGTGAAGAGAGAAGTTAAAATTGATCCTGAGAATCTCTAGCCACAGATGAGTCTCAAACCAGGTTGGAGTTGGGGAATTCACACTATCTGTTTAAACCCAAGATCCTCGTGTGGATAAGGTCAAGGTGTCCTGGGTTGTGGCCCTGCCGGATGACTATAAACTCTGTCTCGAAGAGCTCAGTTTCAAACCAGACCTCAAAGAATCCCTACAGGTAAAAATGCCAAAAGAAGTGAATAGCTCACAGTCAAAATTCACAACCTGTGCCAAAACAAGAACCAGCAGATTGTGATATATAGATGGATAGATGAGGGAAGGAGAGAGGGAGGGGGAGAAGGAGAGAGAAAGTAGATTAGACAAATAGATATACAGAAAAATAAATAATACTCAAATTAAAACATACAATAGATTCTTGAATTATCATATACCTATTTAATGTATTCAAAACAATTAAAATCCTAATAAAATATTTGATAATAGGACCAAGAAACAAGCAGATCTGAAAACAAAACAACAAAAAACAAATAGTATTTAGAAAAATGGAAAAGAACAGAATTAAAAACTTATTGGCAAGATCAACTAAATGCATTAGTTTAAGATAAAATTAGTGAACCACAATAAACATCTGAGATAGTTTCAGAATATAATGCAAAAGGTTAAAGAGAAGGAAAATATGAAAAAGAGAATATATGACATGGAGATAGTGGAAGCAAGTCTCATGTAAAATTGTAGGTCAAAACAGTAGCCAATAAAGAGAAAAGGGAGTAAAAAGATTCAGCCGAATACATTTCCAAGACAATGGCTAAAGATTCAATCCTCATATCCTCGAAGCTCAATGAATCATAAGCAGAAAAATAAAAAGAAATACAGTAAAATAAAAATTACCCAAATGAATGGGAAGATCATAATATCAGTGAGAGTAAAAAAACAGACAATCTTCAAAAGAATGACTATTAAAATATTTGTTGGTTTTTGAACAACAGTAGAAGTCAGAAAAGAATGGATCCCTTGGTTTACTCAGATTAAATAATGGTTAATACAGTTCTAAAATTTCCAGTATTGCAGATTTCAAGTCATATTCTAACAAGTAATAAACAAGAGCTTCAAATATGCAGATGATACCACTCTAATGGCAGAAAGCAAAGAGGAACTAAAGAGCCTCTTAATGAGGGTGAAAGAGGACAGTGAAAAAGCCAACTGAAGATTAAATATTAAAAAAACTAAGATCATGGCATCCAGCCCCATGACTGCATGGCAAATAAAGGGAAAAGGTGGAAGTAGTGATAGATTCCCTCTTCTGTGGCTCCAAAATCACTGCAGATGGTGACTGCAGCCATGAAATAAGAAGACGACTGCCTCTTGGCAGGAAAGCGATGACAAACTGAGACACCGTGTTGAAAAGCAGAGATGTTACTCTGCCAATAAAGGTCGGTATAGTCAAGGCTGTGGTCTTCTCAGTGGTCACATCCAGTTGTGAGAGCCAGACAGTAAAGAAGGAGAAACGCCCAAGAATTGATGCCTTCGAACTGTGCTGCTGGAGAAGATTCCTGGGTCCCCTTGGACAGCAAGGAGATCAAACCAGTCAATCTTAAATCAATCCCGAATATTGGTTGCAAGGACTTATGATGAGGCCGAGGCTCCAGTATTTTGGTCATCTGATGTGAACAGGTGACTGACTGGAAAAGTCCCTGGTGCTGGGAAAGACTGAGGGCAGAAGAATAGGGCACCAGAGCATGAGATGGCTGGACAGCATTACCAACGCCATGGACATGAACTTGGGCAGACTCTGGGAGATGGTGAGGGACAGGGAGGCCTGGTGTGCTGCCTCCAAGGGGCCGCAAAGAGCCGAACATGACTCGGCAACTGAACAATAACTACAACAGTCCCAAAAGACACTCACTGAAAGAAATTTTCATCTATATCCTTCAAGACAAAGGAAAATTATCCCAGATGTGAGATGTAAAAAAGAATGGTAAGATAACATAATAAATACTTGGGTAAGTTTAAACAGTGATGGTCTACATTAGCTGTAAAAATTGCTAATTGTATGCCAATGTGGAGTAGAGGGTAAATAGGCTAGAATTAAAATACCGAGCCAATAGTAAACTAGCGTGTTCAAGGTAAAGAATTCTAAGGTATTTGATTGGTTGTAAAGAAAGTTATGATATGACATAATAATTTGGAGGCCTCAAGAAAACTATGCTTGTTATATGTACTAAGATAGGCACTAGAAAAACAGCATAGACCATACAACCTGAAAAAATTAAAGGAGAAATATATAATAAGAAAAATAAATTTGAAAACTCAATGTATCCTGAAAAACTGGGGCAAGGGTCGGGGAGAGGGAGAGCAGGAGAGCCGTCTACAACCAACATGAATAAATTATAATATGTTATGTTGAGGCAAAATCAAAAGAAATACTCTATGATTTCATTTAGCATTCAAAAAAAGTTAATACTAAACCATATTATTTAGAGATGCATTTAAAGGAACCATGATTTGGAATAATAAATACTTTGAGGGCGATACGGTAGCATGTGGTGGGGCAGGGGGTCACAAAGGGTTTCTAGCATACAAATATGTCTCAGTGAAGTGACAATGATGTTTACCATTTTTCCTGAAGTATGCATATATTTTATATATAAACTAATTAGAATGATGTAGTTCTTTTTTAATTGGAGCATAATTGCTTTACAATGCTGTGTTATTCTGCTGTACAACGAAGTCAATCAGCTACATGTACACGTGTCCCCTCACTCTTGGACCTTCCTTCCACCCCACCCCCATCTCACCCCTGTAGGTCATGACAGAACACCAAGCTGGGCTCTCTGTGTACTGAACCAAGCAGCTGACCACTAGCTAGCTATTTTACATGTGGTAGTATATATATGTTAGTCTCCCTGGTAGCTCAGCTAGTAAAGAATCCACCTGCAATGCCAGAGACCCCAGTTCAATTCCTGGGACGGGAAGAGCCCCTGGCAAAGGGATAGGCTACCTACTGCAGTATTCTCGGGCTTTCCTAGTGGCTCAGATGGGGGAGAGCTGGGTTCAGTCTCTGGGTTGCGAAGATCCCCTGGAGGAGGACATGGCAACCCACTCCAGTATTCTCACCTGGAGAATCCCCATGGACAGAAGAGCCTGGCCGGCTACAGTCCACGGCATCACAAAGAGTTGGACAGGACTGAGTGACTAAGCACAGCAGAGTGTATATATATCAATCCCTTTCCCCCACTGAGTCTACATGTCTGTTCTCTACATCTGCACCTCTATTCAGGATTCTTCATAAAGGCACTTACTTTCATTCCATTGAGTAGTTTCATGAGGAAAGTGGCAGAATAGGGCACCCTGATGTAGATGAGTCCTTGGGATCCAGTCTGATATTTAATTATTTGGCAAAACATACAACTACCGCTTGCACTTGTTGTATCAGGAGAAATAACTGTGGAAGATTTAGACAGGAGCATCTGAAAGACTGGCATCTTAAGTAGGTCATATTTTTTAGACAAAGCTGACCGTCACGGACCAAGCAGCTGAGATCTGGGAAGCCTTAGCTGAGATCTCCTGCCCAAGCATCCTCACACCTGTCCTCACAGCTGTCCGTTTCCTGACTCCAGCCTGATGCACTCACGGACGTTCAGGGGCGCTCACATTACGCAGCTTTTACACCTTAGCAAACGTCAGGCATTAGGACTCTTCGTCTCTGGCATCTGTGGTGTGTGGAAGATAAGTGACAATAAATCAGAATGACTAAACTTCCTAATCCCAACTGGGGCTACTGCTGCACAAGACAGACGCAATCGTGTTTGAAGAGAGACCTCTGACTGGCGATGGTGTGTCCTCAGTCATGAAATGTGTGAGCTGGTCACCCAAATAAGGAAGAGACGATAACTCACTTAGAGCTTTTATAATTCTGAGCTACTTTCATTTGATGTCACGTCATAAATCATATGGTACTGGTGCGACAAAGCTAAATACACAGTGTATAAATAAATAATAGAAAAGTCTTTGGTTTTCTACAATAGTTACAACATGGCAAAGGCTATGTGATATTTCTTTCACATTTTAACCATTTTAAAAAACTAAAATGTGCCTCTTTCAATTTTTCTGTCTTTACAGTCTCTATTGTCAAGAAGTACCTTCAAGTTCCAACACACTTTTCCACTGATGCCACGCCGCGTGCTAAGTATAAAGAGAGCTTCAGAACTATCACCAAACAGTTTGGAGTTCAAAATTCAGGGCAATTAACATTACAGTCAGTCCTGTCTTCCAGCTCCTCTTCCCAGAAAATTTCCCTTCTTCATCATGTCTGCACAAGCCTCTGGCTCCAGTGTTACCATAACAACTATCAATGCACAGATTGGATTAGGGCTGATTATATAAATAGAGGGATTTGTTTTCTGTGGTGCCTGTAATGAAGCCATGTTCTCTCATGCACTCTTTCAACAGCTGATTAGAGGCAGTGGAACAAAGTGAAAACAAAGAAAAACTAAGCACA
Organism: Antilocapra americana; assembly: GCA_007570785.1. Taxonomy (NCBI): domain Eukaryota; kingdom Metazoa; phylum Chordata; class Mammalia; order Artiodactyla; family Antilocapridae; genus Antilocapra; species Antilocapra americana. Next base: position 4,104,977 of record ML661935.1, read on the forward strand.
ACAACACTCAAAGCTAGTCTCAAATCCAAACATCAGGGGTAAGAAGGACAAAGGAAATTAAATTCACAATCATTCAAGAGAACAAAGTCAGTACCAGCATGATTGCCCAAAGATGGAGTCCCAACCATCAATGTAGGTTTCCTTCAAAAGACAATTTGTGTTTATGTCGGCCAGGCTTTATATCTAACCCTGACATGAGTTCATTTGCTATATTTACTGACTGATGATAGAAAATGAGAGGGCTTCTTAAGACTGCAGGTGATCTGAACTTGAGAGGGTGCTTAGCAAGGAAGAGGACGGGAGAAGAATTAATAGGTTAAACACTGCCGCGCAGCTGGAGAAGTGGAGCACCATTATATAATGACAAGGTTAAGAAGTTTCAAGTCACTGGCTTAAGTGCTTTTTACATAGTTTACCATTTCTTCTTGCAATAAGACTTCAAGCTAGGTAACATTTACAGAAGAAGACAATGTAAAATCCCAAAGAAATAAAAGTATAAAGAAAGCTGAGTGTTGAAGAATTGATGCTTTTGAACTGTGGTGTTGGACAAGATCTTGAGAGTCCCTTGGACTGCAAGGAGATCCAACCAGTCCATCCTAAAGGAGATCAGTCCTGAATATTCATTGGAAGGACTGATGTTGAAGCTGAAGCTCCAATACTGTGGCCACCTGATGCGAAGGACTGACTCATTTGAAAAGATCCTGATGCTGGGAAAGACTGAAGGCGGGAGGAGAAGAGGACAACAGAGGATGAGATGGCTGGATGGCATCACCGACTCAATGAACATAGAGGTTTGAGTAAACTCTGGGAATTGGTGATGGACAGGGAAGCCTGCAACGGTCCATGGGGTTGCAAAGAGTTGGATATGACTGAGTGACTGAACTGATAGTAAAAAGGGGGCTTCCCAGATGGTGCTACTGATAAAGAAGCTGCCTGGCAATGCAGGAGATTAAAGAGGTGCAGGTCGATTCCCTGGGTTGGGATGATCCCCTGAAGGAGGGCATGGCAACCCACTCCGGCATTCTTGCCTGGAGAATCCCATGGACAGAGGAGCCTGGCGGGCTCTAGTCCATAGGGTCACAAAGAGTCAGACACGACTGAAGTGACAGCACAGCACAGCATAGTAAAAAGGAAGAAAAAGGAGAAAATGTTGTCATTAGGGAGCATAAACAAAAAAGAAACACCTGCCACATAGCACTATGTATTTAAAGAAAGTGGAGTTTGGCTTCAAAGTTTAGAAAAAATGCTCTAACGGTCTGATTTCAGATCACCAAGAACAGTGGTTGCATATTTCTTCCTCACACTTTTTGAGAGTAGAGACAGTGAAGATATGTAGGAAATGCCAGCTGGATATATCTACAGCAGCTAGGTATAGCAGCAGAGTCAAATACACAGGATTTACAGCAGTGATCAGCAACCTACGACCCATGGACCAAAGTTGACATCCTTGCCCATATTTTTGTACAGTCCACAAGTGAAGAATGGTTTATACATTCTTAAGTGGTTGAAAAATAGGAGAATAAAAATATTATTTTATCACATGTGAGCATTACAACTCCTGCAATCTAAAATCTTTACCATCCGGCCCTTTACACAGAAAGTTTTCTGACCTTGCTCTGAGTCTTTGGGTCTTGAATTCAAATCCTGATTAATGTCTAGCTAAACACAATTTCTTTCAACCTCCTATCTTCATCAGTAAATGATACCCATCTTGAAGGTTTATTGTGAGACAAAATGATAAACTCAGTGGCTCAGCTGTATCCTATCTTTGCAATTCTCCCTGCCCACATACCGCTCCATGGACTGTAGGCCACCCAGCTCCTCTGTCCATGGTATTTCCCAAGCAAGAATACTGGACTGGGTTGCCATTTCTGCCTCCAAGGGGTCTTCCCCACCCAGGGACTGAACCCAAGTCTGTTGTGTCCCTAGCACTGGCAGGGGAATTCTTTACCACAAAGCCATCTGGGAAGCATTCTACCTCAAGACTTCTTGGCAAACCAGAAAAATAAAGCCTTCCCTTCATTTTTTGGTTTCTTTGTTTCTCATAGCCAAATCCAATCTTAACTAATATATCTACCCTCAAAATACTATTTGATCCATATCCTTATTTGAGTCCAGGTGCCCAAACATTGAGACTACTGTTTAGTCATTTTAATCAGTTCCTTGTTATTTTCGCCCGAGTAATATTATGTAACTTACTAGCACCAGGCATCAAAAGTGAAAGAAAAAGATAAAGAAATAGGAAGAGGAACTGGAGATGCTGAACTCTGAATGAGACTCCCTGCCACTCACTACTGACAGTGGTGATCTTAGCTGACAAGGTCTCTGATTTGCGAGCCTCAACTCTGTGCTGCAAACCAGCAAGATAATGAAGTTACCACTTCAAGACATCCTCAATGGAAACTTCAAACTTGACAGACCTTTGGTTCACCCACTTCTCTGGAAACTGCCCTCCCTTAGAAAAATTAGATTAAATGGCAGGGAGGCTTTATTGACGTCAAGTCCATGTAAGTCATAACTCAGGAAGGTCACTGATTCAGGTTATATTTGTATTTGGCCAAAATTTGTAATTAATCTGATCCTATGAACTTTACTTAAAAGATTTACATTTGAAGTCAACAGAAGTCAGTGGGAGACCTATTTATGTTTTCTCACAGGGTTCAGTAATGAATACATAAAATTTTACCAATATCTTAGTTTATCAATTTATTGTCTGAATAAGTCTGTCATCTAGCAAAACTCAAGATGTGAATGGAACAGAAATAAAATAGTGTTGCCAAAAAACTTTAGTTCTAATCTTCAACTAATAGAATCTTTTAACCTTCACTGAAAATGGAGGAAAGTTATCGGCACAACTTTGCTGCCCTCTTTAATAAGAAGGAAATCATATGTATATCTGGAAATCATTCACTAAATCATTGAAGATTATATTTTCAGATATGCTTCAAGGAGAAAAAAGGAAGTAGCCACACATTTTTAGTTAGAGCAAAAACAAAGTAATAGACTATATCCTCTCATATTTACATTGGATATTACCTTGGTTTTCCCTACCAAGAGGAATTGATGCTTTGAGATCTAAACCTCGGTTTTTTCTTGGTTGTGAAATTCCCCATGACATTTATTTTAAAAAATCAATCTGACTTTTCAAGTACTGGTGTCTTGTGAAATGAGGAAACCATAGCAAGGCTTCAACCAACAAAGTTACCTTGATTTTTTTTTTTCTTTTTTGCCCAAAAACCTCTGAGACACTTTATCTGAAAATGGATTTAGTAACACATCAAAGGCAAAGACCACCTAAGCGGCTTTTTATTAACAGCAAGATTATCTTCTTCTACAGATTTAATTTTAGTCCTCTGAGACTTTGAATATAATAAAGTCATAGAGTCAATACTGAGCAAAATTTAATTTGGTCTTGTCCTATCAGACCCAAAAAATGAAACAGGAATGACACAATTTCTATTTAAAAGGCTTAAAGGTATGAGGTGGAAATGTGACCTCAGTAGAGGCAGAATGAGCAGCTAAAGATCTGTGCAACATCTTTAAAGTATATCTGAAAAGCAAATTATCAAATATATATACATATATACATACACATATATATGGGTCTTGATTTGGTTTTTTTCCCAATAACACTTCCTTAAGTCCAGTAAAATTTAAGAAATAGTTTGCTGATGGTTTTGGAAATACTGCTATGATTGGAAGCTGTATATAAAACTCAAATGACCCCAAGTTGACAGCTGAATATTATCTCATGAAATAAGTAAGTATTTATTTATGTTATGTAAAAGAGAAACAAGATTCAACACAACTTCCTACTCAAACTAGAGGTGTAATCTTGGGCAAAACACTTGAGATTCTCTGAAGCTTGATTTTTATCATTAGTACTATAAGGCCTAAAGATCACAAAGGGACTCAGTCACCTACAAAGCACTTTTTAGATTTTCAGTTGTTATTTTCCATTTAATCAGTGGAAGCCAAACTGCCATTATCTCCCAGAGAATTTTTTTTAATAACTACATAATTCACAGCCAACTCTGGGAGAGCCTAACATATTCAGGAGTCTGAATATTTTAAGGAAAATATTTTATTTTAACTGGAAAAGGTCAGTTTTCACTCCAATCCCAAAGAAAGGCAATGCCAAAGAATGCTCAAACTACTACACAATTGCACTCATCTCACATGCTAGCAAAGTAATGCTCAAAATTCTCCCTTCAGCAATACGTGAACCATCAACTTTCAGATGTTCAAGCTGTTTTAGAAAAGGCAGAGAAACCAGAGATAAAATTGCCAACATCTGCTGGATCATCAAAACAGCAAGAGAGTTCCAGAAAAACATCTACTTGTGCTTTATTGACTATGCCAAAGCCTTTGACTGTGTGAATCACAATAAACTGTGGAAAATTCTGAAGGAGACCGGAATACCAGACCACCTGACCTGCCTCTTGAGAAACCTGTATGCAGGTCAGGAAGCAACAGTTACAACTGGACATGGAACAACAGACTGGTTCCAAATAGGAAAAGGAGTGTGTCAAGGCTGTATATTGTCACCCTGCTCATTTAACTTATATGCAGAGTACATCATGAGAAATGCTGGGCTGGAAGAAGCACAAGCTGGAATCAACATTGCCGGGAGAAATAGCAATAACCTCAGATATGCAGATAACATTACCCTTATGGCAGAAAGTGAAGAGGAATTAAAGAGCCTCTTGATGAAAGTGAAAGAGGAGAGTGAAAAAGTTGGCTTAAAGCTCAACATTCAGAAAACTAAAATCATGACATCTGGTCCCATCACTTCATGGGAAATAGATGGGGAAACAGTGGAAACAGTGGCTGACTTTATTTTGGGGGGGACTCCAAAATCACTGCAGATGGTGACTGCAGCCATGAAATTAAAACACGCTTATTCCTTGGAAGAGAAGTTATAACCAACCTAGATAGCATATTGAAAAGCAGAGACATTACTTTGCCCACAAAGGTTCATGTAGTCAAGGCTATGGTTTTTCCAGTAGTCATGTATGAATGTAAGGGTTAGACTATAAAGAAAGCTGAACACCAAAGAACTGAAGCTTTTGAAGTGTGGTGTTGGTGAAGATGCTTGAGAGTCTCTTGAACTGCAAGGAGATCCAACCAGTCCATCATAAAGGAGATCAGTCCTGGGTGTTCATTGGAAGGACTGATCTTGAAGCTGAAACTCCAATACTTTGGCCACCTCGTGTGAAGAGTTAACTCATTGGGAAAGACCCTGATGCTGGGAAAGATTGAGGGAAGGAGGAGAAGGGGACGACAGGGGGTGAGATGGCTGGATGGCATCACCCACTCAATGGACATGAGTTTGGGTAGACTTGGGGAGTTGGTGATGGACAGGGAGGCCTGGTGTGCTGCAATTTATGGGGTCGCAAAGAGTTGGACCCAATTGAGTGACTGAACTGAAGTCAACTGAATCAACATGACCTTTGTCCTTGGAAAACGAGGAATGCTGGACACACAGAAAGATACAGCAGATGCACCAGCACACAGGAGGTGTGTGACGGCCCAGATACAAAGTGGCTTGTCTGCAAGCCAAGAGAGGCCTCAGGAGAAACCAGGCCTGCTGGCACCTTGACCTTGGGCTTCTATCCTGAAGAACAGTGAGACAATAAAGCTCTGCTGTTCAAGTCACCCAGTCTATAGTATTTTGTTATGGGAACCCTGGGATTTGAACACTGGTCTAGCAGTTATGCAATTATAAGTCAAACCCTTTGCCTACTGTACTATGGCATGGAATGTGCTCTTTATATTAACAAATTCAGAATTATAACCACCTTCGAAAGACTGATCCAATCTGTAAAAAGACTAAAACGATCTGCTCAGAAGCAGCATGCCTTCAGATAACATCTTTGTCAAATGCACATTGCTATCTTCTCTCTTCAGATCCTCATTTGCTGAATCATAAGGTAAATACAACCCACTCCAATATTCTTGCCTGGAAATTCCATAGAGAGAAGAGCCTGGTGGGCTACAGTCCATGGGGTAGCAAAGAGTCAGACACGACTTAGCAACTAAATCACCACTACCCAGATAAACATACTCAAGGCTTCATTAAGATCTTAAAAAATGCAATGCATTTAACATCTCAGTTAAACGCATTATCATAGTTTCACAAAAGATATGTATGGTAGGAGATGATAACCACAAGAAACAGAGAAACAGTTTTAAGACATGTAACAAATTTTTCAAGTTCATTATTGATTTGAAAAGCTTGCATCTCCCATGAAAAGCAAATGATAGACTGTGTAAGGTTCAGTCGCTCAGTCGTGTCTGACTCTTTGCAACCCATGGACTTCAGCACACCAGGCTTCCCTGTCCATCACCAACCCCCAGAGTTTGCTCAAACCCATGTCCATTATGTCAGTGATTCCATCAACCATCTTATGCTCTGTTTTCCCCTTCTCCTTCTGCCTTCAATCTTTCCCAGCATCAGGATCTTTTCAAATGAGTCAGTTCTTCACATCATGTGGCCAGAGTATTGGAGTTTCAGCTTCAGCATCAGACTGATTTCCTTTAGGATGGACTGCCTGGATCTATGCTGTCCAAGGGACTCTCAAGATTCTTCTCCAACACCACAGTTCAAAAGCATCAATTCTTTGGTGCTCAGCTTTCTTTAATAATCCAACTCTCACATACATATATGACTACTGGAAAAACCATAGCTTTGACTAGATGGACCTTTGTTGGCAAAGTAATGTCTCTGCTTTTTAATAGCTCTCTAGATTGATCATAACTTTCCCTCCAAGGAGCAAGTGTCTTTAAATTTCATGGCTGCAATCACCATCTGCAATGATTTTGAAGCCTGAAAAAATAGTCTCTCACTGTTTCCACTGTTTCCCCATCTATTTGCCATGAAGTGATGGGACCAGATGCCACAATGTTAGTTTTTTGACTGTTGCGTTTTAAGTCAACTTTTCCACTTAATTGGTGTATGCTCAGTTGTGTCCAGCTCTGTATATCCAAGCTCCTCTGTCCATGGAAATTCTCCAGGCAAGAATATTGGAGTGGGTTGTCATTTTCTACTCCAGGGGATCTTCCCAACCCAGGATGGAATCCATGTCTCCTGCACTGACAGGTGGATTCATTATCACTGCACAATCAGGGAAGCCCAAATACTAATCTTTGGATATCAACCAGCCTGTACCATTAAAGGCTGTAGGCACATTCATAAATTAGATCTCATGTTTCAAGAGATTAATGGACACTGGTTATCTTTAAATATAAACTCAGGATTGCCTTTGCTTTCAAAAAAAGCATGATAGCAACAATAATAAATATTATTCAGAACTTTATATTTTCAAAGTTAAATCAAAGTATTAATCTAAGTTATTGTTGTGAACATCTATGGCTTCACCCTACAAACGTATCTTTAAAATGGAAATGACATCTACTCAACTATCATTTAAATTGATATCAACTAATTTTACCCAAAGCCATAGAGGAAGCTACTTGCAAGTAGTAGTTCAAAAACAAAGAGTTCATAGAAACAAAAATAATCTGTCAAATGGAGCACAATGATATCCTTTGAATGAAAACTCCATTTTTATCTAATATCAGGGTCTTTTACAGGATAAAGTTCTGCAAAGTTTGAACATGAAGTTAAGGTATCCTGACTTCTGCTCAGCAGAGAACTTTTGCTATTTCTCTGTGAAGAAAGAAAAGCGATTACTCGAAACACCTTGGTAAAACTTATAGTTCTGGCAAATCTTACAATCTAGAGCTGCCACACAGACTCATGCAGGTTGGCCACTGCCCAGTTCGAGAAACTTGAACGTGAACTGCAGCCTTCTGGAGTCATCAAATGCTTTCTAACTGGGAAATACATTTTAACTCTAAATTTTTTTACTAAGATAAAACAGCCTTATTCCTCTACCCATGGTAGATTACTATGACTCAAAGTGTAAGGTGGAAAAGTGAAAGTCGCTCAGTTGTCTCCAACTCTTTGTGACCCCATGGACTATGCAGTCCGTGGAATTCTTTACCAGCTGAGCCACAAGGGAAGCCCGAAGGCTAAGGGTGGAAAAGGCACTGGCAACTGAGAAGCAGTACTCAGGGAGAGACATGAAAACAAGCTGAAGAAAGGAAGTGATACCATTAACAGAACTGAAATCTTACAGCAACTAAATTCCTTCAAAGTCGTGAATTCTGTGCTTATAAAACCCCAACCCATACACCATCCAACATTCATCAGCCGATAATAATGGGATCCATGATGAGCAGAGAGCTATGTGAGGTTCTATTAGGGATTACAGAAAATAAAGACATTCCAGTCATGTTCTCATTCTCTATTATAGACCGAGCACCTGTGATCCTGCAAAATTCATATGTTGAAAACTAACCCCCAGTGTGATGGTATCTGGAGATGGGGCCTTTGGGATGTGATTAGACCATAAGGATGGAGTGCTCATAAATAGAATTAGTGCCCTTATAAAACATACCTCAGATATTTCCCTTGCGCACTTCCGCATGTAAGGACACTGAGATGATGTTTACGAACTAGGGAGCAGGCCCTCATCAGGCATCTCTTTCTGCCAGTACCTTGATCTTTGACTTCCTAGGCTCCAAACTGAGAAATGCATCTCTGTAATTTATGAGTCACCAAGTCTGCAGTATTTTTGTTATAGCAACCTGAAAGACTAAGGCACCCTCTGCCCTGCTACTAAGTGAGTCTTTCTGCATAATCAAGTTTTCCCATGAGCCAGTTTACTTCATTACAAAACACAACATCTTGCTTTTAAAAAAAAATTAATGTTGTATGAACATCTTTATAAAATTTATTAAATATAGCTTCTTTGACACAATACTTGACCTTAGTTTCTTTACTTATGAAAGATTTAGGTTGTGTGGACTCCAAAGTCTGCTTCTCAAATTTTCCTAAATGATCAGCACTGTTGGTCTCAACCTACTGATAATTCTTCCCCAAGACAGCCTGAGGCCATCAGGGTTGACTCAAGTTTATGGGACTCTTTGCCAGCCCACAACATGGCACCTGGTGGCAATGTCTTTCGAATTATTAGATTAGGTCTACACTTTTGTTCTTTCTTCTCTTGCTGTCACACTGTCAGAGGCTACACTTTGCTCTGCTGAACACCATTAAGTCCTTTTTCCTTCACTGATTTCCCATCTTAAATCATATGCACATTTACAATCAGACAACCACGCCTGCTAAAACTCCACAAAAAGAGGAGTAGAAGGTTAGATTTTGAAGAGAAAGAACAGATTTACTGACATCTGTGTTGCCTACACATCCTCAGGAAACCTCACTTTCTCCCTTTCTGTTCACCCCATTTTTCAAAATAGGTAACTTCACCCCCTCTGCCTACTTGCAGATTAGTGGAAAGCAATGTTTCCAGCTCCTTCGCTGCTGCTTAGTCGCTTCAGTCATATCCAAGTCTGTGCTACGCTGTGGAGTGCCGCCTGTCAAGCTCCTCTGTCCATGGGATTCTCTAGGCAAGAGTACTAGAGTGGGTTGCCATGCCCTCCCCTTCAGAGGATATTCCCAACCGAAGGATCGAACCCAGGTCTCCAGCATTGCAGGCAGAGTCTCTACCTTTCCCACCAGGGAAGCCCCTTCCAGCTCTTTCAGCAGTCCCCATCGCAAGACATTCACATGGGAGGTGTATTTCACTAGAGATTTACAAGTCTAAGGCCATGACCTACTTCCTCTTTTTCTCCTGTAATTAAAGGCAGGAAGATCTCTCTTGCAATTTGTCTTCACAGAGCAGACCTATTTAACTGGTGTAAATCCTGGAGATTTATAGATCTACAGATCTCTGTGCAGGGAAGCTTGAGTTTCAGTTCAGGGCATACTCCATTTGCCTGAAAAGCTCAGGCTGATACTGCAGCTTCCCTGAGAAACCCAGCAAGCAGGGAGTGGGGGATAAGGAGGAGGTGAAGGAAGAAGGGTGAGATGCGCTGTCATCCTGTGCTTTTCCATTAATTAATAAAGCGGATATTTTATTTCCTTTTTGTCTGTAATTTCTTGACCAAGAACCCAAAGGGAAAAGTATTGACAGGTCATCTCCAGGTGAAAGAGATTTTACTGAGAAATCACTGTGGGGATTAAACAAAGGGCTGCTGAGAGAAACCTATTTTCTCAGGTGGGATTCCTAAGCTGAAACTCTACCAGACGGAGAAAAAGAACACTTCTCATTTGGAACAAATGCATTTAATTTCTACACATTAATAATTTGTTTTAGTATCAGCCACTTACAGATGAAAATTTCTGAGCATTAAGTATGACACCGAGCACACACCTACTTCTATAGATTGTTCAACTTCAAAAATATGGAATAAATGCATAATTTATATAAGAAATATCTATTGCTGCTTACTTATTCCAACCACTTTGCTCTATTTGTTTTTTAAAAAGCTACTGACATAATCATGAATATAATTTAGAAAATCACACTACCTCATTTGGAGAACTGTAACATCAATGACTCGAAAAATATAGGTTACATTGTGTAAAAGGAATGATGAGCTATTTTCCTGAAACCTAAAAATCTGACATGCTAAGTGTTGATGTTACAACACCTATACTTTTGCCAGACTTCTTCAAACTGTAACCTCATTTCAAAACTGCCATGAGATTTCCTGCAAAGATTATTGCTACTACTGTGAAGCAAATCGCAGAAATTCTTAAACTACGTTGGGGAAAATTATACTTCCCTTGGTTGGAGTTTGCAAGAAATATATGAAAGAAAGCAACAGAATGATACCTGAACTCAGGAATTCTCAGAACTATCATAAGAATTACCTTTTATATATGACTTAAGCTCCTGTTCCATAACTTTTCTTCAGTCATTTGAGGAGAACACAGGCCCAGCATCTGAACATCATTAGCCTCATGCTTATTTTCTATTGTATTTTTTTTTAATTTTTTTATTTTTTTTAATTATTGTTTTAGCCATACATTGTTATGATATCACCATGGGTTTACATATGCTTCCCCTCCGGGTCCCCCCTCCCTCCTCCCTCCCCCCCGGGAAATCTCGCTGCACCAGTCCCGAGCATCAATCCTGGGCTGGCGATTGATTAGACACATGACAATTAACATGCTTCAATGCCCTTCTCCCATCTCATCCCACCCTTACCCTCATCCACAAAGTCCACAAGTCTATTCTATACATTTTTAAAATATATTTTCATGGAGAAACAGTTTGGACTTCATGCATGTGTTGCCCGCTTATGTTCACTCAGCCCAGCACAACGCACTACCATCTAAACCAAATTTCTTTCACTTCATTTTGAATGATAAATCAGCATCCACTGTAGGGACTACTCTGGTTATGTTATTACATAAATACCCTGGAATATAACAGGTCAAAGTATAGTCTTAGCCCCACACATATTTTAACACATCTCACACTGTGCCCTCACTTGAAAATGCTAGTTCCTAGAAACTACTCAGATTTCTGATCCTTTGCCAGAAGCCACTGTCCCTGAAGGCTTTCACTTAATGCATTTGGGCATAACTATTGATCCTTAACTAGAGTGCATTCCTCTGGACTAAACTGTTGCCAGGTAGAATTTGGGTAATGGACCCACCAGTCATCTGCAAGGAGACCATAAATGTTCTCTGGGTAAGTCAGATGGAGTCCCTTAAACATACACCTGTAACAGATGTGGTTCTGTTTCCCTTCCCAAATCTATTTTTTATGTATGAGGATAGCTACTGGTATGGTTCCTGAAGTTTTCTATTTATATTCATAGATCATAAATGACTGAAATAAAACTATCTTCATCTGCATGAGTTATTCCAAATGTTTGTTTTATATTTATTAATATTTTGAAAGCCCATTTAACAAACTCTGTCAATATTTCAATTATATGCTTTCCTAACTTCACCACCCAAATGTCCACCAGCCTACTGCAGTTAGAACCATTATTCTTGGGCCAAGCCATGACTGCTACACATACTAAAATTCCTATTTCATTTCTTAGTGATTTTAATTTGTACAGGTCAAGACAGTGATCAGGATATTTTCCTGGCTGCTGCTGCTGCTAAGTCACGTCAGCCATGTCCGACTCTGTGCGACCCCATAGACGGCAGCCCACCAAGGCTCCCCCGTCCCTGGGATTCTCCAGGCAAGAACACTGGAGTGGGTTGCCATTTCCTTCTCCAATGCATGAAAGTGACAAGTGAAAGTGAAGTCGCTCAGTCATGTCCGACTCTTAGCCACCCCGTGGACTGCAGCCCACCAGGCTCCTCGGTCCATGGGATTTTCCAGACAAGAGTACTGACAATGTCTCCCAAATCCATGGGGCCCATTTGTGAACATTCTAAGGGACAGAAGGAAGTCTGCACTGTTATCTTTAAATCTAATTAAAGTGTTTATAAAATCTACCCTTTAAGGATTATTTCCCCATATTTTATCAGTGGGCCAGATAGAAAATCTCAATAGAACTAAAACAAGTAATGAGATTTAAGTATTAATTTTAAAAGTTACCCTCCACCAAACAAACAAAAACCCAACTAAACAGTTTCATTAGTGAACTCCATGATGTATTTAAAGAATTAATGCCAGTGCCTCACAAGCTATTCAAAAACAGAAGAGAAAGGAACACTTTCCAATCCTTTCTGTGAGATCATTATTGTCTTAATATACAGTCAGGAAAAGATCTCTTTCTCTCTCACACATACACACACAGAACAATATTCCTATAAATGTAGACCAGAAAAGAAAATTCTCAACAAAATACTAGTAAATTGATTTGAGTAAAATATAAAAAGGATTATATATGACCAAGTGGATTGATCTCCACAAAGCAAGATTAGATTAAATCTGAAAATTAATCAATGTGATCAACATTGACTAATCAATTAATCAACATTCTATTCATAGAATATAGGACAAAACCCACATGATCATCTTGACTAATGTAGAAAAAGGCATTTGACAAAATCCAAGACTCTTTCTTGATAAAAAAAAAAAAGTACTCAAGAAAACCTGGAAATAGAAAGGAACTTGCTCATCTTGATAAAGGGAATGTACAAAAAAACACATTTAATGGCAGAAGCCTAAGATCAGGAACACTCTACTATCAGGAACAAGACAAGAACGTTCCCTCTTGCCACTTCTATTGAATATTGCACTGTAGGCTCTAACCAGGAAAATTATGCAAGAAAAAGAAGTACAGGGCATTTCTATTGAAAAATGAAGTATCTGTAGATCACATGATAATACTGATAAGGAATCCACTGAAAATGTTATAACTCATAAACAACTTAAGCAAGCTTGCAGGATACAAGATAAATATGTAAAAATCAATTGCATCTCTACACAATACCAATGAACAAACTGAAAATAAAATTCAGGAGGCAATTCCATTTAAAATAGCATCAAAACTACTTAAGAATAAATCTAGTAGAAGTATAAGATTTGTACACCGATAATTATAAATATTTTAAAAGAAACTTAAAATCTCTAAAAAATGGAAAAATAAAGCATGTTAATGGGTAGAAGAGTTAATACTGCTAAAATGGTTAATACTTCCCAGTTGATCTACAGACTCAAAAAAATGCTAGCTGCTTTTTTTTTTGCAGACATTGATAAGCTGATATGCTAAAATTAATTTGGAAATTCAAAGAATTAGAATAGCCAAAATAATTTTGAGAAAAAACAAAAGTTGGAGGACTCATGCTTCTCAGTTAACTTACCACAAAACTATAGTAACCATGACAGTATACTATTACCATAAAGACAGACATATTAATCAATGGAATAGGATTGACATTTCAAAATAAACCCTTAAATTTATGGTCAATTAATATTTAACAAGGGCGCTAAGACCATTCAAAGGCAGAAACAACTGTCTTTTCAACATGTGGTGCCAGAACATCCACATGCAAAAAATGAAGTTAGCTCTTTAACTTGGACTCTATACAAGAATTAACTCCAAATGGGTAACAGACCTGAGCGTAAAACTGTAAAACTCTCAAACATAGGAGTAAATCTCTGCGATCTAGAGTTAGGTTGTTTTTTCAGATGTCACACAAGTGCACAGAACAGTGACTGACATACAGCTGGGTCTTGATTTCTTAAATCAAGACTCTTGTTGCCTGTAATCATCAGAAACTTAGACGTCATGTGCCTGTGAAGTGGCTCAGCTGTGTCCGACTCTGTGTGACCCCATGGGTTGCAGCCCGCCAGGCTCCTCTGAGGCAGGAGTACCCCTCCCCCAGGCGGGAATACTGGAGTGGGCACTGTGTGCCCAGGCGGGTCTAATGTGTCTCACTTAGGGTTCCTCAGACTTCCTGAACCTGAATTTCACTAGTTTTGGAAAAGCCTCAGCGGCTGTCACTTTAAAGATTATTTCCGTCATTCATCCCCCTCTGTCTAGCACTCTAATTTCTCCATGTTTACACCGTTTATCATGCCCCAAGTATCTCCCAATTTTTTCTGTTCTTACTATTATCTTTTTCCTCCGTGTTCCAGATGTGTTTTCTTGATCTGCCTTTTGATTTCCTTAAACCTATATTCTGTTATCTCCAGTCTGTTGTTAATCCAACCCAATACATTTTTAAGTATAGAATTAGTATTAACAGAATATTCACTTGAGTCTGATAGTTCAAAAGTCTATATTAAATTCTCCAGTTTTCAATTTCATCCTTTTAAAATTAAAATTTCCTTTATTTTTAAAATATATCCATTTCAGTTAAAGATGTTGCTTGTCAACCCTACCATGTGAATTATCTATGTGTCTGCTTCTATTATTTTCCCTTAATATTCTTGCCTTTTTACTTATAAGTTTTCATTTATATGTCAAACATTTTGGATTAAAAAAAAATACCTAGAAGCTGAAATTGAAAATCTCTCCCCTAGAGCAGATTCATCCTTTCCACTGTTAAGACAGATAGTTTGAGGGGCTAAATACTTAACCCAATAAGGATCTGAGATGGATTAGAGACATTTTGCATTATCTGTATGATTCACTACATCTCTGATTTAAATGTCTAATGCAAAGACTTGTAGAATATTTCAGGCATCTCCCTCCAGCAGGATTTTGTTTCATCAGCAATGAGACAGTGTACAAGATTTCATTTTGCTTTTCTAGCCCAAAGTTAATCTTAATGTTATAAATGTTATAGTTTTTATCACTAATCCATTAAATCCTCATAACCATAAGTTAATTACTATTATAATTACTGTTTTACCTGTGAGGAAACCCAGCAACAGACTGATTTAAAAACTTTTGCAAAATTATTCATTCATGACTGGCAGAGCTGACATCTGAACAAGGGAAATCTAGATTTAGCACCATGCCCTTAACCATTACAGATCTATTACTACCTTTCAAAAATATTATAAATGTTCAAAAATGGGAATTTGTTGAATATACAATGTAGCTTTCTATGAATACTATGTAACCATTAAAATTACCATGTAGATCTATATTTAGGCAGAAATGACAGTATATGTATACTGTTAAGTGAAAAAGATAACAAAACTGTATTACATGTTTAATTTTTGCAAAATAAAACTGTGTGCTGCAGACAGAGAACAGACTTTGGACACAGTGGGGGAAGAAGAGAGTGGGACGAATTTGAGAGAGTAGCATCGAAACATATACATCACCATGTGTAAAGCAGAGAGCCCGTGGGAAGCTGCTGTATAACCCAGAGGCTCCGTGGGGTGCTCTGAGTTGACCTAGAGGGGTGCGGGGTGGTGGGGAGGCCCAAAAAGGGGCAGGCATATGTGTACAATGGCTGATTCAAGCTGCTGTATGGCAGAAGCCGACGTAATACTGTAAAGCAACTGTCCTCCAATTAAAAATAATTTTTTTAAAAAGTGTGCTTTATGCATTCGTGTATATGTGAATATATAAAAAATATAAATCAATGTATATCCAAATACTAATGGTGGTTAATGGCAGGCACTGGGTTATGGGTGAATTTTTACTCTAATATTTGTAGCTTTTCTTCTTTTGTTTCTTTTTCGTAACTATCATGTAGTATTTATTTAAATTTTTCATTCATAAAATAAAATTTATGTAGTAAATGCTACAAAGAGTAAAATTTTCTCAAAAATATAAAACAAAAGTTTCTGATGAGTCACTTTTTCTTCTTTGGAAATAATGATAATTACAAGCTAGGAATCATTCATAAATATAATGTATGAAAAGAATATTATAGACAAATACTGGAATGACACAGTGAAGAAACTGCACAAAGATAATAACCTTGAGGTTAACATATGTAAAGACACACAAAATTAAAAGCAAACACAGGCTGATAACTAGAGTTGTGTTCATGGAGAGGTCTTTCTCCCACCAATCTGAGCTGTAATTGATGCATTGTGATTACAGGCCTATGTTTTTGGCATTTCTGTTTTCTCAAAAGTACTGCTGAGAAAGACTTAGTTACTAAATCATGCACTCTCCTGAATAATTTTTCATTATTTTCACTTTCAAAATCCTCTTTCTTTTCAGATAGTTCCTATTTGATAACAGAATTTAATCATGGCTATGTATATGACAGTATCTCAGGATTTTCTGACATACTGATGGCCTTTAATCTATAATGCATAAAGAAGTTATCTTAAATTCTCAATCATCATTTCCAATTTTGCTTTAATCTCCACATTTTATCTTTCATACTTGAATGATAACTCTTTGTTAAAAATGTATAATATGAGACTGCCAAAGGCCAAAATGAGCTCCACATGTCCCAGTGATTTGGAGTACCTGTCTCCAAAATGCTAATCTCTTCTTGCTATTCATCATTTCCCCTCCTGTAACTGACAAAATGAATGCTGGGTTTTTGTTTAATGAATGACTTGAGAAAACTGAAAGGCATGGTGGATGTTGGGCTGATCAATCAAGCAGTGGAGAGTGGAAAACAACTCTTTAATGACTTTTATATCTCTTATTTTGAATATTTACTATGTGTATGTCCAGTAGGTACACATGGTAAATATATTTGATAAGAAATAATAACGAGGGACTTCCCTGGTGGTCTACTGATTAAGACTTCACCTTTCAATCAGATAGTATAGGTTCGATCCCTGGTCAGGCAGCTAAGATCCCACATGCCTTATGGCTTAAAAAACCAGAACATTAAAAAAAGAAAAAAGCCAGAAGCAATAGTGTAACAAATTCACTTTTAAAAAAAAGAAATAATAATGGACTGTTCATTAGGTACTTCTCTCTTTGCCAGATATTGTGTTAATCCTTACACAGCAAATAAGAGTACCAGCCCTGTTTTGCAAACTAGAACACTAAGTTAAGGAAGCTGATTTCCCAGCATCATTAAGAAGCTAGAAAGTGGTGGTATCAGGATGCAGAACCAGAGATTTGGTCTAAGTTCTATGCGCTCTAATTATAAATTGCAAGGTTTCCATACGAACATTTCATTTAAATTTACTAGGAAAATATAGTGAAGTAAAAACAAAACACAATAATTTTGAGGAGGGAGGGGGGTTCTGGAGGGGGAGTATATGTAAACCCATGGCGGTTTCATGTCATTGTATGGCAAAACCAACACAATAAAGAAAAGAAAATTTTTAAAAAAAGATAAATAAAATTATTTGATTTTTTATTTTGAAAACAGCATTTTCTGTTTAAAGCCATACCAGCAGAAGGAGAATTGATTGAATATTTTTAAAAATGTTTATTCTCTCATCAAACTTATTCCCAAATAATTCTGTAATAAGTATGGGTTGTAAATAATGTATAAGTCTGTGACTGGCTATAATCTGTTCAAATGTCTTTAACTCAGCCAAAATAAATATTAAAAATCTGTTTCAATATTTTTGGAAGCAAAATAGTTCACACAATCTTCATTTAAAGATTCTCTTACTTGGTTTAAGCCATTGCTATGACTATTTGTAAAGATTTGCTCACAAATACAATGCAAATATTAAGACTAACAGAAAGGCTTTCCTTTGCAAAAGTCTTGTAAATGATGCTTTTAGCCATCAATCTTCTGTTGAGATAGATGCCAAAAGAAAAGAGCATACATTTTTTCAGTCAAAGTTATCTCTCTACCAGGGAATTAATTTACTATGTGTAGCCTCCATTTTTGAAGGCCAGAAACCAACGTGATCAAAACTAAATGACAATAATTATAATAATCTCTTTCAAGCATACAGCTAACTGGCATTGCCTTTGTCTGAAGTCTTGATAGTCTTTCCCAAGAAAATCACTATACTAGCACCTAGCATGATGCCTGGCACACAGTGATCACTGAACAAAAATATTTTTGAATAAATGGATAAATCATTGATTATCACAAAATAGATATAAAACTGCAACCACTCTGAAAAAACTAGTAGAATTAATTATAACAAATGAAATAGCACAAATTATTCACAAGGTATATATAAAAAGATATTCAATGATGTCCCATTAGAAGTGATAAGATAATGTCATTTAGGGTACAAAATTAAAATTAAAATTTGTTAAATCAAAAGATATATATATATATATATATATATAACTTTATTAATGAACCAAACTTAAAAAAAAAAGTTGGGAAGGAATTTTAACCAATACAATCACTTTCAGGGTACTTTCATATCCTCCTCTTCTGAGTTTCATTGTTTTAATCTTCAGAATACACATAATCTTTCTCAACAACAAAAACAAAAAAACAGTCATTTTAGCAACAGTAGTTTATTTAATGAGGCTTCCCTGGTAGCTCAGCTGGTAAAGAATCCACCTGCAATGTGGGAAACCTGGATTTGATCCCTGGGTTGGGAAGATCCCCTGGAGGAGGGTATTCTGGCCTGGAGGATTCCATGGAGTTTATAGTTAGTATCTTTAATATAGATTTTGATTGAATTTGAGTTAAATATTATTCTTCCTCAGAGCTCTAACATTTTTCCCACCTGGTTCTTTAATTTAATTAAGTAATCAAAATCATAGGAAACTTGAATATTCTAGATCACTGATTAAACTTGATCAGAATTCTTAAGTATTATTAAACATATGGCTAAACTGTCATAAAATGGGTGCTAACTTTTCAAATGTTCTTAAATAGAATGATTGGAAGACCATCTTAATTACTTCTGATGGCACATGGATCCTCTAGTGAATATAAAACAGAGAGTAGCAAAAACCTATTTTATTTTGCTTCATTCTCATCAGAATAGAGATGGATGGGACACTTTGCAGTACTGTCATACAGTCTGAAAATCTCTTATTGAGACACAGATGAATTTTCCTCAACATAATGAATGTGTCGCCTCTGATCCACTCCTTTCACATACAAAAATGATCATTTAAATCCAGTCTTCATGTAAGAGTTTAAATGTATTTAGTGAAATATATCTTTTCAGCTTCTGGAAAGTAAAGTCTGGATTTCTGGCAGAAATCCACCAAGATTTGTTATTTATCCCAAAGGATAAATTTATTCAAAAGGAAGTCTCATTTGAGTAGTCAACATATTTTTATATATGTTGTATTAACTTAACTGTGCTTTTGTACATATATGTTTATGTGTGAACATCTGTTTACCTGACCTGATTGAAAGGATAGTAGAGAAGAAAAAGGTTAAAGGAAATTAGTATCAGAGTAATTCCTCTAAGCTAGGAACAGCAGTAGTAAAGAGGTACAAAAGGAAAAGAATTTTTATTGTCCAGAAGCAGAGGAATCTTGCCTGCCATGTAGAACCTCTGGGTAAACAGCCTGGTAAATGAGAAGCAGAGGGAAGCCCATATCTGAAGGACCAGTGAAGACCACAACAGTGTACATCTCAACAGCAAAGCTCAGATGAAATCACACCTTCACACAGCATTGGGACTAGAAAAAGGTGCTGCTGTTGTTGCTTAGTTACTACATACCCAACTCTTTTGCGACCCCATGGACTGTAGCCTGCCAGGCTTCTCTGTCCATGGGATTCTCCAGGCAAGAATACTGGAGTGGGTTGCCATTTCCTCCGCCAGGGGATCTTCCCAGCCCAGGGATCGAACCCACGTCTCCTGCATTGGCAGGCAGATTCTTCGCCACTGAGCCACCAGGGAAGCCTCAGAGACAGATGAGTGAGGCCCAAATGTAAGATGAACTCAACACACATGGATTAAAGTTATACTCTCTGTCAATATAATTCCAGGTTCTGCCTCTCAAATAATTTATCCCAAAAGATTAAATAAGTAGAAAATGGGTTAAACTGCAAATTAAAATAAGATAAATACCATTAGGAAATTACAAATAAATCCCAAGGGGCTCTAGAAAGGGAAGATTACACCCACGGGGAATTGCACCTAGAAATGACATCATTGCTGCTTCCCCTAGCTCCAGTCTAGCTCCAGCCCCCTCTTTCCCAGGATATGATAGAACTGAACTCTTACTCCTCTTTAGTTGATGGGCCCAAAAGACTTTTCTGGCCAATAAGTTGCAAATGGCAGTTATGTTGTTACTTCCAGACCAGAGCGATTAATTGCTAATGTGAAATTCTGCAAAGCTCTCCCTGTGGCATCATAAGCAGCAACTTTGAAATGGTAGTCTCTGAAGAACTAAATTAAGAGGGCTTCTCTGCTATGCTGTAAAGTACATGTAGTATAAACAGGAAATAAAACTTTGTTGTCTAAGGTCTCTAAGACTTTGGAGTGCCATAACGGAACCCATCCTCATTGAAACTTTAGTGCTCATTGAAACTTGAGCACTAAAGCACTAGCTGTAAATTAATTACAGCTTATTAATAGTGTTGCCGGATAAAATTCTGGGCTCGCAGATGAATCCTAACCTTAATAAACAATGAAAAGTAGTAAACTATGTCCCATGGTTCTATTTTTAAATTATTCACTGTTTATCTGGAATTCAAACTGGATTGGACCTCCTATGTTTGTACTTGCTAAACCTGACAACCTTATTTATGAAGGCAGTGGTATCTGAGATGAATCTTCAGTCATGAATAAATTTTGACAAGTAGGAAAGATAAACAAATGCTCAGGCAAAGGGCCAAAGGGCAAAAAGTACAGAAGAATGTCCAAAGATCGGGCAGTCTAACTTAACTGAAACACTGTGTACCTAGGATGGTACATCCCCTCGCATTTTACTGTTTGCTAGTGTCCCACCCATGGTACTACTCGCGTTATTCTACTTGCTTGCCCTAAGTACTGTCATCCACTCCAGCTTCCTCTCATCTGAGCTGGGATGGGACGAAAATGGTAGGCTGGGCTCTAGCTCACTTCGAGAACTCCCTCTCTGTTGAGAGCCACCATATCTAGCCTATATTCTTACAATAGCCCCCTAACCCAGATTCAGCGCTTGCTGTCACTCCTATAATAAATTTCACAATAGTGACCACAGTAATCATTTAAAAAAGCCAGGTCTTGTCACTCTTCTGCTAGAAATGTTTCAATGAGTCTGACTCAGAGTAAAAGCTGAAGTCATAACAGCAGCCTCAGGCCCTGCAAACCCTCCGGCTTTGCTTCCCACTGCCCTTCACCATCCCCGCACCAGGCAAACCGCCTTCCTGATGCTCCTCCAAGGCAATAGGCCCACTTCCCAGTATGGGCTCCGCACTTGCTCCTGTCTCCACCTGCAGACACTTTTCACAATTTTTGCCCAGCCTCCTACCTTACAACCCTCAGGCCTCTGCCCAGATATCCCCTTTCCGCTGTAGCCTTCTCTTCTAATTATGGCATTGAAGCCTTCTTTTCTTGTCAAACATTTTTCTCTATCCTTTTGTCACCATATAATATATGGTATTTAATATTTGTTTATTTTCTGTCTGCAGCCTCAATAAAATATAAATTCACAAGAGTAAAGGTTTCATTTGTTTTATTCATTTCTGTACTTCCAGGTCCCAAAACAGCAAGTTGCACATGAAGATACTCAATATTTTTAAATGAATGAATGAATCAATTACATGGACCACAAGAATAATGTTGACTGGTCTGAAGTCAGTAAGCATATCACCTGAGTTGTGCTTTGTTAAGATTAGTAACAGAGTTTAAGGGTAGTGGGCATACCCCAAACAAATGACTTTTTAAAAAAATTAAACCATAAAATAAGTGTAGGGAAGTCTAATAAAGTTATCTTTTCCAAAATGTCGCTTTCAAGGTATTTTTTATCTTTTATTTCTTTCTATGTATTTCTTAAAATATCTAATATAAATTTTTTTAGAAAAATAAATGCTCCAACTTTCCCAATACCATAATATTCCCATGAATAATTAATGCAGGGAAGATAGGAAGTTCATTGTGGAAGCTATTTCTGTAATATCAAAAGAGCAACAGTTGTGGGAATAAGAATATGTATGTGAGAGAACAAGATAAAAATTTTAGAATTTAGTAATCAAATGGATAAGGAGAAAATTGTGGAAAAAATTTTAAGGTAACTCTAGAGTTTGAGACCCATGTGATTTTACTGACAGTTGGAATTTTTATGCTTTATGGACTACTCTTACTTTGCTTAGTCACTTTTTAAAGTCCATAATCTATCTCTTAACAGACCATGACTCGTCAACTTTGCTCATCCCTAGCCCACATCAATGCTAGCAAACTGTTTGCATTATCCTCAGAATATAAGAGCAGTTTTATGGTAGCCTAATTTTCAATAATAGGGACATTCTTCCATGACATATGCAACTTTCATTTTTAATAGTTTAATTTTAGATAGCATAGTTTTATTTCAGCTATTATGCTTCCTTGTTCCTACTATTAAAAAGTAATTCACGTGATGATTTATTATTAAAACAGATAAGGTAACATAAAAGTCTTATAAAAAATGTAGGAGAAAGCAGCCATGATGTTGGATATGGCAATTATTCCTTACATATGGTACAAAAGCACAGTAAACTATATAAATTAGACTTTATCAAAATTAAAAACTTTTGTTCATCAAAAGATGTTATCAAAAGAGTGAAAAGGCAACCTGCAGGGTGAAAGAAAATCGTTTTCAAATTATATATCTGATATAAAAATAATATTTAGAATATACAAGAAAATTCTACAAGTCAACCACAACAGAAACAAAAATTATCTGATAGAAATATAGGCAAGGGACTTAGACATTTCTCCAGAGAAGACAC
The DNA here is from genome assembly GCA_007570785.1 of Antilocapra americana. NCBI lineage: Eukaryota > Metazoa > Chordata > Mammalia > Artiodactyla > Antilocapridae > Antilocapra > Antilocapra americana. Next base: position 4,127,985 of record ML661935.1, read on the forward strand.
ACAAATGGCCAATGAGCACAGCAAAAGACACTGAACATCTCTAGTCATCAGAGACATGCAAATCAGAGCTACAGGGAGACACCAGCTACACACTCATTTAAAGTGGCCAGCGTGGTTGAGACTGTGCTTCCACTGCAGCAGGCATGGGTTCCATCCTTGGCTGGGCAACTAATATCCTGCAAGCCATGCAGCATGGTCATTAAAAAAAAAAAAAAACTAGTATTTTTTAAACGACTATTATCAGAAAAACACAAAATAACAAGTGTTAGAAAGTGGAGATATTGTAAACCATGAGCATTGCTGATGGGAATGTAAAGGAGTGCAGCTGTTAAATGGTGATTTCTCACTAAATTAAATGTAATTAAACATTTCTCACTAAATTAAATGTGATCTAGAAATTCCACTTCTGAGTAAGGATCCAAAAGAAGTGAAACCTGGAACTTGAACAGATATCTGTACACTCACATCCACAGCAACATTATTGATGATAGCCAAATATTAAGCAACCCAAGTGCCCCCCAGAGATGAATGGGTAAACAAAATGGGATGCATACATACAACAGAATAGCATTCAGCCTAAAAAGAGGAGGAAATTTTGACAGATGCTATATAACACAAATGAAACTTGGGGACAGCATGCTAAGTGAAACAAGCCAGTCAGAAAAGAAAAAATAATGTATTATTCCTCTTATATGAAATTTCTAGAGTAGCCTGATCCATAGAGACAGAAAGTAGAATGACAGTTGCCAGAGGTAGGGAAGACGGGAAGGGGAACTGGTGTTTAATGGGTACAGAGTTTCAGAAGGGGAAGATGAGAACGTTCTGGAGATGGTCAGTGGTGAAGGTTGCAGAACAATGTGGATGTACTTAATTCCATAAAATTGATCACATAAAAATAATTGAAACAAGGAATTTTACATTATCTGTATTTTACCATAATTTTTTTAAAGACAGATAGTCTATATCTAATGTGTACTGCACCCAATTCACTGTTTTCAGCTTTGAATTCAAATCCTCTCATTAAAAAAGGCAAAAACTGATAACAACATGGCATACACTGAAGAAAAATAATACAACATACCATATTCCTTGGCAATGTCCCCTAGTTGTCATCTTAGTGAGATGAGAATCAAGAGATTTGCCCCAATCTCCCTCTTCTGTCCACACTCATCTTTCTTCATTGAGAAAAATCTCCAAACACAGGTAATATTATAACTAGGTAGTAATCTTTCCTCCTAATAAATTTTCTTTTTCTCAGTAGTTTAATGTGTATGGTACAAGTTTTTAATATCCTCTCAAATGTCCTACTCAACTTCTCCCCTCCTATTTCATCATAAAACCCAAAACCTCAGATATAAACTGGCTCATCTCCTGACTCATTCAGAATTTATCTATGTTTATACCTAGTACTATACAATTATCTTCATTCCCAGAGGATGTGTGATTCTTGTGCTAGTCACTAACCCTTCACCTACATCCACTCATTTATTCATTTAGGAAATATTGAGTCAACTGTGAGTCATTTCATTTTCTGCCTTTTCCTTTACCCATTTCAAGTCCTCTTATTTTCCTTTTGTCCAATGTATTGATCTCTCCTGGCTCTGAATATGATCAAGTCATCCGTGCATGCGTGCTTAGTTGCTTCAGCTGGGTCCAACACTTTGTGACTCCAGGGACTGTAGCCCGCCAGCCTCCTCTGTCCATGGGATTCTCTAGGCAAGAATACTGGAGTAGGTTGCCATGCCATCCTCCAAGGGATCTTCCCGACCCAGGGATCAAACCCATGTCTCTTCTGTCTCTTGCATTATAGACAGATTCGTTTACCACTGAACCACCAGGGAAGGCCCATGATCGTCATTCCCAATCTCAAACAATATCCTTCCTTCAATCCAAATCCACACTTCTCTGAACCTACAATTCTTTCTTATTAAAACTGTGTATTTCACCCTCGTTTCATAGACAATCTTCTTGAAATAATGCTTTACACCAGACTTTACTATTTCCCCTCATCCTACTAGAATAAGGAAACTTCCCATACAGAAACTGCTCATTCTAAAGTCATCCATAATCACCATGTCTATAAACTGGCTAGCCACTTTTCAGGCCTTATATTATTGGACTTCTAGACTGTACATGACATGTTCATCTTTGTTTGAAACCTTTATAAATATTTTACTCCCTTAGTTTGATGGTTGACTCTATTGTGGGTGATATCTTACCTCCATGGCCATTATTTATCAAAGTACCTTGTGAGTCCTCTTTGCCCACTCTGTATTTTGCCATTTCCCAGGTTTTATACTTAGAATAACTCAGAGGGCTTCCCTGGTGGCTCAGACAGTAAAGAATACACCTGTAATACAGGAGACCCGGGTTCAATCCCTGGGTAGGGAAGATCCCCTGGATATGGAAATGACTACCTACTCCAGTATTCCTGTACAGAACTCCATGGACAGAACCTGGCGGGCTACAGTCCATAGGGTTGCAGAGCATGGGACACGACTGAGCATCTAACACACACACGAGTCTCACTACTCTAAATGCTTGCTCTTGACCCTGTAATACATTGCAGTCTTCCCTCTCACTAAGCTTCAGGCATGTATTCAAATGCCTGATGGACACATACATCTGCACAGCCCACGAACACATCAGTTCATGCCTAAACTGTGTCTATCATCTTTCTCTTACAGTCTCCATCTCAATGACGACACCTGTCACTCAGACCAAAACCTAGGACTTATCTTACTCGCTCACTTCCTACACATAATCACTTTGGCATTGTGTTAAGATCATATCCTTAACATATTTCAAATCCAAGTTCCTTTTCCATGTTTACTAGCATTGCTTTAATTGAAATAATCATTATAGCCCATAAATAACTGGTGAAACCTCCTACCTCTCTATGGCCATTCTTGCTTTAATTTCTATAAAGCTGTTTTCCTTAGTATAGTAAGAGTGATCTATTGATCTGATTAAACTCTTTCCCCACTTCAGTTAACAATGAATCCCTACCGTCTCAACTTTAGAAACAGAATGATTCATTTCAAATTATACAGTAAATTTATGTAATCTCTTTGGATATTAATTTAGCAATTCTTATTTAAGGTTTAAAAATATTTGTTGTCTCTGAAACAGCAATTTAGAGTCCTGAAAGCATGTCAAAAATTCTTTTGAAAAAATATGTGTATTTTCAAACATGTTCTTGACATTAATGTCAACAATGTTCTCAATCATTTAATTTGTAGTAGTGAAAAAAGAAATATAATGATGGAATATTGTGTTTCATCACAAAGTATAAACAGGATGACTGCATGAATATTCAGTGTTAAGAAAGTTCTGTAAAACAATGTTCCAAATTATTATACACTGTACTTCAACTCTGCACACTGGAAAACAGGAAGAAATGAAACCAATTGTTTTAGAATATGGTAGTTTGCTACAGATGCTATAACAAAATACCACAGTCTGGGTGACTTTTAACAGCAGAAATTTATGTTCTCAGAGTTCTGGAGAATATGATCTGAGCCTGGAGGCTCTATGGCCAAGATCAAGGCATTGACAGGTTTAGTTTCTTCCCTGATTTCTCTCCTGTATTTGCATATGTCCACCTTCTCTCTGGGTGTTCTCATGGTTGTTTCTCTATTTGCTCTTTGTGTCCTAATCACCTCTTCTTACAAGGACATCAGTAATACTGGGTTAAGGCTCACCTTAATGACCCTATTTAGCTTAACTGTCTCTTTAAAGTAGCTAAGTCCAATACAATCATATTCTGAAGGTTAGGGCTCAACATGTGAATTTTGGAGGGCTTATAATTCAGCTCAAAACATATCGTAGTGATACAGAGCCTCTGTTAAGAGTTTCCTGAGCCATACAGCAAATTCCCGTTGGCTATCTATTTTACATATGGTAATATAAGTTTCCATGTTACTCTCTCCATACATCTCACCCTCTCCTCCCCTCTCCCCATGTCCATGAGTCTGTTCTCTATGTCTGTTTCTCTATTGCTGCCCTGCAAATAAATTCTTCAGTACCATTTTTCTAGATTCTGTATATAAGCATTAGTATATAAAATTTATCTTTCTCTTTCTGACTTACTTCATTGTATACCTATGACTGATTCATGTTGAGGTTTTACAGAAAACAACAAAATTCTGTAAAGCAATCATCTTCAATTAAAAAATAGTAAAAATACGGTAATGGAATTATAGTTGAATGTTTTCATTATTTTGTCTTGTAGATATTATAATCAAATGTTAACATGAGAACAAGAACTACTTTGGGAGAAGTTGCTATGGGATGAAGTGAGAATTAAGGAGGAAGATTTAATAAACTTATATTAGAGAATTTAACAAAATCTCATCTATTCCCCTACGTCCTTGCCAAAAAAAAAACAGTGGGGAAACACCAGGAAGAGGTAATGCTATTCCATGAGACAAGGGTCAGGAAATGTACTTTTAATTCTATAAACTTACTGTGGAATATTAATTATATATATATATATTTTTTTAAAAAGAATCATAATGGAAGGAAGTTTGGGAACTGCATAAGAGGCTTTCAGCTGAAATAAACAAGAAATACTGACTAAATCTGACTTAAAATGTAGGAAAATTCATCTTAAATTTTATGAACACCTGGAGAGGCTTCGAGGCTGGTTGACTCAGCAGCTCACCTAGTGGTCAGCTTCATTTGATTTCTCTGCTCTAAGATCCCTTGTGCTCATTTCATCCTTCATCAAAAAACTGTTTCAGTCATGGTATCTGGACATAATATTATATAGAGAAGGAAACTTAAGTTCTAACCCTGAGGCAAACTCTTTGGAAGGGAGATAATTTCTCCAAAATTTCCTTGGAGACCTGCCCTAAAATTTTGTTGTCTTTATTGAGCCATTCATTGACAAGAGAAATGGGATTATTCTTAGACCATTTAGGTCCATCCCTGTATCGAGGTTGAGATCAACATCACTTGTAACATAGAGGTGCATACAGATAATGGTGTCTATCTGAACAAAATCATTATTATTTTATAAAGTAACAAAGTGGAAAATAGAGGGAAACAACAATTTTCCTTGTCTTCACATTAACACCCTAAAGACAATATCCAGACTTGTATATTAACATACTAAAGGTGATACGCATAAAGACTAAAAACCTTGTCCAAGAATTGAGTGACAAGGCCTACCATTGATGCCCATGTCTTCTGGAATGTGGAGTGCCCAATGAGAATATTGGTTAACCCTCTCGACTTTCATAATACAATTATCCCCAGGAACACATTGAAGGCATAGCCCAGATCTGAAACACTAATGAAGTAGTCAAGACACTCTTCTACTTTCATCATTACTACAAAATTAAATAGTTCAGTTTTAAAGTTGAATCAGAGCACTATTAAAAAAAATAGGCTTTCTATAGGAAATGATACAATGTTTTACTTGTCTATATACATTCAGAGGCAAATAAACTTTGAAAAGTGAAAATCAATTGCTCCTTAGAGAAAAAGATCATTTATTATTTTTATCAATCTCAGTTTTATTTTTCGTATTTTGCTTAAAATATAGAAGAAATCTAACTAAAGAAATGTTCCTTAAATCAGAGAACAAGAATAAATTTACAAAGCTTGAAAAAGAATCCCACATGTTGTTTGTTGTTGTTTAGTCCCTTAGTCATGTCCGACTCTTTGTGACCCCATGGACTGTAGCCTGCCAGGCTCCTCTGTCCGTGGGATTCTCCAGGCAAGAATACTGGAATGGGTTGCCATTTCCTCCTCCAGGAGATCTTCCCAGCCCAGGGATCAAACCTGGGTCTCATGCACTGGCAGGTAGGTTCTTTACCACTAAGCCCCCAGGGAAGCCCCAGTACTAGAGTGGGTTCCCATGCCCTCCTCTAGGGGATCTTCCCAACCCAGGAGTCGAACCCAGATCACCCACATTACATGCAGATTCTCTACCATCTGAGCAACCAGGGAAGCCCAGGAATACTGGAGAGGGTAGCCTATAGTCCTCCATTCAACCTATAGCCCTCCATTTAACCTTTTTTTTTAAACTTTTGCATAGAAATTACCACAAATATAGAATGCAAAATTATAAATGGACAACTTGCAAACTGAATTTATATTTTAAAATATAAAAAATATAAATAAGTCATCAAGTTCCTTATTTTACCTTGTGGATCATTTTCTTCAGTATTGAAGATTTTCCTGGAAGGCTCTCTTTTTAAGTATTTATTGTAAAGCATTGTACTCAACAAGCTGAAAGTGAAAGTCACTCAGTCATGTCTGACTCTTTTCAACTCCATGGACTATATACAGTCCATGGAATTCTCCAGGCCAGAATACTGGAGTGGGTAGCATTTCCCTTCTCCAGGGGATCTTCCCAACCCAGGGATCGAACTCAGGTCTCCTATGGAAACCCACCCCAGTATTCTGAGAGCCTTCCTGGACAATCTTCAATACTGAAGAAAATGATCCACAAGGTAAAATAAGGAACTTGATGAATTAGTTTCCAGGATTCCCATGGAAATAGAAGGCAAAACTCAAAGGTCAATTCATTCAAAATGCAAGTGACTTATGATTCAGGTACAAAGGGTAAGAACCTCACTTGAATTAAAAAACAATAACAATAATTCCTTGTCCTTAAGAATAATGAACTGTGTTCATAAAGTAAACCATCTCCCTACTTGTAACGATATTCTGTTCACTTTTTCCAATGCTTAATTACCCTTTTAATCACCTGTTTCTGTCTGTACAGGGCATACCTGCATATTTACACCAACGCAGATATGACCAATCCTAAGCAATATTGTAGAGCAGCAAAGCTATTCTGAGCTAGCTAGCCAGGCTTCAAGCTAGGCTTCAGCAGTATGTGAACTGAGAACTTCCAGATGTACAAACTGGGCTTAGAAAAAGCATAGGAATCACAGTTCAAGTTGCTAACATTCAATGGATCATAAAATGAGGGAATTCCAGAAAAACATCTACTTCTGCTTCATTGTCTATACTAAAGCCTTTAACTGTGTGGATCACAATGAAGTATAGAAAATTTTTTAAAAGATGGGAGTACCAGACCACCTGACCTGTCTCCTGAGAAAGCTGCATGCAGGTCAAGGAGCAACAGTTAGAACCAGACATGAAACAATGGACTGGTTCAAAATTGGGAAAGGAGTACGTCAAGGCTGTATATTGTCACCCTGCTTATTTAAATTATATTCAGAGTACAACATGTGGAATGCTGGGCTGGATGAAGCACAAGCTGGAATCAAGATTTCCAGGACAAGTATCAATAACCTCAGATATGCAGATGGTACCATTTTAATGGCACACAGCAAAGAGTACCTAAAGAGCCTCTCGATGAAAGTGAAAGGGGAGAGTGAAAAAGTTGGCCTGAAACTCAACATTCAAAAAACTAAGATCATGGCATCTGGTCCCATCACTTCATGGCAAATAGAAAGTGGAAAAACTCGAAACAGTGACAGACTTTATTTTCTTGGGCTCCAAAATCACTGCAGACAGTGACTGCAGCCACGAAATTAAAAGATCCTTGCTCCTTCAAAGGAAAGCTATGACCAACCTAGACAGCATATTTAAAAGCAGAAACATCATTTTGTCAGACAAAGTTCCATGTAGTCAAAGCTATGGTTTTTACTGTAGTCATGTATGGACGTGAGAGCTGGATCATAAAAAAAATTGAGTGCCATACAATTGATGCTTTCTAGTTGTGGTGTTGGAGGAAACTCTTAAAAGTCCCTTGGACCACAAGGATATCAAACCTGTCAATCCTAAAGGAAATCAACTCTTTAGAATTGGAATATTCCAATATTGTTGGAAGGACTGATGCTGAAGCTAAAGCTCCAATACTTTGACTACCTGATAGGAAGAGAAGACTCATTGAAAAAGATCCTGATGCTGGGAAAGACTGAAGGCAAAAGCAGAAGTAGGCGGCAGAGGATGAGATGGTTAGATAGCATTACCAACTCAATAGACACGAATTTGACCATACTATAGGAGATAGTGGAGGGCAGAGGAGCCTGGCATGCTGCAGCCCATGGGGTCAGAAAGAGCTGGACGTGACTTAGAGACTAAACAACAACAACAAAAATTATACTTAATACTTTAATTTCAACCTTTGATTTCTGCCTCCTCCCTTCAATATACCCAACTAAATTTTCATGGATGATGAGGGTCCCGGACTAGAGTGCCCACCCTTTGACTTTCTCTAAGCAACCTCTTTTTCCTAATATTTTAGTTGCAAGCAGTTCACTAAAGCACCCCTTTTTACAGAGAAGCCATAGAGTATAATTGTGAAAAGATAAGACTTGATGACATCACAGGTATGGATTCAAACTCTTCATAATGACTTTTCCTGCTGTGTGAACACAGGCAAGCTATCAAACTTCGTCAGATCTGTTTCTTCATCTATAAAATGGAGATCATGGTGCCAATGCCACAGTTTTATCAAAATGATTAATAATAATAACTCTGTGAAGCATAGTTGAAAGTGCTCTGCATCTCTTAAATCATTTACCCACCATTACAAGTCTGTTAGGGAAATTTTACCTCTCTGTTTTGAGATGAGAAAACTGAAGTAAAGGGAGGGAAAGAATAGAACCCAAAGGCATACAGATGGTTAAAGAATGGAGACAAAATTCCAACCCAGGGAGTTTGGATTCAAATGCCTGCTCTTTCTACTCTGCAAACTACCTCACATGTGCTAATACTCAAGTGTCTCACCTGACTTGTGAGAAGTGCTAAAGATATGGTACTTTCCAAGATCTTCAGTTTCTTATTCAAAACACTTAGGGCCAGGTGCATTTCTGAATTTTGTATTTTTTTTTAGATTTTAGAAAGGCAATACAGTATCTTTAACACATGTTATGTAACCCTCCAGCAGGGTCTGGGGCAGCATCCCATAATCAAGCACATTAATATTTCTGCAGCAATCAAAACTTTCACACTAAGTGGAATAAATAAAGACTATAAATAGCTTCACCTCACTTCAGGACAAGCTTTACTGCAAATCAGTTCTTAAAAAAAAAAAAATGTTCTCTTTCCAGAGCTTCTCTTCCCTCCAGGATCTAAGAGCATTGTTCTGGGTGCTGAGGACGTGTGATGTCCAACAGCAGGCCGCGAGAGACAGAATGAAGACATCATCATTCTGACCCATCCCCAAACAGATTGCTTTTTGCTTCTGACTTCTTCCAGACCCTCACTGACCAACAGTTAGTGGTCTGACCACTGCTTCAGCATAGCGTTTGTGGCTTGAAAGAGTCCAACAAGGTTAACTCTCTCAGGAAACATATTTATATATCAACAGAGACATTCCAAAATGACAGTGCTTTAGTTTAAAGGAGTAACTTCCACTACTAGAAGTTTTCTTACAAACAAGTTTTTTTTAATAACACAGCATAGAGATTTTAGTACCCTTCGTTCAAATATTCCCCATAAACAGACTACGCATAGAGAGACGTTAAGCCTAAATCTGAGAAATCCTTTGTGTTAAGCAAGTAGGAGCTCCAGTAGCCACAAACATACCTAAAAAAAGAAAAATGTAGCCCATTACAGCAGGTATCAACTGTAACAAAAACACTTAGGCTTTCTTTTCAGTGTCCAACCCAAAAAGTAAAAAGTACAGAAATCACTGTGTCCAATGCTCAAAATTATTAGTCATACTCAGGAATTAAACAACCAATGACTGCAAAGACCAGGAAATGACAAGACCCTAGAGGTGAAAGCAAACTACATTTGAAATTTCTGTAAGGCTTTGATGTGTCTTTGAAATATTATCTACATATGTTAGAAATTTTAGCATAATCATTATGCTTCTTTTAAGTCCAACTGAATGAGATCTTTTTCTCCTCTCCATAAAGGGATGTAGGGATATGAAATGTTAGCTTTCCTTGAGATGATCCCAAAACTTTAATAAAGAATCGATTTAATAAATAAATCAATTTTACTCTGGAATTTGAAAGGAAATTGAATAATCTTACAATATTTTGTTGGTCAAAAACAAGTGAAGCTGCTATTTTCCCGGTTAAAAACAGAGAAGTAAAGTCCAGATGGTCCAGTTAAAAAAAAAATGTTGTTTTGCTTTTTAAGTAAGCTGTAGTTCAAGTTTGCTGTTCACTGAGTACACTTCTAAATAGGCAAAAGCACTCTATGACAACAGCCATGAAAAGGAAGTACACTAAGATGCTCAAATATTATAGAAAAATCTTGCCTAGATTAGTATAACGCCTCCTTCACTTTTGACTCTCCTTACATTCTTACTCTTGCTCTTTTATCCATTCTCCATATCGTAGCAACGATGTCTCTAAACCTTACAATGGATTTTGTCACTCACTTGCCACAAATCCTTCACTGGATACTCACTGCTCTCAGGATAAGCCCAAAGTCCTTTACGTGGCTTACTGGGCTCTCTACTGTCCCCATCCGCCTTTGCACCCTCACTGGCCTCTCTCCCCCGCAGATTCTTAGAGCCCTAGCTTCGCTCAGCTTTATTCTCTTCCTCAGGACTGTCACAGTCACCCCTCATCCACCTGATAACTTTTCTGTCTTACAGCTCACACACGTTTCCTGTCCACAACCACTTAATCCACATTCTTCCTTCATGAATCTATATGAATTTTAATTCCTGTAGGTTTTCTTTGATCATCTTTGGCTTGGTTAGATCTGCTTTCTATATGTTCCCCATATACCAACTATTCTAACAATTATCATATTTTATTGTAATTATTGGTTCTCACTTTCAAGATGTAAATTCTATACGGATTTATACAATAACTCATGTAGCCCCATTAGTGACAGTCTTCCCTTTCATAGAAACACAAAATGAATAATTTTAATAATCATGCATCACTTTGTAGGAGCTAAACATTTTTGTACTGTTCAAGAGCAGATATTTATTAGTGTTAATTTAATCGTCTAGTTGAGAGTCTTCATAGATGTCAATCAGCTAGGCTAAGGAAATTTGGGTTAATAGCACTGGATTTAATCACTAATAATATTATGAAGCATTAGATAAGCACCTTCTATGCAAAGACAATTTATGTATTTTTCTTACTTCAGGTTCAGTTCAGTTCCATTCAATCACTCGGTCGTATCTGATTCTTTGTGACCCCATGGACGGCAGCACGCCAGGCTTCCCTGTCCATCACCAACTCCCAGAACTTACTCAAACCTCTATGTCCATTGAGTTGGTGATGCCATCCAACCATCTCATTCTCTGTTGTCCCCTTCAATCTTTCCCAGCATCAAGGTCTTTTCAAATGAGTCAGTTCTTCACACCAGGTGGCCAAAGCATTGGAGTTTCAGCTTCAGCATCGGTCCTTCCAATGAGTATTCAGGACTTATTTCCTTTAGGATGGACAGGCTGAATCTCCTTGCAGTCCAAGGGATGCTCAAGAGTCTTCTCCAACATCACAGTTCAAAAGCATCAATTCTCTCTTAACCTCTAACTATATTTCTTTCAGCAAGGAAAACAAGGTAACTTCCTGGAGATCATTAATTTAATTGGCAGAGTTGATATGTAAACCTAGATCTAATTCTGTCAGGCACTTTTTCATACTTAGATTGACTGGTAGGATGTGCTGCCACATAGCATTTCTTTCCAGAATTAAGGAAATAAAGATAGAAATCATGAGACACAGTGATCTCTTTTAATTATCTCATAGAACCTAAGAAAGATTATATTAAAAATATTCATATAGTCCTGTATGATGCATTGATTGAAGAGCCACTAATATATCTAAGTACCTGTTTGGGAAATGATCTCTGAATCCACAGAGATAGAATAGAGTTTAAATACTTGTGATGGTTACATGCCCAATCTTCACTGTTCAAAATCAGATCTGAGCATGGCAACGACAGTCCATATTCTCACAGGACATTTTTAGTATGTAAATATCCATTAGTGGACACATGAATGCAAGCTCTCTCTGAAGGGAACAGAGGTATAGAGCTGGAAAAATATAGAGGATATACTGGAATGGTAAGAGTAGATTCTCCATCTGAAATAATATTTGTTGAATCCTCATAAGAGAAATGGAATAATCAAGAGTTACCTAGCTGAGCAATGAGCATTGCAAGCATGCTCAGCTGTATCCAATTCTTTGTGACTCCATGGACTGTAGCCAGCCAGGCTCTTCTGTCCATGCGATTTTTCAGGCAAGAATACTGGAATGGGTTGCCATTTCTTACTCCAGGGGATCTTCCCAACCCAGAAATTGAATCCACATCTCTTGTGTCTCCTGAATTCCAGGCAGTCTCTACCATTTGATCCATCAGTTACTTACTCAGTTTGTATGTATTTCTGAAAACAGAACGCTATAAAATCTGCTACCTACTAAATAAATGTACTATCATAGTCTCCAAAAATGTCATTTTAGTTATTAATTTCAATTTCATTGGAATGCCAATAAGGAAAATAGAGGTGTATCAGTGAAGACATAGTACTAAAGACCCTACAAATTCTAGAGTATTGGAAATTTTCTTTACACTTCTTTGAGAATGATTCTTAAAGTGCTAGAAACATTTTAAGTAAAAACACTGGGCTCTCCCTCACCATTCCTTCCATGCCTTAGTACTCTACTCAAGCAAAAATGATTGATTTGTAGGTTGTTCTCAAGCTTGATGCATCCCCAGTGTTGCTCCCTCAATCAGGAACATATTTCTTCTTCCTCTCCTCCCTACATGGAACCTGTCATTTGACTCAGCTCAGGTGTTGCCTTCCCAAGTAAATCTCTTCTGATTCTTAGGTCTGGATTAGACGCCCATGCTAAGGGTCCTTAAGATATTCTACGTGTCTCTCTCATGAATTTACCAAACTGTGTAATCGTCTGTTTATCTGCCTGCTGTACCTCCAAACCCCAGTTAGGCTGTGTGATCATCTCCAGCACCAACAGCATTTAGGAGGCATGAAGCTCATTAAATGTCTTATCAATAAAAATAAAAAAATTAAACTGGGCACTTATTTTTTCTCACTGAATTTCTTTCTGTGGTATGCATTAGAATTTAGACATTAGAGCTGAGATTTTTTATAATTTTACTAATTCCTTTAAAGCAGAAAGACTTACAGAATATCCAGCTGGCTCTATCTTCAGGGCTAAGAGCTTCATTTGCACACACTGCTATACCTTAGAAACTTGCTTTTAAAATCAATACATTCATGTTTTATATAAAGTTAACAAACAACCACTGGACAAAACTGAGAAATACATAATCTTTTTAGGATGAAAAAGTAAATGATCTCAAATCTCTATAGTTCAGTTATATAAATAACTTTTCACTAGTTCTCAGAGTTTATTCAATGTATATGAAATAAGCAAAATTTAAACCTATGATAATGTTTTATAAAGTTTTCCATATTACTAAGATTTTTTCATAAATATTATTTTAAAAGTACAATAATATTCTATTATGTGGACTGCCATAATTTACATATATCTTTTATCTCCCTTTATTGGAAATTAAAGTTATTTCAAATTTTTATGAATATACAATAATTATTCAAGTAATATTTTCGTTCAAAGATTAGTTTCTTCATATTTAATATACTTCTAAAAACTAATCCTAACAGATATCTAGATTGAGAAAGAAAATTGGTTACTTACAAAGTTGACAGCATTTCACCAATCTTTTCTATTTTCTGTCAACATTTTTCTTTCTTCGTTACTTTATTTTCTAGCTCATAATTCCTTAATTTATGATGCAATCATGTGATCAAACTCCTCAAGTGTTATCTTGTGCATGCATGCTCAGTCATTCAGGCACATCCAACTCTTTGTGACCCCATGGACTCTCGCCCACCAGACTGCTCTGTCCATTATCCAGTATCATCCAGCAAGAATACTGGAGTGGGTTGCCATTTCCTCTTCCAGGGGATTTTCCAGACCCCTGATCAAACTCACATATCCTGCAGTTTCTGTATTGGCAAGCAGATTCTTTTCCACTGAGCAAGACTGAGAAGCCCAAATAATATCTTGAATGGTGGCCAAAGTCAAAGGCACACAAAGTTGAGCTGAACTTTCATTTCACAAAACTGTTCTTTTCCAATTTCAGTACCACACTCTATTAGATGCCTAAATCACTGGTGTCCTTTTCCTTTCATCAGCCATTTCAACACCTTTCCTACAATTTGTGACACTAAAGCAATGGCTTTAAAAACACACAAACCAAATCTCAGATAAGCAATGACGTGATCTCCTTCTTTTAAAAAATGGCAAAGGACAGTGTTTTTTGAAAGATACTCCATGAAATTGTATGTTTTCAGGGGGAAACTGGGAGAGAGGTAACTTTTCTTTTTGTTTTATTTATAATTAGTGGGATTTCTCAGAAGCCTAACGCACAATACATCCTGTGAATCAGCAAGTGGAGATAGAGTGTGACTCAAGAATTTGTTTTTTATGATGCAGCATCTCAAAGGACTTGTATACTAAAGAACACACTTCTGCTTGGGGAGATTATGCCCTTAGTAAGACACTGCCATGGTTTAAAACATTCTTAGAAGTCCTCTGTTGGAATCAACTTCAAGAAACAATTTACCACACTAGAAAAATCAGTCTTACCAAATTACAGTTACAGGATATGCTCTTTGGTTCCAATCTCTTTCTTTATCCTTACCTTCTCGGCTGTATTCCTTCCCTTGCCTGTTCCTCACCTACCGAACCATGCAGAACTCACAGTGGGGCATGCTGGCTCTGTTCACAAGGACAGTTATTTGCAGAAGAGACAGTGAAGGCCAAAAGGTATGACTGTTGGAACCAAACTGATGCAGAGGCAAGATGCAACTTTGCCCAAAGTACATCATGGAACAGACTATTTAATTGCCCCTGGACTGCTGTCTGCCTGAAAACAGCACAATTGATAACATAAATAACCTGAGGATTATAAAATAAAATTATGAGAAACAAAATTTCCAGAAGTAAAGAAGGCATATCCCCATATACTTTAAAATACATCTGAAATAAGATGAGTTTCTCTATAGCTCAGTAGCAGTTTCTGAGTTTTCCTCAAATAACATAGCCTTTGTGTACAATTATTTAGCAATAATTAGAAGTTCTCTTTTTTGCAATCATACCTGTTTTGAATAAAATATACTAGGAAGAGGCTATTGACATGCAAATAGAAGTTGTATGAAAGCCAAGAAGAGAAAAAAATACAAAAATATGTTGGTCCAATAACATTTGAATGAAAATGGTGTTAAATTCTACCCTTTCTCCAGCTCTGAGATCACAGACATGACCTCTGGCAAGGACCCAACCATCTTTGTTGTTGTTATGGCAGTGATGTCCCTGGACAGCTGGAGAAGTTATCTATCTCTATTTGAATACTAACTGCTTCAAAAATAAGAGTTAAGTGCTACAGTAGACAATGCACAGCACCATGAACATATTCAGCTGGAAAATCTGTGTTGGGAACTAATCGTAAAACAGTGAGAAAGACTGCAAAATACAAGCACCGAAAATTTATTTCTGCATTCTCTTTAAAAGGCAATGCAGCATTGTCAGATTCAGCAAATAAAAATTATAGGGTGTCTCCTTAATTTGGAATGTCAGATAAGAAACAGAATGCTTTTAGTGTAAGTATGACCCCTAATCTGGTACACACATTTATCCTAAAAGCACTTACTTTTCATTTATCTGTAATCAAAGTTACCTAGGTGTCATATTTTTATCTGTCAAACCTGCAGTCATAAAAACATACAATATAATACAATAGCTGAGAAAATTTAAGGACAAAAACTCACAACATGCCAGGATCCAGGAAAGTTTATACTAATTAAAATATTTACTGATGATAATATTTAATTAATCTCAAAAATATACAAGCAACTCCTGCAGCTCAATTCCAGAAAAATAAACGACCCAATCAAAAAGCAGGTCAAAGAACTAAACAGACATTTCTCCAAAGAAGACATAAAAATGGCTAACAAACACATGAAAAGATGCTCAACATCACTCATTATCAGAGAAATGCAAATCAAAACCACAATGAGGTACCACTTTACACCAGTCAGAATGGCTGCCATCCAAAAGTCTACAAGCAATAAATGCTGGAGAGGATGTGGAGGAAAGGGAAGCCTCTTACACTATTGGTGGGAATGCAAACTAGTATAGCCACTATGGAGAACAGTATGGAGATTCCTTAAAAAACTGGAAATAGAACTGCCATATGACCCAGTAATCCCACTGCTGGGCATACACACCAAGGAAACCAGAATTGAAAGAGACAGGTGTACCCCAATGTTCATTGCCGCACTGTTTACAATAGCCAGGACATGGAAGCAACCTAGATGTCCATCAGCAGATGAATGAATAAGAGAGCTGTGGTACATATGCACGATGGAATATTACTAAGCCATAAAAAAGAATACATTTGAATCAGTTCTACTGAGGTGGACAAAAGTGGAGCCTATTATACAGAGTAAAGTAAGCCAGAAGCAAAAACAATACAGTATACTAACGCATATATATGGAATTTAGAAAGATGGTAACGATAACTCTGTATGTGAGACAGCAAAAGAGATGCAGATCTATAGAACAGTCTTTTGGACTCTATAGGAGAGGATGAAAGTGGGATGATATGGGAGAACAGCACTGAAACATGTAAATTATCATATGTGAAATCAATCGCCAGCCCAGGTTTGATGCTTGATACAGGGTGCTCAGGGCTGGTGCACCGGGATGACCCAGAGAGATGGAATCGGGAGGGAGGTGGGAGGAGGGTTCTGGATGGGGAGCACAGGTACACCCACGGTGGATTCGTGTCAATGTGTGGCAGAACCAACACGATAATGTAAAGGGAAAAAAAATTAATTAAAAAAAAAGAATCGATGTTAATAGCAGCTTTTGCTCAATCTTAGAGCAAACGAAACACTTGACAAAGGATCAATTTCCAAAATATACAAGCAGCTCTTACAAGTCAGTATCAGAAAAACAAACCCCACAATCAAAAAGTGGGGAAAAGACCTAAACAGACATTACACCAAAGAAGACACACAGATGGCTAACAAACACATGAAAAGATGCTCAACATGACTTATTATTAGAGAAATTCAAATCAAAACCACAATGAGATATCACCTCATACTGGTCAGAATGGTCATCATCAAAAAGTCTACAAAAAAAAACAAATGTTGGAGAGGATGTGGAGAAAAGGGAACCCTCCTACACTACTGATGGGAATGTAAATTGATACAACCACTATGGAAGACAGTATAGAGATTCCTTAAAAAAAATAGGAATAAACCACCATAATGATCCAGCAACCCCACTCCTAGGCACATACCCTGAGGAAACCAAAATTGAAAAAGACACATGTATCCCATTTGTCATTGCAGCACTATTTACAATAGCTAGAATATGGAAGTAATGTAGACATTGTTGACAAATGGATGGATAGAGAAGCGATGGTACATATTCACAATGGAAGATTCCTCAATCACAAAAAGGAACACATTTGAGCCATTTCTAATGAGATGGATGAACCTAGAGCCTATTATACAGAAGGAAGTCAGAAAGAGAAAAATAAATATGGTATACTAACAAACATATATAGAATCTGAAAGATGGTACTGATGAAATTTGCAGGGCAGCAGTGAAGATGCAGACATAGAAAACAGATTTATGGACACGGAGAGGGGGAGGAATGAGAGTAGGATGCCTTGCGAGAGTAACATGGAAACTTACATTACCATATGCAAAATAGAGAGTCAATGGGAGTTTGCAGTGTGACTCAGGGAACTCAAACAGGGGCTCTGTAACAGCCTAGAGGGGTGGGGTGGGAGGGAGGCTAAAGAAGGAAGGAACCCATACACACACACACACACACACACACACACACACACACACACACACACATACATGCCTAGGACTGATTTATGTTGATGTCTGGCAGAAACTAACACAATTCTGTAAATCAAGTATTCTTCAATTTAAAAATAAATAAATTTAACAAGTCACAGAAAAACACCCCCCCAAAAAAAAAAAAAACATTGATCTCACAGCATCTTGTGCTCAAACTCCTGAAATGGGGGTTGGGGAAGTGAAGACTGGCCAGGATTAGAGAAACATGAAAATCGTCTTAAGCTTAAAAGTCACAGTTGTTTCGGGCTTTACCTCTGACTAGGAAAACAACATTAGCCAAGAGTCAGTCCACCAATACTGGTTTAAGGAAAGGGAACTAATTAATAAGAGGGGAGAACTTTACTTCTGTAAAAGTATGAGTCACTTGGTTGTTACTCTTTTGATAGTTCAGAAGTGGAGAGAGTTGCCAGTGTGGTATGTTCTCCAATACCAGCAATGTAGCAATGGTCAAGGGTCCTCCTATTCCTTACTGTCCAATAACCAGGCCAGGGAGCCACAGAGCTGGGAGAAGAACAGTATCTAGACTCTTCCATCAGAGATGCATTGGTAGGTGAAGCAGTAGAAGCTTCTGGAGAACTGCATGCTGGGAAGCATCACAAGTGCACGCATGCATGCTTGGTCACTCAAGCATATCCGGCTCGTGTAACCCCATGGACTGTACCTGCCAAGTTCCTTTGTCCATGGGGTGTTTCAGGCGAGAATACTGGAGTGGGTTGCCATTTCCTTCTCCAGGGGATCTTCCTCACCAAGGGATCAAACCTGGGTCTCCTAAATTGCAGGCAGATTCTTTACTATCTGACCCACAAGAGAAGACTTGACCCCAGATCTAAACATAAAACAAGCATTTGAAAGATGCCACCAATTAATAGACTGAAGATTTTGCACATCAGCATGCCCTCAGGCTTCATATAATAGTTACAATTTTTAGAAGGCTGGCCTCCCAGGTAGCATTAGCAGTAAAGAACCTGCCTGCCAAAGCAGAAGACATAAGAGACACTGGTTCAATCCCTGGACTGGGAAGATCCCCTGAAGAAGGGCATGGCAGCCCACTCCAGTATTCTTGCCTGGAGAATCCTATGGACAGAGGAGGCTGGTTGGCTACAGTCTATAGGGTCACAAAGAGTCAAACATGACTGAAGCGGCTTAGCATGCCCGCACACACATGGAAGACTTAGTTTTTGTTAGGCATCCTACTATATGCATTAAATGCACTATCTTATTTAGTTCTCCTATCATTCAACCCTCATAATATCCAGTGTATGAGGAAGTTCTTTTACAAATAATAAGACAAAATATTAAAGAAGTTAACGATGTAGTTCAAGGTCATGCAACCTAATACGTTGTAGGGCAGTAACCAAGTCCAGGTCTGCCTGATGCCAAGATTTCTACTCTTAGCCATCATAATATGCTGCTTCTTAAAGAGAGGTTATGCTAGGACTTAAATGGATTAGGAGGAAATTCAGGTCCATTCTGAGTCTTGGCTGCAGAATACTGAGAGAACTGGAGGCTAACAGTGGAAGCAGAAGTAGAACTTGCAGCAAGAGATATGCTACTTGGGGCCAAGATTTGTTTAGTGCTCCTGCCTGTGCATATTACACATGGGAATTTCCCTATCACTGTTTTCATCTACATTTCATTATTTCTAAATATCACATAAAAACAGCAGATTTTAGTAATCAAAACTGGGTATCGAAAAGTTCTAAACTTAGCAGAGGTAATTTTCATAGATCGATGTAACAGAAAGATATCCTCAGATACATGAATACCCACAAAAATATACCATACTCAAGTCAATCCTGAACAATAAATTTTAAATATGTATTATAGCATATCATAAAGAAATGTTTGTAAACTGACTCAAAAATGAGAAATAATAACAAAGTAATAGTGGTAATTTGTTAAATAGGTAGAAATATATCTGTAAATAAAGACCATAATACAGTTACAAATATATGCATATAATAAAAATTAAAAGATAAAAGATATATTCACTAAAACTATTAGAAATTAGAAAATTAATTATCATTTACCTATGCAAATTGCATTTACCCATGCAAATTACATTTACATGTGCAAATTATTATTTGCATATGCATATCCACAAAACCTAAAACAATAAACTGAAATGCTATTTCTATCAATAAGGATTCAATAAGACAACTATTGTTGTTGTTTAGTTGTTAAGTTGAGTCCTACTCTTTTGCAACCCCATGGACTGTAGCCAACCAGGCACCTCTGCCCATGAGATTCTGAAGGCAAGAATACTGGAGCAGGTTGCCATTTCCTTCTCCAGGGGATCTTCCCAACCCAGGGACCAAAGCCGAGACTCCTACATTGCCAGGTGGTTCCTTTACCACTGAACCATCAGGGAAGCCAAGGTAACTATACATATGATTAACACACTAAAAGTAGTAGTTTATTCATATGCCATCAGTAATTAGTTAAAACGTAAGAGACAGCAAGACCCCATTCACAATACCACCTAAATATATTATTACTATATATTTTAGCATATATATAGTAATAATATATAGTATACACTATATATATATATATAGTAATAATATTTGAAATAAACACATAGGACAAGTATGAAATAAACAATAAAATTATTTCATGAGATGTAAAATCAGGTTTAAATTAAGTCAGAAGGTACTGTGTTACTCATTACAAAAATTAAATATTGGATAAAGAACTCTCTATACCCCTATGTAATTTAGAATTATCTTACAGAAAATAAAAATAACTATACTAAATTTTTAATAGCCTTTGGGTGATAAAAGGGCTATTTTCTTCTTTAGCATATTATATATAATTGTCCATAGTAAGAACACTTACTTTTAAAATTTAAGACTATTTTTTATTTTAAAAATAAATTACAATGACCCCTTATCTTAAAAACATAAATTTGTTCTAAAATTACTGTTTTAAGTATCATGATTTATTTACAATTTTTATTTATTTACTATCTCACAATGGTTTTTCCTAAAAACAATACAGCTTTGCTTGATCTCTATAATATATAGTACATGTATATATATATTATATAATGCATATCAATGAAGGCTTTTTCTCATTCCTTCTGTCTGCATTACCACTATGATGTATATGTGCCTGTGTGCCAGTGCTCATGTTTCTTTAAATGTCTTTCTCAGTCTGTCTATTTGTCACAACTCAGAATATCTGAGCATAATTAGGTTTTAGATGTAATTATCTTCATTACTGCACTGGCTTGATAAAGCGTATTCTAGGTAGCACGGGGAAAAATTCACCTTTGGATATTTCCGTTTTATTAAATGAAATGAGATAACAATACTGTGATGAATAGGAATTTTTTTAATTTTTTCTGTCCTTCTTGTCTAATTTCCTTGCTGCTGACACATCCACTCTTTAGCATCTTTTCTTGTGACACAGCGCCCTCATGAAGGCCAGTTTCCATATAATGAGCAGGACAACCAGTGCCATCTATTATCATCAGTCAGATGTCTCTCTACAAACTAAGGGCTAAGCATGTGGTCTCACCGGCAATGTCTCTGTGTAAAAATTAAAGCAGGCTAACATGTAAACATTATTTCAGCTCGACTCTATCACTTTATCATGGAAATTTAAGTACCACACACATCTGTTAAACCATCAAAGTTCATGTCCTTACAAATGTATTCACAGTGGGCAAATGATACATTAACGTGTCACTCTTCTCCAAGTAATAATTTTCTAGGATTCTGTATTAATGTTAGTCTAACAAGCCTCTTATAGTCAATGATAAAATCACACACTATACGTCGGCTTTGAATTTCTTCATTAAGACTGTATATTTGGGAAGCAGAATAGATAAAAAGCAGATAAAGAAGGTCGGCCCAAAGAAGATAAGGAGAAACAATGACTTTGCAGAGAAGCATTCTTGCAGACAAGGGAATGAGTGCAATTGTTCGTATGATAATTTAAAAAAAAAAAAACTCACTGAGAACTGAGAAAACTACCAGACACTGTGCATTGCTCTGGAAAATGGCAACCAGAATGGAATGGTGCCCACGCATGAGTTCATAACTAGCACAAGCAGCAGGGAGCCTATATACACACAGTCAAGTTCTAGCTGGAAGACAGTGCACCTCATCTTCTTGGCCAAGGCTCATAAAAAAATTATGGAAAATTATCACAGGGATAGAAAATAGGAAGCACCTCAATCACTGACCCAGAAATCAGATACAAAACAAACAGAATTGAGATGCAGATTTAGGGGAGAGGGAAAACAGAATTCAATATAGGTGCAAGAGAGAGCTTTTCCTGAAGTTGGTCAACTTCCTCCCAGAGAGCTACAGAAGCCAGAAGAATCTCAAACTCAGAGGCAAGAGGCCGTAGGACAAGGAGTCGACTGTAGGACAACTTCTTGGAAGACCCTGACTTCCTTTAGCAGCTCCTGAAGAATTTTCCCTCAAGATATACTCAGCAAGAATAGCTCTCTAGGGGGCTTCCCAGGTGGTCCAGTGGTGGCAAGTCCACCTGCCAATGCAGGGAACACAGGTTCAATCCCTGGTCCAGGAAGACCCACATACCACAGGGCAGCTAAGCTGGTGTGCCACAACTACTGAGCGCACTCTCCTAGAGCATCGGAGCCGCTAGTGCCGAAGCCTGTGTGCCTAGAGATCATGCTCTGAAACACGAAAAGCCACTGCAGTGGGAAGCCCGTGCACAGCAACAGGAGAGCAGCCCCGACACACTGCAACTACAGGAGAAAAAAAGAAAAAGACCACACACAGCAATGAAGACGCAGCACAGCCAAAAATAAATATTCTTAGAAAAAGAATAGCTCTCTAAATTACCTAGAGAATCCACAGAAGACAGTTGCTAATTAGGCATGCTATGACAGAGAAAAGTAACTTTCTTAGTACCTCGTATTTACTCAGCGTGAATGGAGAAAAAGAAGAAAGGTCGCTCTGCATTAATCAAAATTCATTAAATTTCTTTCCCCAAGTACAGACTCCTTTCCTGGACCCTGAGAAGCTCCCTAATTTACCCAACCTGTCCCTCCTTACCCACCCTGAAGGGGATTCGTTATCCGGCACAACCCTGCCTGTCTACCCACAGATCACCACAATTACTGCCACCTTCTTTAAAAGGAAAAGGCACCTGAAGAAAATAAACACTATAAAATGGGGCAAAAGTGAAGAACAGGAGAGGAACCTAGAGAGGAGCCCAGAGTTAATACCAGAAATGAAACAGAACTAGCATCTTCATAAAGATTCTTGAAGACACTGTATCCATGAAGTGAGTGCATATCAAAATGGCAAAGGAGAGATCAGACAATAAAAGACTTATCGGATACTATGAAATTGTGGCCCACATGGACAAGTTAGCATGCTGGGTTAAATGGTATCTCCCCAAAACGCATATTCACCTCAAACCTCAGAATGTGAGCTTATTTTATGACCTCTTTGTAGAGGTAATTTAAGAACAACCCATAGTAATCCAGTGTGACCACATCTTAATTAATTTACTCAATTTATTTAAATTAACATGCGGTCATACTGGATTACAGAGGGATATAACCCCAAAACTGGTATCTTTCAAGAAGAGACATCTTAGATGATTATCTTGTCAAATGGTGGCAGAGACTTGAGTGACACCCTACAAACTGAGGAACACAGAAGAACTGCCAGCAGGCTTTCCCCTCAAAGCCCCAGAAGAAACATATTCTGCTGAGACCAGGATTCCAGACTTTTAGCTTACAGAGCCATAAGAGAATAAATTCTGCTGTTTCAAGTCATCAGGTTTGTGGAAGTTAGCTACAACAGCTCAGGGAAACTAATACAGCCAGTTAAATGCTACAACACTATAGCTACAACGTGGTACACAAACTCAGAGGAGGAAAAAAAATGCTTTTGAAAAAGTTTCAGTTCAGTTCAGTTCAGTCCCTCAGTCATGTCTGACTCTTTGCGACCCATGAATTGCAGCATGCCAGGCTTCCCTGTCCATCACCAATACCCGGAGTCCACAGAAACCCATGTCCATCGAGTCGGTGATGCCATCCAGCCATCTCATCCTCTGTGGTCCCCTTCTCCTCCTGCCCCCAATCCTTCCGAGCATTAGGGTCTTTTCCAATGAGTCAACTCTTCACATCAGGTGGCCAAAGTATTGGAGTTTCAGCTTCAACATCAGTCCTTCCAATGAACACCCAGGACTGATCTCCTTTAGGATGAACTGGTTGGATCTCCTTGAAGACCAAGGGACTCTCAAGAGTCTTCTCCAACACCACAGTTCAAAAGCATCAATTCTTCAGAACTCAGTTTTCCTTATAGGCCAAGTCTCACATCCATACATGACTCCTGGAAAAACCACAGCCTTGACTAGACGGATGTTTGTTGGCAAAGTAATGTCTCTGCTTTTCAATATGCTATCTAGGTTGGTCATAACTTTCCTTCCAAGGAGTAAGCATCTTTTAATTTCATGGCTACAATCACCATCCACAGTTTTTTTGGATCCCACCAAAAAATAAAGTCTGACACTGTTTCCACTGTTTCCCCATCTATTTCCCATGAAGTACTGGGACCAGATGGGATGATCTTGGTTTTCTGAATGTTGAGCTTTAAGCCAACGTTTTCACTCTTCTCTTTCACATTCAGCAAGAGGCTTTTTAGTTCCTCTTCACTTTCTGCAATAAGGGTGGTGTCATCTGCATATCTGAGGTTATTGACATTTCTCCTGGCAATCTTGATTCCAGCTTGTGCTTCTTCCAGCCCAGTGTTTCTCATGATGTACTCTGCATAGAAGTTAAATAAGCAGTGTGACAATATACAGCCTTGACATACTCCTTTTCCTATTTGGAACCAGTCTGTTATTCCATGTCCAGTTCTAACTTGCTTCCTGACCTGCATACAGGTTTCTCAAGAGGCAGGTCAGGTGATCTGATATTCTCATCTCTTTAAGAATTTTCTACAGTTTGTTGTGATCCACACAGTCAAAGGCTTTGGCATAGTCAATAAAGCAGAAGTAGATGTTTTTCTGGAACTCTCTTGCTGTTTTGATGATCCAGCAGATGTTGGCAATTTGATCTCTGGTTCCTCAGCCTTTTCTAAAACCAGCTTGAACATCTAGAAGTTCGCAGTTCACGTATTGCTGAAGCCTGGCTTGGAGAATTTTGAGCATTACTTTGCTAGCGTGTGAGATGAGTGCAATTGCACGGTAGTTTGAGCAATCTTTGGCATTGCTTTTCTTTGGGATTGGAATGAAAACTTAACCTTTTCCAGTCCTGTGCCCATTGCTGAGTTTTCCAAACTTGCTGGTATATTGAGTGAAGCACTTTCTCAGCATCATCTTTTAAGATTTGAAATAGCTCAACTGGAATTCCTTCGCCTCCACTAGCTTTGTTTGTAGTGATGCTTTCTAAGACCCGCTTGACTTCACATTCCAGATCTGGCTCTAGGTGAGTGATCACACCATCATTATTATCAGAGTCATGAAGATCTTTTTTGTACAGTTCTTCTGTGTATTCTTGCCACCTCTTCTTAATATCTTCTGCTTCTGTTAGGTCCATATCATTTCTGTCCTTTATTGATTCTATCTTTGCATGAAATGTTCCCTTGATATCTCTAATTTTCTTGAAGAGATCTCTAGTCTTTCCCATTCTGTTGTTTTCCTCTATTTCTTTGCATTGATCGCTAAGGAAGGCTTTCTTATCTCTCCTTGCTATTCTTTGGAACTCTGCATTCAAATGGGAATATCTTTTCTACTTTCCTTTTCACTTCTCTTCTTTTCACAGCTATTTGTAAGGCCTCCTGAGACAGCCATTTTGCTTTTTTGCATTTCTTTTCCTTGGGGATGGTCTTAGTCCCTGTCTCCTGTACAATGTCACAAACCTTCATCCTTATTAGTTCATCAGGCACTCTATCAGATCTAGTCCCTTAAATCTATTTCTCACTTCTGCTGTATAATAATAAGGGATTTGATTTAGGTCATACCTGAATGGTCTAGTGGTTTTCCCTACTTTCTTCAATTTAAGTCTGAATTTGGCAAAAAGGAGTTCATGATCCGAGCCACAGTCAGCTCCCAGTCTTGTTTCAGCTGACTGTATAGAGCTTCTCCATCTTTGGCTGCAAATAATATAATCAATCTGATTTTGATTTAGAAATTTGATTTGAAATTTGAATTTGAAATTTGAAAACTCTTATTTGAAAGAGTTCAGAAGGTGCCAAGTAAGACTTGATAATTTTACAGACTACTGAAATATGATTGAATCAACACGTAACATCAAGGAGGAGAGAGTGCAGGCTGTGAGAACAGTGTACAAAAATGCAGAATATTGGGAACACCTCTCTTATACTCAGGAATGGCAAAGCATGCTGTCTGAGCAGCAGAGTTGTGAGAACTGCTATTGCATTTGTACATGATGGAGATTCTGGAAAGCCAGGCTAAGAAAAACATATTTTAATATGTAGCCACTGGAAACGGATAACAGGCTTATAGGCAAGAAAATGGCATGGCGCATGAATGCTTTAGAAGGAACTGCTCTGCCTTGGATCTGAGCTCACCACTTTCTTCCCAGTTTAATGCCTTTGGTGCCTGTTCCCATTTTTGTTTTTCTTCCTCACTACCTTTGGTCCTTCCTGGACTTTATCTAGAAGAAATATTTATTTAAAACAACTTTCCAAAGAGCCACAGAATCTTATTGGTACTTTTCAATCCCTAGCTCAATTTAAGCTTCTAGCTTTGGAATCTACATGAACTACTATATTGAATGAGTCAGTTACACGTCACAAAAATTATGCAAAAATTGACATTATTTTCTTGGGCATGAAACCAAAATAATATATAGCAATACAAAGCTGACATTTCTTTTAGAGAGGACTTATTCCTCACCATCTTTTATGGTGGTGAATTACTGCAACCAAAAATTTTAAGGGGCATACTCTGTATCTAATTTCACAACAATAAAATCTATGAAACAGCTATTAATAACTGAGTAATTGGTACTGAAATATAAAAGAAAAATCACAAAACATAATACAAAATACTACAATGTTAAATCCATAAAAGAGTAACTATTGATTTCTCAACTCATATAACCACTGACTCCTGAATTAGAAACAAGTCATAGAGGTTGTCTCATCC
This sequence comes from Antilocapra americana, assembly GCA_007570785.1. Taxonomy (NCBI): domain Eukaryota; kingdom Metazoa; phylum Chordata; class Mammalia; order Artiodactyla; family Antilocapridae; genus Antilocapra; species Antilocapra americana. The sequence goes on from ML661935.1 coordinate 4,154,939, forward strand.
CATTGGTGAAACAAAAGCTAGAGAAACATTCTTGACTTCTGTCTCTGCCTTACTCAAATGGCACCTTATTAATAAACAGTTCCACTTTAATTGTCTTCATTTCACTTCATCCCTCTGGCCACTGTTTTAATTGAGATCACCAGTATCTCTTGGGCTGGTGGCTCAGATGGTAAAGAATCTGCCTGTAATGCAGGAAACCTGGGTTCAATCCCTCGGTCAGGAAGACGCCCAGGAGCATCATTTCCAGTGTTCTTTCCTGGAGACTCCCAGGGACAGAGGGGCCCAGCGGGCTACAGTCCATGGGGTCACAAAGAGTCAGACACAAGTCAGGGACTAACACTCCCACTTTTTATTATCTCATACCTGGATTACTACGCTCACATGCTAAACTGCAGCTCTTGTGACAAACTTGCACTCATTTTCCCCAGCCCAATCCTGTCTTCAAGTATAAATATTTCAGAATAACAGTCCCAATTACAAAGATGCATGCCATTGCTCTGCTTAAAGTCCTTCCAAAGCTCTCTAGCACCAGAGGAAGCCCAGACCTTCTCAACAGAGCTTGCCAAGGCTTTGGATCCACCCTCGACGTGTTTCGGGCTACACCTCGACATGCCCTACACAAGACCGGGGCTGTCCTGGATTGTTTACATGTCATGCACAGGCCTTGCCTTCTTTCCCTCTTAGGATTTTATTTCAACTCTTTTCTTTAAAAAGTCTGGCTATCTCCTCTTTAGCCTATGCTTCTGAGAGAGGTATATTTCTTCCAGGAAGTTTTTTCCCAACCTTGGTAAGGCCACGGTAACTCCTACTGGAGCTCTCCTGACACTGGACTCTCATTTCCTTTCTGCTGTTCTCTTCCAGGACATTACATCTACTTGAAGGCAGGAAATATACCATTATCTTACTACTTGTAAAAATGTTTGGTATAGGATATACACATGTTAGATGTTGTTCCAATTAATCACCATTTATTCATGGGGAATAGAATTATTCCTACAATTTCCCAGATAGCTATCCAATATTCATACATGAAACAACCTCAGTGGTAGACAACTTACTTTTTTATGAACAATCCAAATGCTAGACTGTTCCCTTCAGGTACTCTATGCAACTACACAATCCCTCTCAAATAACCGAGGCTTGGCATAAGGAATAGTGACGATTATGATCACGATGATAACAGTAACCATGATACAGCTAAAACTGAGATAACCAGACACCATGCTGGCTTCTGAACATGAATATGCACAATCTACCCTCATAACAATTCTTTGAGTCAGATACAATTGTTATCTTCCCAAGAGAAGATAACAGAGAGGGAGGCGTAAAGAAGTGATATTGTAAAAGTGATACAGCAGGCAAGTGGTATAGTCAGGGCTCAAACTCAGTGAGCCGAGTTCAGTCCTTCCCTCAATTCACTCCTGTCTCAAAACCAATGGTCGGCTAGAATTTTAACTCTCTGCCCTGAAAAAGAGATGTAGTAAAAATATCAAGAAGAAGAAGACAGATTGAAAAATAAACATCTAGTTAAAAATCTTTATTTTAAATTAGTTTCCGGATTCATCTGTCTATGGAACTCTTTCGAGGGTGACGCCTGTTAATGTTCTGGATTGCTACAGATCTAGAAAGCACACTTTGGAAATATTGGCTCAAGCGTGATTACTACCCTACTTCAACGTTAAACTGCATTTGCTTTGACAGTGGTCACATCACAGTACTGACATGAGCTGGGTCAGCAGTCAACTACAATGCCAAAGATGTTCATCTTATCTGAGTCCTATCCAAACCCTGCTGGGGTGAGACCTGGGAAGTCAAAATTCTAGTCATCATTCCAAGTTATTCCTAGGCACGCCTAAGTTTTAGAACCACTATCTAAGTGGTTAGAACCACTATTTTCAAATACACTGAGAGAACGTTCCTGCCCTGGACTAAACATCCATCTCATCAGAAAAATCTCAGTTATAAGCCTAGAGGCCTTCTCTTCCTTTCAAACCTGTTCTCCTGCACTCTGGTCCTTTTATTACCCCTTATTACATGGCATAGTACTCTGTGTCAAACGCCCATGTTTGCACACTACTCTGCTGACCTAATCCTTGACTGCTAGAAAACACATCTCTTGCATGTTAACTATTAAAATCTCATCTCCTCTTTGTATGAGATTGGGTCCCTCCCAAATCTGTGTGTCCACAGGATGCTAATATCTCTATTATAGTTTTAATGCATTATACTGTAACCATGGACAGACAGTTGTTCTTTTCCAATAGAATACAAGTGTCTTGAAGGTATATGACAAATTTTAACCCTTACATTCTCTATACTAACCCAGTTTTGGCCAATAGTTAAAACCCAAGAACTGTCAGCAGAGAGATTCAAAAGCATTTGACAGCTTTCATCTTTGAGTCTTGGTTCTCCTCCAGTTTGTTTAATTGAGAGAAATGTACTACTACCTAGCACATTATTTCATCAACCAAGCAATACAAGCAGTCCTGAATATTCATTGGAAGGACTGATGCTGGAGCTGAAGCTCCAATACTTTGGCCTCCTGATGTGAAGAGCTGACTCATGGACGGCATCACTGACTCAATGGACACAAGTTTGAGTAAGCTCCGGGAGTTGGTGATGGACAGGGAAGCCTGGTGTGCTGCAGTCCATGGGGTCACAAAGAGTCAGACAGGACTGAGCAACTGAACTGAACTGAAGCAATGCAAGCCAAGGTAGAGGAAACACAAAAGGCTGCTAACAAACTCAGCACTGAAGCACAGTCAAGGAGTCAAAACTAAAGATAGAGAAATTTGAGATGAATTAAATCAATGACTAATACATAAATAGAAAAATGAATAGGTATTGAAAACAATCACTAAATTTTAAAAAACTAAAGCACTGGTCGTATGCACATATTACAACTAAAAACTGAGCGGTGGCCTCCCATAAGAAAGTGGGACAACTGAGGAACCCTGTTTGGAATTCAGACTAATCTATTTTGAATCTCAATGAAGCCTATCAGAGCATTAAAACATATTTTATTTCACTGCTTGGCATGAATTTTATATCTCTAACATTGTACTCTAAATATCAAAGCACAGTGAACACCATTTTGAACCTGGGAATTAGGTATAAGCTCACAAATGCTTCTCCATCATGATACAAATATGATTATTGTTCAACTTTGATGTACCCACTAATCATTTCATGAAACCCTGATAGCTCATTCAGGCCTGATAGTAAAGTTGAAGCTTAAAAAAAAAAAACAGGCTACTTGGTACTTTAGAATTTGTTGGCACAAAAAAGGGCTAGCTAAACCTCTGTTCTGTCCATTTCCTACTCAATTTATATATGAAAGATGGGTCTCACTATGAATATTATAATTTTCATAATTGCCCTCTCACTGTTTACCTCAAGAGGGAAGCAGGACAACTGAAACAATAAATCAAACTGTAATGATGTATTGTTCTGCTTTCCTAAATATCAATTTTATCCAAATTAATACAGAAAAGAAGCTTCCTTTTGCCATTGTTTCCAATGCCATTATTTTTATTAAATAATATTCACTTTAAGCAAATGGCATTTTATCCTCAATCAATAAACATAAAAATAAAAATAAATAAATAAACATAAAAACAAGCAACCCCATATATGAATTTATGTAGTAAAATTTACAAACAAGACACAAAATTTACAGAAATTGTGAATAATCCTTGGCCCTTTCATTGAACCCAATAAACTGCTCTAGGGATAGCTGAAAAGTGAAAGTCATAGTTGCTCAGTCATGTCTGAGTCTGACTCTGCAATCCCACAGATTATAGCCCACCAGGCTCCTTATATTCATCCAAATAGATTTTACATAAAGATGTTGTCTTAAGTTCAGAATTAACAGTATCATTTGGATATCTTGACAATATTATTTAGGATCATTTTATATAAAAAAGTTTTTGCATTTTATCATTTAATGAATGACTTTAAAATTCTGGACAGTTTTGGCATAAATGAAGAGAATATCTGTGGCCAAAAGGTGGCATACTGTCATCACTGAGACTTTCTCCATAGAGACACCTCAAAGTAGAACATCTTCCACAGCTGAGACTAAGTCACAGAACACTTGCTAAGAAGGGCTGTCCTGACATTTGCTCCAATTTTTAAAGATATCAACAATGTTGTCAGATGCAGAAAGAACGGCAAAGTTCTAAGTTCTGATAGAAAATCCACCAATGTCTTCAAACAGAAAATTAAGACACTGAGGTGTCTGCATAGGGTTTTCTTAATACATGAACACAGGAAACATCAGGTTACATGGATGTTTCTATCATTATGAGCTTTCAGAAGAAAAGGTCAGTCAAGTAACCATAGCAATTATGGAGTACTTTTTTCCCCAATACTACCAGCAACTCCTTCTGTTTGACTCCTATAAAATGCCTTCTCTCAAACACACACAAAATTTTAAGGCTGCTTTACATTCCACCAATAGGGAAGGAAGCACTACCTTTGGCTAACTATCTACTAAAAAAGGTTGAAGGAAAAGTTTCTTAGTCTTGTATTTACTGACCTCACAAAAACATAAATCTCATTTTAGATCTTAAAAACAGCTCCAACCATCTTCACTCTAATTTACCAGTTATCCCTGTGTAAACCCAACCAAAATTTTGGGCTCCAAAATCACTGCAGATAGTGACTGCAGCCATGAAATTAAAAGACACTTGCTCCTTGGAAGGAAAGTGATGATCAACCTAGACAGCATATTAAAAAGCAGAGATATTATTTTGCCAACAAAGGTCCATCTAGTCAAAGCTATGGTTTTTCCAGTAGTCATGTATGGGTGTGTGAGGTGGACCTTAAAGAAAGCTGAACACCGAAGAATTGATGCTTTTGAACTGTGGTGTTGGAGAAGACTCGAGAGTCCCTTGGACTTCAAGGAGATCCAACCAGTCCATCCTAAAGGGTGTTCATTGGAAGGACTGATGTTGCAGCTGAAACTCCAATATTCTGGCCACCTGATGTGAGGAACTGACTCATTGGCAAAGACCCTGATACTGGGAAAGACTGAAGGCAAGAGGAGAAGAAGAGGACGACAGAGGATGAGATGGCTGGATAGCATCACCGACTCAATGGACATGAGTTTGAGTAAGCTCCAGGTGTTGGTGATGGACAGGGAAGCCTACAGTGCTGCAGTCCATGGGGTCGAAAGAGTCAGACACAACTGAGTGACTGAACTGAACTGAACTGAAACCCAACCATGACCTGATTAGTTACATGTGCGAAGAGAATGTTCTATAAAACATTAACCATCATAGGTTGAAGGAGGGTTGCATTTAAAAATTCCAAAGGCAATAAAGCCAACAAAAACATATTACAAAAGACACACACAAGGATAAAGGGATAAAATAGGAGGTAAGTGAAAAAACAGGCAGATTAGTTTTGATGTTTTAAAGGTAGTAGAACATTAAGATGCAGAACTGGTAGAGATGGCAGCAATGGAAGGATGCATCTGGAGGGTATCTGGAAATAGAATAATAAGATAGTGACAATTTCCCTGCTATTGTTGAATAGGACACTAAAGAGGACAGACCCTACCCCAACTATTTCTAACAGGCTTTCTACTTTCCAAAAGCTAAAATTTGTGCACCTGATATTAAACCCAAACCAGACTAAGTGATTGAGATGGAATGGGAAGGGTGCCGGGAGTCAGAAGGTCTAAATTCTAACCCTGCTACTGTGACTAACTAGCTAGGAACAAGTCGCCTGCTCTTTCCGTGATTTCAGGTCACTGTGTCAGGTTTCCTGACACAAGGACCAGTTTCCTTCCATCACCAGTTTCCTTCCAATGCTAAGTCTCATAACAATAGAACCTGTCACACATACCGATGTCACTGAGAAACGGTGTAGTGTGGTGGTATGCATGCTCAGTCGTGTCCGACTCTTTGCGACTCTGCAGACTGCAGCCCGCCAGGCTCCTCTGTCTCTGGGATTTCCCAGGCAAGAGTACTGGAGTGGGATGCCATTTCCTCCTCTGGGGGTCTTCCCAGCCCAGGGATGGAAACTGCATCTGCATTGGCAGGTGGGTTCTCTACCACTGAGCCATCAGGAAGGCCACATTCAGAGATTACATACCATACAATATATAATACATGTATGCTCACACACAAATATTCTCAATCAAAACTTGAAGCCATATTCCCATGCGTCTCTTCCTTCACTTGTCCATACAAACATTTTATAAATATATACAAACACGGAGTATCTATATTATGATAGTGAATATATCTTTTTATGTAAATATGTATAGGCTGAAAAACTATTTTTTTCTCAGAAGAGAAATAGGGTGCACTATATAATACATATATATTTTTCTCTTGAAATATTCATTAGTGAGTACATTAAAACACAAACTTACCAAGTGTGCTAGACAGCATACTATTCTCTGTACTTATCCAGATTGAATGAGTTATGAAAAAGATTAGAACTGAGTAAGTTGACACTATTTTGTAAACACTTAAATGTGTTAGGCATATCTGTAAATCCTCAAGTGAATAAGACTTTCTCTTCTGTATAGGATATGGGAAGGGGAAAAGGCTGGTGTCTTTGACAAGCCACTTTTCAAATGGAAATAAAACTGAGATTACCTAATCAGTTACCCTTGTGGGTGGATGGGTACACACCTGCACTGAATCTTAGACTTAGAAAATGACAGAGCCGATCATCTTTATGGGTTTCATGACAGAGCCACAGCAAAATGATTTCCTGAGATCAATATGTGGTTGAAAGAAAGCTGTTTTCAATGGAAACAGGAAGCTAGGAGCCAACCTGTTTCTATGGTAACCAGAGCAGCAGCTACCCAACAGCTGTAGGAAAAGAAAAGGGCAGAAAGTTAAAATCTAAAAAAAACCAAAAGAAACCCATACTAGTTTACCTTATTAGTGTGATGGTCCCTAGAGGACAAGCAAAATTAGTGCAGACATGCTCTTTCCCTTACCCAGGGACTTTGGGCAGTCAGTATCCTTATTTTTTCCTCTAAACTTCAGAATCTTGGAGCTAGAAAGAAGTTTGACTACTTATCTAGTCCAATGTGTCATCCCCACTTTTTTCTTTCAAAATAAAGCCAAAGGAAATCAAGAATTAGAAAGACAAAGTGAAGTCTCAAAGGTCACACAGCCAGCTGTGAAGCCAGGAAGTGCCTAGGACTCATGGGTTCCAACTCGGGCATTTTTCCAACGTCCTTTCCATTTATTCTCTACTTTTACTCTCTTCTCCTCCCAACACCCACAGTTTAGTCACTTTCTGTGAAAATATTGACTACACAGTATTAGAATTAATCACCACCCTTCAAACTATAAGAAGAGCAAAAGGCAATGCTATCCTGTCATAAAAAAAATGTTGACTGTTTTTGCCCTTCATACTTCAAAAAGAACTGGATCAAGTTTATATAATCTACCGATGGTTATAGTTTAGATTATCTTGCCATTATATATTTCCTTATAGAGATCTGTGTTTATACTATATCAGTCCTTCAGTGCTCTTTACTATTTCATTCAGATACATTTTTAAAGGTTGCCATAAAATAAAAAAGGGTAAATGATTCAGAATTTGAAAATAAAAATGAGATCTGAAAACTGCATTTACTTTACTTGCTGTAGTTAAAATAAATAGTAATGATACACATTTCTAAATGGGAAAGGTTTACCTGCATTTTTTATAAACCTACACATTTCCTCGTTTCAGTTGCTTTTGAAAATAAGCTTCTTGACAGAGAAGAAAAATTTCTCTGACTCTCATTTAGTTCTGTCAATTCGGGTCTACAAATGAACTCTTAGGAAAATATAACAGAGAAAAAAAACTCATACACAAACTGTCCAACTATTCACCTTTGGCATGATAATGCGCCAGCAATGGATTAGGTCACTTAGTTTGGGGTCAAATACACTACCAAAAATACAATTCTATTAAAGTTACTTGGTTTTTTGAAGTATGTGTTGAATGAGGCACTCTCTAATCCTATCCAATGCTCAGAATATATGAATAAAATTAAATATATTTGTGAACTGTATAATTAGTGGCCTGAAAAAAGTCAAGGGATGCTTATATAGCAAATAGAGACACACCAGACTCTTTTGACAGCAGACTCTTTTTAGGGATCTGAAGTTTGGATTTGCATTGTCATGTGGTTGGCCATAACTTTTAACTGTGAGATTAAAAAGATGGTTAGATAGCATCACCGACTCAAAGGAAATGAAACTGAGCAAACTCTGGAAGACAGTGAAGGACAGAGAAACCTGGTGTGCTGCAGTCCATGGGGTGGCAAAGAGTCAGACATAACTTAGTGACTGAACAAACAACAAACTTTTAATTAAAATAGAAGGGATAAAGACACTCGAACACACTGTAAATAATTTAGTTGTTTGCTCTGCAAATAATTCAGTTGTTTGGTATAAGTACAGCTTGTCTCATACTCTTCAATAATATTGCAAAGAGAGAGCCTATAAATCACTCTGAAAACAGAAAAATCAAGGCTGGAAAAGCCCAACACTTTCATAATAAAATAAAGACTAATAAAAGCATAAAACCGTCATTTCTTGTTTTTTTGGCTACACCCCACAGCTTCGAGGATGTTAGTTCCCCTATCAGGGATTGAGCCCCAGGCTCTTCTAACCAGTGGACTACCAGAGAATTACCAAGATCATCATTTCTAAATGTAGTATTTTCCTGCACATATCAAGCAACATTTCCACATGAGTTTTGTTTTTTTAAGGGAAACATGTTTAGTATCTCTGGAATTTTGCTTGTTATTATTTTGTTGCATTTTCAATTGACTAGATAATGTTTTAGGAAATATTTTATTATAAATAGAGTGGTGAGCTTACTGAGGGCAAAGTACTATATCTGCTCATGCATTCTTAGTATCTTATATAGTTTCTGGTCTACAATGACTGTATAAACAATATTAATTGACTAAATAAAATTCTAAAATTTTAATAATTAACAACAATATTTTACAAACAAGCTTTATTTGGCCATTATTTCTTTTAACTGGAGCAAGGCTCACAAAACAAGAATCACTACATTTTCTTTATTTAATCTTAATGTATGACTCAAATTGTCCTTATCATATTATAATTTTTAAAAATTAAATGCTATATCTAAACCTAGAATAGAGTTATTTAGAACATCATTCCTTTCCTGTTTTGTGCTTTGAGGTAGAGGAAAAAATGTCCCATAAAAAGTAAATGACATATATGCAATTCTGAATCTAATTCTAGATATTCAAATTTAAATTGTAATAGTTTTAAGGAGTATATTTTAGTAATTCTGTGTCAGGGGACGTTCAGCTTTAAGGGATCCAATATGGATTTTTTTGACATATTAGATCCCTTAAAGCTGAACATCTCCTGACAGTTCTGTGGAAATAAAAATCATTTAAAATACTAATAGAGTGAATATTTTCAAGATTATAAAAATGGTAGTTCACTATTATAATCCATGTATAATTCAGGATTATCTGCATATAATGGTACATAGGATAAAGGTCTGGAGAATATATATGAAGTGATCTAGATCCCCACCCAAAAGCCAACATATTAAATATGGTCCCATGACAGTTTTTTGCTTTGTTTTCCTTTTCTAAAATGCTCTTTGAAAGTAAAAAAAAAGAAAAAAGAAAAAAAAGTCTATTAGGTAATTAACAATATACATGTTGCCAAGGAAAAGCCACACTCTAAAACAGAACCTAATTCAATCACTTTCCCTCTGTCCCTCCAAAACTACATGAAAAGAAGAGGGAGTAGTAGAAGCTTAAAACTGCTCTTAGCTCTTTAATATTGGGAACAAATCATTTAAAATATTTTTATTTTAGTATTTTCCCTTATTTTTTAAATTTCTAAAACAGCTAGAAGTCCTATCAAAGAATTTCTGCCAGGTACCTGTTCACTTACTACTGATACTCTAAATCTTCATAGAAAAGCAGATACAAGCTTCATTTCCTACTAAAACTTAGATATTAAATTGGAAATCTATAATACACAACATTTTTACAAAAACATCTATGCATCCTTGCTTTTTACTATTTGTAAATATCATTCAATGCCATCAACAGGATAATCTCTCTTCTTTCCAGATCTCCTCCACAACAGGTTTACATGACAACTTATATTTAAATTTTTATAAATTTCTAATATATTTTAAGGCTACAATTCATAAATGTAAAATATAAACTTATTTACCAAGTTAACCTGAACAATTTAAACTGCTCAAATATGTATTTACATCATAAATTAAAAGCAACAGAGGAGGGAGAAATGCCAACCAAAACCAAAGGCAAAAATACAATGTTGTAAAATTCAATTAATTATCTAGTTCCTATCACTGTTGTTTCAGTCTGCCACTTTAGACTATAAAAGTTAGAAGTAAAACAAATCTATTATGTAATCGAGTCACTCTCCATCTGCACAGTTAAAACTGTTCATCTCAAGTACATCAATAAAAGATGAACTAATGTAAGATGAAAAGTAAGAGGGTTTATAAAAGTTAAATATTTCTATTAAGAATGACATCAATAAGACCACAGCTGAAACAAACCACTTGATAATTGATTTTATGTCTCCTAGAATCATGTCCATGAAAAATATAATTTCATGCAGTGACCTCCCAACGTAATTCTATTTATCAAAGTAGTCAATATTGTCAATCATCTGAACTAAAAGTGTCCATAAAAAAATGTTAAATCACATTTAAATCGAATGGTGTCTTCTGAGTACTCTTTCTTAAGCAACCCTAATAATTTGAAAAAGGATTTTTCTGAAGACAAGTCCCACAAATGTTAGCCAATCTGAAAAAAAAAAAAAGGAAAAACATTACGTATAAACTGGTCAATAAAAATCAAAAGTTAGAACAGGGTTCATTTTAAGAAAACTGGAATCCCATATCTGCACTCTAATAATGGGTAGTGCAGTCAAAGAACTGGAAAAAAATGTATATGTATGCATGTGTGTGTGTATATATATATATATATATATATATATATATACACACACACACACATTTGTCATAGATGACCTTTCAAAGTTAGAAGACTCAGGTCTGTCCTATGCTGCATTAAATCTCAAGAGCAACACTATCTGCAGAGATTTCACAAGCCAGATAGTCAGTTTTAATCAGTGGTTGCGGTGGAAAGGGCCTGTGGAGGGCGTCATGAGACCTTCAGCGTCATTTTGGGTTTGCTAATAACTTGCTCTCTGACCTTGGCCATCACTTAGCATCTGCAGTCTTCACTTTCCTCATCTACAAACTACAAGTTCCTCATGAGGTGACCTCAATGAAATTTTCCAGGTCTCTGATTCTCAGCTGATTCTGTTTCTAATGGCTCTTTGACCTTAAATTAATCTCTAATCTATCTGTGTTCTTTTCCTCACCTAGAATGGATGCAGGTCAAACTCTTAATATTATTACAATAAAATCTTAGTAAGATTTTTATAAAACTGTTTTCAAGTTAATGGGCTACCCTTAGACCATTAATTCATAGAATCAAATTCCATAGCAGTAATAAAAATCGAACATCTTGAAGCTTTTCCTGTGCAACCTAGCCTACAAAAAAATGCATTATCATGAATAAAGATAATAAAACATCCTGTTTTTTATACCACATAAAATAACAAAATTATGAGTCTGAAAGCAAATGCAGATTATCTTTTTAGTCGCCAACTGGAAAGAACACTATGACACACAGCTGGAATCCAAAACAACAGAGATAATGGTCATGAGTCTGTGATTGAATTTAAATAAATAAATAAGTCTGCACTTTTTTCCCCTGAGTGCCAACTCTTGCTGAATTCATAGAATGGTCTTAAAAGGAAGATTTCAGAGTTGAAGTTATTAACTCCATATTCAAATATGAGAATGTGGACATACTAGAACTTATGTGTGCATTTAAATACCAGATCCTATCAAGTAGCAATGCTTTAAATTGTCTCTTTGATAGTCTATATCAAATTGCAAACAAAAGACACGCTCAGACTGCTAAGGTGGTATCAGAAGCACATCTTCTGATAGACAGCTGCACAATGTCTCAGATGCAGAGACTTCTGACACACAGAGACTTCTGACACGCAGAGGGACACAATAATGAGGATAGAGCCAAACTCAAGCTGGGAGAATTCTCATTCTGCCCAAGGAGGATCTTTTCTGGGTGTCAGAAGCAAAGCAGACACATGGAGTTGCAAAGATTTAACTAAATACATTAGCCCGTTCTCACATATAATTAAAAACCATTCACATACTGCATAATTTGGGGTTATTTATATTTCTTTTATTTCCCTTAAAATTAGAGAAACCATTATTAGTTACTTTTATCATCTCTTCATTGGGATTTTGAAGAATCAATCCAGGAGTGTCAAAGACTAAATTTAAACTGTCATTCAAACTAGAAACTGAAAGAAATATTGAGTATGGAATCAAAATCTATAGAATAAAATAAAACTGCCTACAATCTAAACTAGAGACTCCCACTGAACCAGGATCAACGAAGTGTCCAACGGGCACTCAACCTGTAAAAAGTCCAGAGCTCGAGGGGAAAGAAAAGAGACTCCAAAATTCACTGTGCTGGTGGGCTATCAGCCGGCTGGGACAAGCAGACGCTACTGTTCTCCCTTGGATGGAGACAGGCCCAAACGATATGCAGGAGGTTGTCTTTCAAGATGAACCTGTTCATCTGCCGGCCCAGCCACATACATATATTGGATTTCCCTCTACTGTCCTCCGACTAGATCCCTACCTGGGGCCACTGCTCTGGTGAGTCCGGAGTGTCAGACCTCACTGGAAAGATCAAACCGTGATGATCTGGAGGCCTGGAGGCCTGGAGGACCCTCGGAACTCAAGAAAAGGGTGAGATAAAAGAGAAAAAGAAATTCCAAGAAAGCGTGGCAGCGATTTCAGACTGAGGTTCCAACAGCCTTGCCCAGAGTAGTGGACATGTGCCCTGCTGGTCCCACCTGAGCAGTAAACCCCGGCTGGAGTTGAGGAGCAGAGGAGCGGGAGGCGGAGGGGCACGGGGCCCAGAAAGGGGGCGAGGGAGGGGGCCCCGAGTTTGCCCTGAGCGACGGGCCCCGTCCCCCGATTCGGGATGCCCCGGCCGGCTCCCCGAGGCCGTCCGCGGAGAGCGCAGGACGTCTCGAAGGGGCTGGGGGCTGCAGGGAAGGGGGCGCCTCTGGCCTTACCCGGGCGGCTCTGGACGAGTAGGGGTCCTCGAAGAGAGCCCACACGCGGGGCTGCAGCCTCCGCCAGCGGCCGGCCTTGCCGTCGGGGCCCCCCAGGCCCGCGGCGTCCTCGATGCCCAGCCGCTTGGCCGCCAGGTCCTCGTCGTCGCCGGGGTCGCCGCCGAGGAGGTCGGGCGCCTCGAAGATGTCGAGCGCCTCCTCTGCGTCGCGGTGCTGCCGGTAGGTCATCCAGCAGCAGGGCTCCACGTCGGTCTCGTCGATGCC